>CM060687.1:172115089-172715089 GCA_030686995.1 Artemisia argyi | reverse complement strand
TTTCTGCTTTCCTCCATACGAATTGTTTCTTCCAATTTGGCTTGTGCTAGCTCCTCAAGCCTAGCCTCTTCAGCTTCTTGCTTTTTCTTTAATTCTACTTCTTGAGCCCTTTCTCTGAGCTCCATTTCTTCCATAGTCAACAGATATGGAGCATCAGTATCCATGTGATCCTCCTCTTCCTCTTCTCCTGTTGTGGAAGCATTGAGCATTTCTACGTCTGTGGGCGATACAGTGGGGGTGTCGTAGACAATTAAATCAGTATTGGTTCCTGTAGTAGAATCAGGAATGCTGCTAGATCCACCAGCTTCGGTAGTATGAGAGAACAATGGAGGTGGAGGTTGATCAGCTTGGAATGCATCTATCTTGCTGTGGAGGAGACCCAACTTAAGAGCTCTTTCATTTTCTTCTTCTACTGAAAGGCCTATGTTTGAGTGAGCAGATTCTTGTTCAGTAGTCATTGGTTCCTTCAGCTTTTCTTTCCTGATCCTTTCTTCTTCCAATTTTGTCTCTGCTTCAGTGAACGGTCTTTGATTGAGATTTGCTGGGTATTCAGCATTATCAGTAAATTCATCAATGTTTTTCCCCAATCTTCGAAAGTCATGTCCCTATCATCAATATCTTCAAGGTTAACCTTCTCGTTGATATTGGCATAGGCTTCCCTATAAATTGGACCTTCGTCGGATTCTGTTTCTGAGTCAGACGGTTTTGGAGATGGTGGTTGCGTGGGTTCAGGAATGGATTCAGGATTCTTGACTGGAATTCTTAACTTGAGTGTACCCCTCTTCTGTGTAGACTTGGTAGAACTACCAGAGCTCCCAGACTTGCTACCTTTCTTCCCTTTCTTCTGCATGCACGAGGGTAGAATTACTTCGTCTAAGAACCCAACTTTGTATTCCTTGAATGCTTGAACGTAGTACTTGTAATTCTTACACAACTTCACTTTATCATTCAAGAGACAATCGGGAAATTTCTTTCCTTGCTTACGTGTGCTGGTGTCGAGTCTCTTGATTTGTCTGAGAGTGTCCTCATTTCTGAAAGTGTGCTTGGCTTCATCATCAAGTCTTTGTGGAATATCGTCATACTCACGAAGGAAGCTTTCGATGAGTAATTTGGTGAAACGTACAAATGGAATGTTGGTGGTCTTGTGTTGGATGTGCCACACAAGGTCTTCCCAAATAATGCTAGCATAATCCACCTTCTTGACGTTAGCCATGGCCCAGAAGAGTTTGAGGTGTTGGAGCTTGGGGTGTTCGTGACCAGTGTCTCTGCCAGATAAAGACTTAGCAATCAGAATGTACAGGGTTCTCCATGGTTGTGGAAGAAATCTGATGTTGACCCTAGAGTGTCTTGTCACGACTTCTTCTGATTCATCATAGCCAGTATCCCGTAACCACTCTATCAGCTCTTCCTCGTTAGGTACTTGATCGTATTCCTCATTTGGGCCAAGTTCGGGTAACCCAAGAACATTCCTAAGTGTATCTATGTCCACAGTAACCTGTTTGTTATGAAGCATGCAAGTGAAGGACTCTTCCCCAAGGTCTAGCTGAAGTGTGTGCCAGAATTGGTGTATGTAGAAGCAGGCTACTGATGTTGACTTAGTGAACAGGATTTTGTTTGGGTGATAGAGGAGAGCATCCACAGCTACAATGCACGAAGATTCATTGCACGTGATTTTGTTGAAGTTGATTCGTAGGTTGTTCTTGCCTATCTTTCTGGTGTAATCTTCGGGAAAGGTTTCTTCCCATGAGAGTTTTGGTTCAGGTTCTGGTCCATATGGAATGTCATTGTGTTCTGCCATCTGAATTGATCATAAACAAACACAAACATAGCAATGATATACTTTGTTAGCTCAGACATTCAATTACATGATTGTGCACATTTTGAAATGATCAGTGGGTGTTGTGTGTAAAAACTGTTGTTATATGATAAACATGTGTTTTTGGAAGTTAACACTTAGTAGAAACTTATAACAATCTAAACACAACATGAGTTACCTATTATAAGAGTTTACACTTTAGAAATTTTACAACACTTAGATAATTACATGAATTTTGACAATGTTACGCGTAAGTTGGAAATCCTACGCATAACATTACTTATGCGTAAGAAATGAACTTAGGCGTAAGAGCAAAATCTACGCATAACATTATATGTTACGCGTAAGGTGAATCTTATGCGTAGGCTCAATCTTAAGCGTAGGATAAAATCTTAGGCGTAAGATATGAGCTTATGCAAAGGATTAAACCTTATGCGTAAGATATAACTTATGCGTAAGTTCTGACTTATGCGTAAGTTTATAACTTATGCGTAAGAAATAACTTATGCGTAAGAAAATCACTTTTGCGTAAACATTGTCTTATCCAAGACAATGTTTTTGAACGTGTCGAATCTTACGTGTAAGATTTCATCTTACGCATAAGATGAATCATTTTATGCGTAGGATTGCATCTTTTGAAAAATCACCTTCGAATTTTAAGTGTCTTTGATTCCTGAAAGATTTAACACAACCACTGATCAAAACATTATCCAAATGAATCCTAAAACACTTATATTACAAGTTTAAGCGTAGACATGCACACTACCAAACTTATGCGTAGGAACGCATGAACATCAAATCACAACTAATCAAAACATGATTCTGGGTGGATATTGATCTTAGGCGAGTGTTAGTAACATCCTAAGGAACAATTGTACCAATATATAACACAAATGGACCATGAAATCACAAGTTCAAAACTGCTAGTGCTCAAGAACCCTAAATCATCGATTATTGTTCAATACTTGTTTCTGAAACAATTGAATCACAATAACATGATCCTAAACACTTTCTAACAATATCCTAACCAATTAATTGTATCAAAACATTGTTACACGAAAACACCCAAATCATACGAAGAACCCTAAATTTGATTTTCAACAATTAATGAATCTGGGCACGATTGGAGTTTAGTAACATGTTTATTTTCATCCTAAGAACATTTCCCACTAACAAATTTAACCCTAAACACAACAACTTTATGGGTTCAATTTTACGCAAAACCCTAGATTAATTTTAACGATTAAGGAAAAACTAGCCGTTGGATTACGATGAAATTAAAAACCGTTGTTTAGAATCATGATCAAAACATCTTATCACTTATAGATTTGAGGAACAATGGAAGGATCAATAGGATGACTATGGATCGTTGATGATGGTTGGTGTAATATTAAATGTGTGTAACTATTTTTGCAGGTGTAGTAAATGATCGGTCAATCTTTGTTTTGACCAAGGTTAATATGAGTTTTAATGTATGACAATTTTGGACCCTTAACCTCATTCAAATTTATTATAATGGTCAAGGAAAGTAACCCGAAAAACTTTTTGAAGCGTCATATTTGATAAAACGTAATATTTTGGTAAGATGCAAGTACGTAGTAATTATTAAGAAAATTTTGAAAAATATTTTACCTCCCCCTCAACACTTGTTTTTAGATCATATTTGAAGACGTTTATGAAAAATAGTGTTGACAAGAGTGGTCGTACTTGCATTTTTTTTTTTTTAAAGAAAACAAGAAAAATCTTTTTGTGTTTTTGATGGTTTTATATTTTTGTATTTTGTTTTTGAAATGATATTTACAAAGATAGTTTTTGATGTTTGATGATCAATTGTGTTTTAAAAAAAAATTCAGGTCATCTGGAGTCAAACATCGCATACCAATTTGGTGAACTAGACTAGCAAACCTTGATGGTGCTAAAGATTTGGTAAGTAAGTCCGCCAATTGGTACTCAATCCCAACAAAATACAGTTCAACGGTACCCTTTTCAACATGCTCTTTGATGAAGTGATATCGGAGATCAACGTGTTTGGATTTGCAGTGATGAACTGTGTTGCAGGAGATAGCAATGGCACTTTTGGAATCACAGTAGATTGGAATCTTGTTGAACAGGTAGCCATAATCCTTAAGTTGTGATCTCATCCAGATAACTTGGGCACAACAAGCAGACATAGCTACATATTCAGATTCTGTTGACGACAGTGATGTGCAGTCCTGCTTCTTTGATTGCCATGACACAAGTTTATCTCCGAGAAACTATAATCCACCAGATGTACTTTTGTGTGTGTCTAAACATCCTGCATGGTCAGCATCTGAAAAAGCAATTAGTTCAAAACCAGAATCCTTCGGATACCAGATTCCCAAGTTAATGGTTCCCTTTATGTATCGAAGGATTCTTTTGACCTCACTGAGGTGTTTTTCAGTTGGTTTGGACTGATAGCGAGAGCACATGTAGACAGCAAATACTATATCAGGTCTACTAGCTGTGAGATACATGAGTGACCCAATCATACTGCGGTATTTGGTAGGGTCAACAGGTGTCCCATGTAAGTCAGCATCTAGTTTAGTGGTATAGCCCATTGGTGTATTATAAGTATCACAACTCATCATTCCATGTTTCTTTAAAATTTCTAGAGCATATTTGGACTGATTTATAAAAATTCCACGGGGTGATTGATGAACTTGTAGTCCTAGAAAGAATGAAAGTTCACCCATCATGGACATTTCAAAATTATCTTTCATTAATTTTGCAAAATCATTAGAGTAACTTCTTTTTGTTGAGGCAAAAATAATGTCATCGACATATATTTGAACAACAAGTAAGTCCTCCCCGTAGGTTTTTGTAAATAGTGTTGGATCCACCGAACCTTTAGAAAATTTATTGGCCTACATGAAAGTGGACAGTTTGTCATACCACGCCCGTGGGGCTTGCTTAAGTCCGTAGAGTGCCTTTTTGAGTCGGTAAACGTGATTAGGACGCTCAGGATCAACGAAGCCGTCAGGTTGGCTTACATAAACTTCTTCACGGAGTTCTCCATTAAGAAATGCTGTTTTCACATCCATTTGGTAAACAACCATGTTCCTGTGTGCAGCATAGGCCAGAAAGATCCGAACAGCTTCATGTCTAGCCACAGGAGCAAAGGATTCTGCAAAATCAAGTCCTTCTAGTTAGGAGTATCCTTTCGCTACCATGCGTGATTTGTTCCGTATGACAGTGCCTTCTGCATCTAGCTTATTTTTCCAAATCCATTTTAACCTGATGACAAAGACTCCATCAGGTCTTTCAACTAATTCCCAGACTTCTAATCGTATGAACTGCTGAAATTCCTCTTGCATAGATTCAATCCAGTTGTCATAAGTCATTGCTTCTTTAATGTTCTTTGGTTCCTCTTGACAAACTGTGAGTGCATAGATACAAGTTTCTCCATCAGTGTGAAGTCGTTGTCTTGTCATTACAGGTGCATCTGGATGGCCAATAATATGAACTAGTGGATGGTCTCGAGTCCATTTGTATGTCGAAGGGTGTAGTTGATAAGTATCTCGCATGTTAGCAGGATCCAAATTGTGTATGGACGACTCAGCTACTTTAGGAAATGTTGGAGCCGGAGCAAACGGGTTAAAGAACGCATTAGGATCATGCTCTGCTATTTGTGGAACTGATTGTGGTGTAGGATCTTCAGCTGATTGTCGGGAGTTAGAAACAGTTTGTTCTGCTGTAAATGGTGATGCAATTGGAGGACCGTCTTTCTCAACAGTTGTAGTAGTTTGTTGAGGTGAGTCTGGTACTTGAATATTCTCAGGTTGAGCAGTGGAATTGGGTGAGACCTCAGGAGAACGGTATTCAATTGTATCATCAAACAGTGGAGCAAACAAGGTTTCCAATTCTTTGCGGTTAAGTGGCAATGGTTCAGCCGAAGAATCCGGAGAGTTAAGACGGTTGAATTCGGGTCCTAAGCTGTGTTGCTCAGAAGTCATTTGTGTGAGTTCATCAAAATTAGCATGAATGGTTTCTTGAATTTCTCTTGTTCGACGATTCCATATCCGAAAACCTTTAGAATTTTCACAGTATCCAACGAACACTCCGATGTCAGCCTTTGGTTTAAGTTTACCTAAATCATCATGATCATTTTTTGGATAACAAAGGGCTCCAAATACATAAAAGTAATCGATGTTCGATTTTCTTTTGTGAACAATTTGATAAGGTGTTTTGCGATGGCCTTTTGTGATCATGCAACGGTTTTGGGTATAACATGCGGTTGAAACAGCTTCCGCCCATAAGTAATCTGGTAATTGAGCATTAATCAACATTGTTCTAGCAGCTTCCACTAACGTCCTGTTGCGTCTTTCAACAACTCCATTCTGTTCTGGGCTTCTAGGAATAGATGTTTGATGTTCAATTCCCACTTTCTCAAAATATGACCGAAGTGTCTGATTCTTGAATTCAGTTCCATTGTCAGTTCTGACTATTCGTACCGTGTTGCGTAACTGAACTTGAATTTTAGTGAGAAAGGTGATGATTATTGAAGGAGCTTGATCTTTACCTCGTAAAAAATAAACCCAAGTCCATCTGGAGTAATCATCCACAATTACAAGAATGTAACGTTTACCGTTGATACTTTGAACACGCATCGGTCCACACAAATCCATATGAAGCAATTGTAAAACATGATTCGTACTGTTCTCAGATTTAGAAGGAAAATGAGCCCGAGTACTTTTTCCTTGTTCACAGGCTGAACATAAGTGATCTTTGGTAAAACGGAATCTTGGAAATCCATCAACAAGTTTGTGACGAGCAAGGTTAGTCATAGTTTTGAAATTCAAGTGCGAAAGACGTTTGTGCCATAACCAAGATTTAGTCGATTCCGCTTTGGAGAGAAGACATATCGGAGATGTAGCAATCATATCTGACATTGATATTGTATATAGATTAGAACCACGTGAGCCAGACATTAGATCGTTTCCTTGTAAGTCATGAACGAAACAAGTTTTCTCACGAAATGCAACTTCTAGATCCCCATCACAAAATTGACCAACAGAGAAAAGGTTGTGTCAAAGGCCTTCCACATAATAAACACGACTGATTTCAATGTTCCCACTGACATAGTCACCATATCCCATGATTAAAGCGTAATGATCATTCCCGAATCTGACAGTACCAATGAACTTTGAGACAAAGTTGTGTAACAGTTTGAGATTGCCTGTCATATGTCGGGTGCATCCGCTATCAACAATCCAGAGAACAATCTGTACCACCTGCATCACAAGAAGACGACAAGGATGGAACAGAAGTAAGGGTGGAACCCAAAGAAAGTGCGGGTTCCTGTTGGTTAGAAGCACATGTATTCAACAATTTAGGAATCCATTTAAAGTCTGGTTTATATTGTAACCAACATTGCCAATTCCAACTAGTTCTTGCTTTCTTTTTGGTGAATTCACTAGTAATGGGTTTGTTCCTAGATTTGTTCTCTGCACTTGTGGGGGTAACTTCAACTTCATTAGAAACCGTAGATGGCGGCTTTCCTAATATAGACTTAGAGGCAGTAGTGGGCCTAGAAGGAATGCTTGTCCTACGTTTCTTATGATGATTAAGAAGAGAATTAGCTATACATTTTGTATGATCACTAGATGATACGCTTTTATGACAAAACACACAAGATGCATTAATATTCAAAACATTCAAAGGTTCATCATTCGTTACATTTAGATTTTGATTACAATTTGCCAGTTTAGAATCTAAATCTGATGCAACATGAGTTTTATTCAAATTCCTAAGTTGATCTTCTACTTCTTGAGCTTCTAGTTGTCCTCTTTTACGTTGCCAGAGCCTATTCTTCTTGTTACTTTTTCGCTTGGGTCTGCTAACGCTACTAGTGGAGACTAGTCCTGTGGAAGTGGAGTTATCAACATTAGTGTTTTGAACAAAATTTTCTTTAGCAGTTTTGTCTAATTGATACAATCCTGGTGCTATCACCGTGGTGTCAACCGTCTTTCCTTTTTGAAGTAGCTTAATTTTCTCTTTCAAATCAATGATGATGTGATTTTTATCCTGAATTTCAGACTCAAGTAAACCATTGCAATATTTGATGTCATCGCGGTTTTGTTGCCATTTGGCGTTTTTGAATTTTTAAATCCGCAATTTCTTTCTCGTATTTGAGACACAGACTTTTTAAAGACTCAGTGTTTTTGCAAAGCTGACAAGAGTTTGAATTATTTTGACTTTGAAATTTCAATTCCATATCAATACTTTGAGCTTGACACCATTCAAGCCTTTGTTTGAGAAGACAAATTTCTTTTGAGAATTGTTTTGTCACATCATCATTTTGTATTCTCAGCTTGTCATTTTCATGTTTAAGTGTCTCGATTTCCACATTCAACAAGTTATTATCAACACAAAGATCATCCACAAGCATAGAAGTACCAGATTTATAGAGATCATTCATGATAACAGAATAAATATCAGCATTGAGAATTTGTTCCAAGAGTCGATCAGCATCACTTTTTTAAAACTCTATTTCTTTGCTTTTGAACCAAAATCTCATTTTCAGTTGAGTTGAAAACGTTTATCATAGTTTTGACCTCGTTTCGAAGTTCCTGTTCCCAACGTGTAGCACAGAGACGGAGGTGTTTGACAATTGGCAACATTTGTTTTTGAAAAATATCTCTCTTTTCTCGCTCGTAAGCGGATTGAAAAGTTTCAATTTTTATTTCAGAATTACGTTCAATTGTTTCCTCCAAAATTTCGATGTCTTCCATAAAAGTTTTGTAATAATTTAAGACATGACAATTTTTCGGTAAAGGTGTAAATTCACCGGATGATGGTAAAGGACCATTTATTTGTGCTACAGTTTGGACAGGGGCCGCATTAGAGGATGAAACATATGACTCAGTGACATACCATGATTTCTCAGGTAATTCCTTTTGAGGAACAAAAGATTTAGAAATATGAGGAGCTTTTGAATAATCATATGGTGTCCAATATTGAACATAACTCATTTTTGATCGACTCTCGTCTTCAAGTTCTTCCTCTTCTTCAGTATCAAAAACAACAGCACGCACAATCGTATTATCAAGCAAATGGTCCATACTATAAATCTTAGGATTTTCTTTGAATGTTGTGTGAAGAAACATTGATTTGAAATCGCCAAGTGCAAATCCTTTATCGGGTCTCGGTTTTAAAGTAAATTTCTGAATTGTTGTGACAGAGCCCCCGGTTTTGTAAACAATATTACGAAATTCTTTGAGTTGTTTTTCAAGATCAACTATCTCACCGAGTAAGTTATCTATATACTTCCTTTTTCGTATTTTATGTTCACAAAAATCCTTTTTGCAACTTGACAATTCTGTTTCTGTTTTTGAAAGTACGTTTTGAAGACGTTCAACTTGCATTTTCAGTTCACATTTTTCACTTTCGAGTTTAGAAATCAACTTTCTGTTTGACTCAATTAAATCTTGCATTTTGTGTTGAAGATCTTGCTCTTTGTTGTAAGATTCTTGAAAAGCTTTTTCAAAACTTTTTGCATGTTTAATCTTGTCTTCCTGATTTGAAAGTTGAATTTTATAACACTCAATATCTCTTGCAAGTGACGCATTTGTTTCTTTTAAGGCTTTGTTTTTCTCGTTGCATTTTATGATTTGCAATTGTTGAGCATTCAGTTGTTTAGATAACAATATGAGGTCAGGGTCTGGATCAAATGATGGTTCATGTTGTTCTATATGATCATGTTTATCATTCTCAATAGGATCATCAAATGAAACAACTGTGTCATCATCAAATATGACAACTGTGCTTATTTGTTCATCTGTTTGAGAAGATGAAGATGAGTCAGATGGAACAACTTGCGCCATATTTGATTCAGAAGCAGAAGGTGAGGCTATTTCATGTATTAGGCATGCATTGAGGTCATGTACCTGAGACAAGCCGTCAGTGTCATACACTGGACCTGAATCATTAAACTAAAGTTCCTGGATGTTGGCCATAAGCAACACAGCTGCATTTACTTCCAGATCTTCCATGTCATCGTCATTGTTCACATTTGCCATGAAGTTGTTATCCTGTTCAGGGAAATGTCCATCTTTTTCATCTTGAAGAGCCATGAGTAATGCCTGCTTGTGAAACTTACTACCCCGAGTTCTCGGTTTAGGACATGCCGTTGCTATATGACCTTGTTCATTACAGTTATAGCACCACACTGCATTCCCTGAGTTTGAGTTCCTAGTTGCAACTGGTTCAGACCTTTGCTGAGAAGAGCCTGAGTTGTTCCTGAACCCTCCATTGTTATTAAACCGCTGACCATTCCCAAGATTTCTTGAAGAACTTCTTGAACCAGATCGAACATAGTTACGATTCTGAATTTCCACCCTTCCATCATTGACAACAGCTTGATTCCTTGTGTTAGAAGATGCACGTTGACAGTTGTTTGTTTTGTTGGAGAATTTGCTAAAAGCACGAGCAATAAGAGCAAGTCCCTGATTCAACGTATTAAAGTGATCATCGTCATCTTCATTAGAGTTGGAGTAATATACTGCATCATTGTTGTTTAATGGAACAAGTTGAGTAGAAGTATTCTGTGAAGATGAATCATAAAGGACCATTTGGTTCGAGGTAGAAGATTGTGGATAACTGAAGTAGTTTTGCTCTTGGACATATGCATGATTTGACATTGGTGGTGGAGCATAGGGAGATTGAGCTACGAGTGCCAAAGAATTTGGTGTTAGTGATGGTGAGTATCCTCCTCGAAGTGCTCGATCTTTTTCCACTTCAGGTTCATGGTGTTTCAGAAAATCATACAACAAACCATATGGTGCATCATGAAGGTTTTTGGTTTGTCGAACAAATGTCACATATTTATGCCAATCAGGACCAAGACTACCAACGAATTTGGAGTTCACTGCAATCCTTGGTACTGTGATTTTGTGACGTTCCAGATCATTGACCACATTTGTGAAACGATGATAGTAGGATTCAAGTGACTCTCCTGGTTCAATTGTGATGTCTGTGTATTCCATGTAGAGTTTGGATTCCATATCATCTTTGTTCAATTGAGTGCCTTCCATAAGGAGATGAACATGTTCTCACATAGCTTTGGCTGTTTTCTGAGCATCGACACTTTGATAAATAGGATTAGGTATACCTTGAAGTATATAAGCCATTGCATACTCATCAGCTTCACGATGTAATTTCTGTTCTGCTGTGAGTTGAGATTCTGGAAGAGGTCTATCTCCAGGAGGACATGGAGGATCAGCAGTTGGATCACCAATTTCAAATCTTGTTGGCCACTCAAATGGTCCTTCAAGTATCACTTGTTTCAAGAATTTCCCATGAGGTTTCTTTAGTTTAAGAAATCGTAAGAATCGACTTGACCATTGAACATAGTTCCCAGGTGTTAGCATTGGAGGTGTTTCAAGTGATCCCGCCTCATGTCTGGATTGTTGAGTTGTAATAACTTCACACATTCTATCAAACCAGTGAGGTTGTTTTGAGGAAAACTGAGTGTTTTGTTGTGACATTTGATATGGTTGTTGTTGAGGAATGATTTGATGTTGTTGCATCATGAGATATAGTGGTTGTGGATTAAACGGTTGTTGATGAAAGTGTGACTGTGAAGGTTGTTGATATGATTGTTGCTGATGGTATTGTTGTTGCTGATACTGCTGATGTTGCTGTTGCTGAGAATTAGAGAAGTAGTAATGTGGTGGTTGAGACATCTTAGAACACTTGTGTAGTAATGAATCTTTGTAGAAGATTGAAATGCACGTTCCTTTGGTTAAGTTCAAAAACCCTGGGGTAAGTTGAAATCTTACGCGTAAAAGTGAAACTTATGCGAAGACTTCAAAGTTACGCGTAAAGTATGATCTTATGCGTAAACTTGTGAGTTATGCGTAAGATATTACCTTATGCGTAAGATTTTTATGCGTAAGGTTCAAAGACCAAACAAATCTTTCAAACTTATCCAAGCTTGAAAGATATCCAAAGTCGAAGTATTCCACTAACTTATCCAAGCTAGGGAAGTACTGAGTCACGGTAGCACGAAGAGAAAACCTTTGATGATACTTATGCGTAGATTCCAGCAACTTACGCGTAAGATTAAATCTTATGCGTAAGATTTAACTTTTGCGTAGAAAGGCGACTTCTGCGTAGGATGTAACTTCAGCGTAGGACTTAGGCGTAGGAATTGAGCTTACGCGTAGGATTTAAGCGTAGACTTCCAAGTTAAGCGTAGAAAGAGGGTTTTGACTAAAGTTACGTGTAGGAAAAGGGTTTTAGGCAAAAACTTATGCGTAAAAAGGACAAAAGGTACTGTAGACAGCTTTTGAAACGTACTATTCACCAAACTTACGCGTAAGAAGGTCAGAAACTTGAAAAATCTCAAATTTTTGAAGAAAAATGCATAGAAATAAGGTACTTTTGATCAAATAACTTCACCAATACTTAGAAAACACTAACTATTGAAGATTTTGAGTAGAAAAAACCTTAAAAATCAAAACTTTATGCAAAATCTAAGCTTCTAAACACTATATTAACCTTAAAACTTATCCAAGCTTCAAGATTTGAGTGTAAGAAACAAAGAAAAAAGCAAAAAGATGATGAAATACACCCTAAATCCCACGTTAACACCAAGAAACACACTTCAATCTCTATTAGGCGAATGATACCACTTGTTAGGTCACCATTTTGTAAACACAAGTATAAGAAATGAGATGAGAATAAGAGATGGTTGATTATGAGAACTATGAAGATTGAAAGAACAAGAGTTTCCTTAATGTATTCAAATAACCAACAATTCTAATGTTTACATGAGCTTAGTATTTATAGGGGAAGAGTAGGGCAACACTCCATTCCTCCCTCTTACATCTTAAACGTGGGCTTTCAAGGCCCATAGACTTGATTACTTAAGCCTAGTAACATACACATAGTGAAATAAATGACTAAGCAACCTATTACAAAAGGTAATGACCGAGACTTGACTAAAATACAAAAGTATGATCCCAACAATTTCTGATAATCCACTCTTTGATATTCAGAATGAGAATTGTGATGAGTCTATTCCGGAACATGAGTTCACAAATTCAAATCTTGTGAATGATTCTCTTCATGAGGAGTTCTCCGGTGAACTCACTCATCATATCATGACTCCTCCGGAGTTTGATAGCCCGGGGGGAGATGCACTCAATCATGAGGATTTGGAAATTCCCACCCACCCTCCCGGGATGTTTTTGAGCTTAACCCTTGAAATCCAAACTCAGGCTAATCAGCCTGATCTCGAGGAAGAAGATCAAATCATGATTTTCATCATGGTTTTCTTCCTTTTCTTCACCTATAAGGTGACTTCTTCTCTTCTTCACTCCTTCGGGAATGAAGATACCATCTTTGATCCCGGCATTTTCATATATCATTATCTTGAGCCGGGATTATATCTCATCGATGTGGAACTTTCACGTGCTTCAAATGTTTGTCCAAACATCTTGAATGAAAGTCCGATGCAGATTGTTTCTTCCACATCATGCTTCCCCAAGAACCAATGAATTCGGGGTCGAGTCAAGCTAGCGACTCGGTAAACAAAAACAATAGCATGTACTTAGGGTTTCACCCTAAGTGTGGGGGAATTACCCCTGCTATGGTTACAAATACAGTGAAAAGAAAATGTTGTTTCCAAAATTTAGCTTGTAATGTTGCCCTTTTACGTTCAAAATGTCAGCATAATAGCCGGGACTTTGAATATTGAGGATAATATTCATTCTAAGTGTGTGTGTGTGTGTGGGGGGGGGGGGGGGTATTTCGCTATTCTAGCAAATTTTATCACATTTTACTATCTAGTACCCCCGTTTTTGGCCAAAATTTCAAAAATTTTAAAATTTTTTTCACTTGAGTTTCAAAATTTTTGTGGTTATCAGTCCGCCATGTCTAAACGACAAAAGGATTGGCTAATATGGGAGCAAACGGCTCTTGGTAAAGATATATCAAATCCGTTTACGGCTTGCAATTTGCCCAAAATTGTATGGTAAATCAACTCGCCATATCCTAAAAAGTGAATGAGTTGGCTAGCCCGCAAGATTATGGCTTGTGGTAAAGGCAGTGGAAAAACCATAATTGGTAATCAGCTCACCAAGATGTTGACTTTGTCCATCAAGAGTTGGCTATTCCAGAAGCAAACGGCTTTTGGTAAAGACGAATCAAATCCGTTGACAGCTGGTGGTTTGCTCAAAATCACATGGTTATTAGGTGGACCATAGTTCTTACTTGAATCGATACATCTGGCTACTCCAGAAGTGATGGCTTTTGATAAAGAGTTTAAAATCCATTAAGTTTTCAAAACAGTTTATTGCTAGGGACTAGCAATAGTTTAGTGTGGGGGATTGATGAGTGCTCAAACACTCATCATTTTTGGTCAAATCAGAACTGCAAAACATACAAAAACACTCAGAAATGCATCAAAATACTGAAAATATTTCAAAATTGTGTTTTATATGTTTTAGATGCAAAATGAGTAAAAACAAATGAAAAACGTACAAAGTTTGCATAATTGGCTGTTTCAGTCC
Source organism: Artemisia argyi (assembly GCA_030686995.1). Taxonomy (NCBI): domain Eukaryota; kingdom Viridiplantae; phylum Streptophyta; class Magnoliopsida; order Asterales; family Asteraceae; genus Artemisia; species Artemisia argyi. The sequence goes on along the minus strand of CM060687.1, from coordinate 172,700,737 downwards.
CCCAACTTTCAAAAAATTGGCAAAAATTGTCCCTGAGCACATATTTTAAAAGAAAAGTCACCAAAGGTCCTTTTGAAATCATAAGTTGTCATATTTAATCCTTTGGTGAAAAACTCAAAAGTTTTGGAAATTTACAAGTTTGGTCCCTGGAGTTTCAAATTTTGGCAGATTTGGTCCCTGGTGGGATATTTTGGAAGAAAAAGTCAATTTTGGTCCCTGGAAAGTCACAAGTGTCAATTTTGGTCCTTGAAATGGAAGTTTGAAGAAAATTACATTTTGGTCCCTCAAATTTCAATATTTGACATTTTTAGTCCCTGAAGGACCAAAAGTGAAAAATTATACTTACAACCTTTGGACTATTGATACTTGGCAGGTTTGGTCCTCATGTTAACTTTTAGGAATTTACATTTGTAGTCCTTGAATTTTCAGCTACTACATAATTGGTCCTTGTGATTTAAAAGCTAACAAAATAAACCAAAACCCAAAAATAAAATCAATCCAAACCAACACTCCCACTAAGCCCACTCACCCTTATTACTCCATCAGGCCCAACCTTTCATCCGGCCCAACCATCAAAAAAATATAAAAAAACAAACTCACCCCCCGTTTTATTATCACCCCTTAGTCAACAAAGGTCAAACAAATCCACCTCCTTCACCCACTTGAACCCTGCTACTCCCCTGATACACTCCATCCCCCCTCCTCCACCTCAGCAAGCCCACACCTTGTCCCCCCTTCCAAACCACAACCCTACAAGAAGCATTAATTTCTCCAAGAAACTTACACTCAAACACCAACTGCCAAAAACCTTTTTGGCGCCAAAAATATTTTTGATGGCCAGGATCAATTTAACCAATCCAAGGGACCAGATAAGAGGTGGGATTGGTTAAGAGGGACCCATGGAACTCCAAACACTTATAAAAAGAAAGAAGATGGAAGCAGAAAAGACTAGTAGGTGTTAGAGTAGTTAATTAGAAATTAGAAGTTAGTAAAATTTATGTTAAGATGTAATTTCATGTTTCAAGCTCAGTTAGTTTTAAGTTTCCAAGTTATTTAAAGTCTTTTGTATTCAGATTCTTAAGTTGTGTTCTATTATCCAAGTTTAATGAAAAGTAAAAGTTTCATGGTAAATCTCATTTATGATTAAATAGTTTTCATAAGCTCTGTATTCTGTTCCATAAGCTCAATTTACCTCAACAAATGCTTCTAGGCATTTCAATAGTATTTACTGATTTAGTTTCATACTTTCATAAATGGTCAATGAAAGTCAAAGTAACACTTGTGGGTGATGGGTCAGATTTGGATGGACCATGGGTTGTACTAGTTTGTTTCTAACAAGCTAGAACTTGTATGGATCCATACTTTCTGATTTGAGCTAGGATTGGAGTGAGTTTTTCATTAAATTTCTATTTTAGTACAATTTGCTCAATTTTTCTTCCTTGCTTTAGTTTCTGTATAATCTTTGCTTATATATTGCTTATATCAGTCTAATTGTGCTTATTAGTGTTATTGTATCCTATTTATGCTTACTAGGTAGCCTAGAGTCACTTAGGTTGAAACTTGTTTCTTAACTGTTTCAAAATTACCATTTTAGCTTTTCAAGTTTGCTTATTGTGTACTCCCTATCACTGAGTCCCTTGTGCTTAATTTGTAATCTAATAAGTTAGTGATTGCTTAATTTTCATATAGGATGTTTAAATCAGTGGTTTCTTTCGAAAAAACCTTCAAGACAGTTTCATCAGGGGTGTTTGGATTTGCAAGTTTCCATGTGTTGTTGTTGTTGTTTTGTTGTTATCTTGGTTTGGGCATACTACATCAGGTAACATTAGGTTGAATTAGGCTTTAAAACAACACCCCTGAGCACAGAAGTCAAAATTCACCCTTCATTCCCATAATTAGTTATCTGTTAGGACTAGGGGAGCCATAAGCTTCAATCTAGCTTAGAAAGTGTTTAGGATACCTCATTTAGGTTTATCTAAGATTAATATAACACATTTCATCAATTATGATCACCCAAATCTCATGAAAGTCAACTTGTGTCATTTTTTACTAAAAGTCAAAGTGACCATTAGGCAGAAAACCCATTTCTTGGGTGAATTGTTTGGAATTTTGTATAAGGATTCAAGCTTTGTGGTTTTTAGGAATCATAGTATCCCAGCTAATCTCCAAGGCCCATTGTCCCCATATTTTTGTGAATTTTTCACTGGGCCCCACAGCCCTCCAAACTAGCCTGCAGGGGGAGGTTATCCCCTGTGCAGCAGACCCCTCCACCATCACCAACACTTTGGTGATGGTTTATGGCCACCTCAGTCGGCCCCATTGTCCAAATTTAGGTTCTTTCAACCCCCTCCTAGCACTCTTCAAGTATTGACCAAAAGATTGACCTCAAACCTTGTGGACCCCACCTGAATCAGTTTCCAAAACTTGTCCCATTTTCTGTGTTGAATCAAGAAGTCAAGTGCTTATTTTGACTTAATTTCTTATCCAGTGGACCCCATGTGCTTATCCTGGCTTATACATGTCCAATAAACTCATTTGAATCAGAATCACCCATAGTGGGTCCCACTTAAGCTCATTTGAGCTTATTTTCCAATTTGGTCAACATAAGTCAACTGTCATGACTTATTGTATCCATAGTGCTTATTTTTTATTTTCAAAAAAGTTGTTTTTACAAAAGTTGTTTGTTTTTAGTTGTAAATTAGTTTTCAAAATGAAAAATCCAGAAAAAAACAATTTAATTTCAAGTGATAGTTTCAATTTAATGTAATTTAAATTTTTAATTTTCCTTTTTAGATTTTTGTTAAGCACTTAGCATTTTTATATTTTTCTTAAATTCATTTTATATTAAAGTAATTTTAGTAATTTTCTCAGATTTTTATTTTTGTCATTTAGTATTTATTAGATTTAATATTAGTTTAATTAATAATTAATTAATAATTAAGTTTAAATAGCAAAATTAGTTTTTATAAAGTAAACCCTAGTTTTTATATTTTTCCTAGCTTTTATAAGTTGTAAAATAATTTTAGGAATTTTCTTGTAATTTCTACTATTCATTTGCCTGTTTTTATAATTTATTTAGTTTAATTAGTAATTAATTAATATTTAATATAATAATTAGTAAAATAGTGTAAAAACATATAAAATAAACTTTTTATAATTTTTTAAGATTCCTGTGATGGTTAATTAGTTTTATAAATTTTTCCATAATTTTCTAAGTCATTTTAGTATTTTTAATAATTCTAATTAGTTTAATTAGGTAATTAATATTTAATTAGTAATTAATTAATATAAAATCCACAAAAAGAGAAAAAGACATATTTTTAGTTTTAAAACTTGTTTTTAGTTATTTTATAATTTTAGAAATTAAATTTTCACTTTTTTAGTATTTAAATAATAATATATTGTATTTAAGTATTTTAAATATTAATAATTAGTATTTAATTAATATTAAATAATTAAATAGTGTAAAAATTTATTTTCTTTTTCTAAAAATTTTCTTTTATCCTTAGGTTTGTAAAAAACTCATTTTCACCCCCTGTGGGTTTTCAGATTTCAGTTTTCACTTTTTATTTCGTACGTTCACGTAAATTTAATCTGAACGTACGCGTTTTAGGTTTTAAACATTTCTGGTTTTTCCAAATTTCCAACCTTGTTAATATAGATTATTTAAGCTATTTGATTGTACAAATCAGTAGTGTAACCAATCACAAACCCCTTTCCATCCAAATTCACCCGATCACAAACCCGTTTGATAACAATTCACACCTCGTCGGGACATAACGACCCGGGGAAACACTATACTTCCGCGGAGTATTGACTTTAGGCAGTTTAACCTTGTTGACCATCCTTCGGTCAATTTAGGTTGACCGTTTGGAGCCAATCAGTGGCAGACCAGGATGACCTACTAAAACGTTTACCATTCCATGGTCTGTGCCGAAACTTGACCTCCAAACCATCTCTTAGTACGAAGTGAGGATAACCACTTGTGTCAATGCTTAAGGTGAATTCCCCTATAGTTGGATCATGAATACTCTTCCATGATGTTAAATTCCATTCGGCGCCTGTTAAGTAATTTTTGCCAAGCTTCATGCCAGCTAGATGAGTATCCGTTGGATAGTCAAAATCTCCCACAGAATCTTCATGCTGTTTCCATCTGCGATGACTAGATTTCCAGAGTCATTAAGCTGTGCAGTTGCATTTCCTGATGATGTTGAGTTGGATGACCACACTACATGATCGGTATAGTTCTTGAGAACAAGATTTCCCACACTGCCAATCCTTAACATGCTTGATATTGGTTATGGAGTAGTCTCTGTTGGCAACCCAAACCACTGTTTTAACAGAAATTTTCTTATACCAAATACCAATGTAAGTGTTATCCGAGCTACCTGGCTTGAAGAATCCCAGTTCAAATGTTCTAGCAGGAGATACCAGCGTGTCGTTTTCTGTCAAGATGCTTGAGTCTGAGATGATGTCAAGTATGGTTGCTTCCTCCATTAAAATCATTTCCTTAAAGCTTCTCATTTTTTCATTTTTTATTTTTAATCTAATCTCTCTAGAATGAAATCAAAGTCTTATTAGTTATTATCACCTACCGTATACTTGGGGTCAACAAGTCTTCTTGACAAAGTGTCAATTCTCAAATGAACCCACTGTTGGAAAATTTAGTGCACTTGAGGGATTAATTCACACCTGGTAATGGGTTTGGAGGTACGGAGTGTACACCCATTTGGTCACTGACTCAATAGTGGTTATGTATTGATTATGCGGATAAGCATGAATCTGTTTCTGCTGACAGTGGATTCTCCTGCTAGTAGGATTCTGCTGCTAGTAGGATTCTGCTGCTAGTGGATCCTGCTGCTAGTGTTATTATTACCACTGATAGTGTTATCATTACCACTGTTAGTGTTATTGTTTCCACTGATAACCACTGATTCCTACTATTATGGAAAGTATTATGATATAATTAATGGGCCATTAATTATACATAATTCCATGGGCTAGGGTTTGAGTATTCTCTATTATAAATAGAGGTCATAATACATCTGCATGGATACGATTATCAACATAAACCCTAAACACTTGAATACGTTTTCTGTTCTTGATTTGTACCTAATACAAGAACTTCACTTGGTCTTATCCCATAGAGATATTCGTGTAACCCAGGCATAGGGTCGAATAGTTTCTATTAGAAAGTGATACCACGATTTCAAGTGAATATCCGGTACCTTATTGATTATCTTAACCCTAATCTGGGAACTTGTTAACACATATTAACCAACAATCAATAGAAACTATTAGTAATAATCAATGGTTGTTGCTATGAGACAAATGGCTGCTAACTTTTCCAAGTTGGAAAAGTTTGAAGGTGTTGATTTCAGAAGATGGCAAAAGAAGATGCACTCTTTGTTGTCAAGTATGAATGTGGTTTATGTTCTGACAACTGAGATTCCAGAAGATTTTGGAGAAGATGCTACTATGGAACAGATGAGGTCAAGAAGAAAGTGGGAGAATGATGACTATGTCTGCAGGGGTTTAATTCTCAATGGTATATCCGATTCTCTATTTGATATTTATCAAAATGTTGAAACTTCTCAAGAACTATGGGATTCCTTGGAAGCCAAATATATGGTTGAGGATGCATCAAGTAAGAAGTTCCTTGTAAGTAATTTTAACAATTACAAAATGATTGATTCTAGACCTGCCATGGAACAATACAATGAACTTCTTAGCATACTTAGTCGATTCACACAACACAAGATGAACATGGATGAGGCTATTTCAGTCTCTTGTATCATTGATAAATTACCTCCTTCTTGGAAAGATTTTAAGCATATGCTGAAACATAAGAAGGAGGAATTAACTCTTGTTGAGTTGGGCAGTCACTTGTGTATTGAGGATTCACTCAAAGCACAAGACATTGACAAGCCAAAGAGTAGCAATGCTACTGGTCCATCAGTTGTCAATATGGTGGAGCATAACAACTCCTCCAAGAACAATGACAACAAGGGCAAGCGTAAGCATCAAGATAACACCAAATCTGATATTAACAAGAAACCAAAAGTGACTTGTTGGAAGTGTGGTAAAACTGGACACTTCAGGAAGGATTGTAAAGGTGTAAAGATTGGCAATAAAACCAATGGATCAGGCACAAGTGGAGGGAATGGTAACACCAATTCTCTGAAAGGTTAGAATATATATAATAAGTCTTTTGAGAATTATTATGTTACATATATGTCTGAAATATATTTTGTGCAGGATGATGATGTTGCTTGGTGGGTTGACTCTGGTGCAACAATTCATATGTGTAAAGATAGAAGCTGGTTCAAGACCTATGATTCAATGAATGATGGTTCTATTCTTCATATGGGAAACGAGTCAACTGCCCTGGTGCATGGAAAAGGATGTGTTGATTTGAAGTTTAGTTCTGGAAAGATTGTTTCTTTGTTTAATGTTTTACATGTTCCTGATATTAGAAAGAACTTAGTTTCTATAATGTTTTGAATAATTGTGGTTATAAACAAGTTATTGAATCTAATAAGTTTGTTTTATCTAAACATGGTGTGTTTATTGGTTTTGGCTATTTGTGTAATCAAATGTTCAGGCTTAATATTGTTAATGATATTGGTAATTCAGCTTTTATGTCAACCTCTAAACTTAATGATTCAACCCTATGGCATGTTAGACTTGGCCATGTACACTTTAAAAAAATGCGAGATATGTCTAAGGATGGGTTAATTCCAGCCTTTGATGTGGACACTGATAATTGAAAACTTACATGATGAACAAAATTACTAAGAAACCATTTCAAAGTGTAAAACGTGAAACTAAAGTTTTGGAATTAATTCATAGTGACCTATGTGATCTTCATGCTACTCCCTCTTTGGGGAATAAGAAATACTTTGTGACTTTTATTGATGATGCTTCTAGGTTTTGTTACGTTTATTTGTTACATACTAAGGATGAAGCATTAGATAAATTTAAAGTATTTAAAACTGAAGTTGAATTACAACAAGGGTCTCTAATCAAAAGGTTTAGGACTGATAGGGGAGGTGAGTACATGGATACTCTGTATTTTCAGTTTGTTGGTATAATCCATGAAACGACTGCCCCTTATACTCCTCAGCAAAATGGTATTTCTGAAAGGAAAAACAGGGTGCTAAAGGAGATGGTTAATTCCATGTTGTCCTATTCTGGGCTGAGTCAAGGGTTCTGAGGTGAAGCTATGTTAACAGCTTGCTATTTACTAAATAGAGTTCCTAATAAAAGGAACAAGGTTACCCCTTATGAACTCTGGACTAAAAAGAAACCCAACCTGAATTATCTCAGTGTTTGGGGTTGTAGGGCTGTTGTAAGACTCCCTGATCCAAAGCAGAAAACTTTGGGTGAAAGAGGCATTGAATGCATCTTTTTTTGGATATGCTGAGCATTCCAAGGCATATAGGTTTTATGTTATTGAACCTAATGAATCTGTTTCAATTAACTCAATAATTGAATCAAGGGATGCACTATTTGATGAGAATAGATTCTCATCAGTCCCTAGACCAAGTCAAAGGATTCCAAATGGAATTGTTGACATTGGTGTATCAGAGATCTCTGATGAATTATCATCTCAGGCTACTGATGAGGTTGTGGAACAACAACCTGAATCTGAGCTCAAAAGGAGTAATAGGGTCAGGACTCCAAAGTCATTTGGACCTGAGTTTCAATTATACTTAATTGAAGGTACAAGGAGTGAGGTCTCTGACCAATACTCCTATTGCTTCATTGTTGAGGATGATCCCAAAACATTTGAAGAAGCAATGAAATCCCAGGATGTTGTTTTCTGGAAAAAAGCAATTAATGATGAGATGGACTCCATCATGTGCAACAACACTTATGTGTTGACTGATCTACCACCTGGTTGCAAACCTCTAGGTAGCAAATGGATTTAAAAAAGAAAATGAAGGTAGATGGAACTGTTGAAAAGTTCAAGGCAAGACTAGTTATTCAGGGCTTTAAACAAAAGTCAGGAATAGCTTATTTTGATACTTATGCTCCTGTGGCTCGTATCAGTACCATAAGATTGCTGATTGCTTTGGCATCAATTTACAATCTGATTATTCATCAGATGGATGTGAAGACAGCTTTCTTGAGTGGTGATTTAGATGAGGAGGTTTACATGAACCAACCTCAGGGCTTCATCATGCCTGGCAATGAAAACAAGGTGTGTAAACTGATTAAGTCTCTTTATGGACTAAAACAGGCACCTAAGCAATGGCATCAAAAGTTTGATGAAGTGGTTTTGTCTAGTAGTTATTTACTTAACCAGGCTGACAAATGTGTATATAGCAAATTTGATGAATCTGGTAAAGGAGTCATCATTTGTCTATATGTTGATGACATGTTGATTTTTGGCACTAACCAAAATCAAGTTAACCTTACAAAGGAATTTTTGTCATCAAAGTTCTCCATGAAGGATATGGGGGAGGCTGATGTTATCCTTGGTATTAGGATTAACCATGAAAGTAACAAAATTTCTATATCTCAGTCTCATTACATTGAAAAGGTGTTAAAAAATTTAATTACTTTGAGTGTACTCCAGTGAGTACTCCTATGGATACAAGTGAGAAGCTAATGCCTTATACTGGTAAAGCTGTATCTCAACTTGAGTATTCTAGGGTGATTGGCTGCTTGATGTATGCCATGAATTGTTCAAGACCTGACATTGCTTTTGCTGTGGGTAAACTGAGCAGGTATACTGGTAATCCTAGTGCCCATCACTGGCAAGCAATTCAGAGAGTTTTTAAGTATTTGAAGAGAACTATGGATTATAGTCTCTCATATACTGGTTATCCTTCTATATTAGAAGGATACACTAATGCAAGTTGGATCAGTAACACTGAAGACAATTCGTCTACTATTGGCTGGGTATTCCTACTTGGTGGAGGTGCAATTTCTTGGGCATCTAAGAAACAAACTTGCATCACCAGTTCAACCATGGAATCTGAATTTGTGGCTTTAGCTGCTGCTGGAAAAGAAGCTGAATGGTTGAAAAACTTGCTTCTTGAGATTCCATTTTGGCCTAAACCTATAGCACCTATTTCTATCCGTTGTGATAGTGCTGCTACATTGGCAAAGGCTTACAGCTAGATGTACAGTGGGAAGTCTAGACACTTAGGTGTCAGGCATAGCATGATTCGTGAGCTTATCATGAATGGGGTGATATATATAGAGTTTGTTAAATCTCAACAAAACTTAGCTGATCACTTGATGAAGGGTTTGGCTAGAGACTTGGTTTTGAAGTCTGCTAAAGGGATGGGTTTAAGTCCAACTTAGTCATTGAATGCAAAGACACCCAACTCCCTCCTGAGGAAACTTGGGAGCTGAGTTCAATGTGGAAAGCTGAACATTTAGTGGACTGGAGCACATGTTTATTGTCATCCCAAGGTTGTGCTCAGAACCTGCTGGAAAAGGAGGATGAAGTCTTTACTTCTCAATGGTTAATTTCTTTGAAAAAGTGCTAAGCAGGAGCATGAATAAAGAGGAACCACCTATGTAAATGTTGAAGTTTTGCCGCTTCAGGAAGCTTTGGACTTTTAGCTTTTACAACATTTATGAATTAGATATGGACACATGGCTTGTATAGAGTCAGGTTTATTTAAGTGTTTGAAAATGTATGTGTATTTTATCTTTAGGTATTCAAATGGGTTGAAGGGTTCAATTCTTAGAACACCCTGATTCTCGAATATTTGAACGTGTAATGTACTAAGATGAGAATTCAATCTTCAAGATATTTTCATTTATGCATATATTTTGTTTTGTGTTAAATTTTTCTTACAAAGGAAGTGAACTGAATTTGGGGAGGATTGTTGGAAAATTTAGTGCGCTTGAGGGATTAATTCACACCTGGTAATGGGTTTGGAGGTACGGAGTGTACACCCATTTAGTCACTGAATCCCCTGACTCAATAGTGGTTATGTATTGATTCTGCTGATAAGCATGAATCTGTTTCTGCTGATAGCATGAATCTGTTTCTGCTGACAGTGGATTCTTCTAGTAGGATTCTGCTGCTAGTGGATCCTGCTGCTAGTGTTATTATTACCACTGATAGTGTTATCATTACCACTGCTAGTGTTATTGTTTCCACTGATAACCACTGATTCCTACTATTCTGGAAAGTATTATGATATAATTAATGGGCCGTTAATTATACATAATTCCATGGACTAGGGTTTGAGTATTCTCTATTATAAATAGAGGTTATAATACATCTGCATGGATACGATTATCAACACAAACCCTAAACACTTGAATACGTTTTCTGTTCTTGATTTGTGCCTAAAACAAGAACATCACTTGGTCTTATCCCATAGAGATATTCGTGTAACCCAGGCATAAGGTCGAATAGTTTCTGTTGGAAAGTGATACCACAATTTCAAATGAATATCCGATACCTTATTTGATTATTTTAACCTTAATCTGGGAACTTGTTAACACATATTAACCAACACCCACAAAAACTTGTAGTGCCATAAACTCGATGTTATCGTCACTGGTTCGATAGTCACATGACAAGTAGTCAAAGTAATTAATACCAGTCAAACAATATCATATAGTTTCTATACTATGTAATTAGCTTTCAATTAATATCGACAATCAATGTATGAACTATATGCGAACCATAATCAATTAGTCATCAAGTATGAATATGGTTGCATGTTTTACGTATTATAATATTAAAGTTTCAAATTTTGTTTATATGATTTGAATTGTTTGAATGTGTTCTAATTATAAGGTCGGTGAGCCAGGGTTTTTTGAAAATGAAGGGTAAAGTGGCGAAATTGTTAAAAATTGAGGTTAGGGTGTGACGATTTTAATCTTAGATATTCGACTAAATCGCGTATAATTCACTTTTCAAATAAATTATTTTAACCCTTATCGCCTAGGTTACACGAAATCTTTATTGAGATAAGACAATCAAAGCATTATGTTTGTGGACACAAAAGATAGAGCAAAACAAACATAATTGTGTGTTTTTTGTGAATGTAAATGAGACCAAACATCTGTTACTAAACAGATCGACACTTAGAAGCAGTTGGATCCCAACATTCATGACAGTTGGCCAATAGTAGCATGGTTGGTTTTGGTGGGAAAACATATTAGCTCAAAGGAGTGTGCACTCTACACTTCCTTTACTCGTATCCGAGCTTTATATAACAACGCATTGATCTCCAGTAAATTACAATCACCTAAAATAGTGATAACACTAAAATCACCAACATAAATTACTACATGTTTCTTGCCGCCCGGTGAAAATAAAAGGGTTTTTTTTTTTTTTTTTTTTTACGTAATTACTAATATATTCTCTTTCTTGCTTTAGTCTTGGGCCAAGTATTCTTTACGAGACAAAAGAAAAGCGGTTTATGTGGAGCTTAAGCCACATTTTCTAGTAATTACTTAGGAGTGGCCTAGTAGCAAAAGGGTTTGTGGCTATCACACTAAGATGTGCGAGGTTTTGAGTTCAATTTCTGCTACGTGCAAACAACCCTGAAGTCGGCATGTCAACCTCCTGAATAAGGAGGGATTTATCTAGTTTGAGTATGTGTGACAACTGGTTCAAACTCTGTAGATTAGTCGGCTAAAATGTCAGAAATCATGATTAAAAAAAAAAAAAAAAACATTTCCTTACTCGAGCTAGCGACACGTTGGCAATGCAATCTCATCACAAAGTTGTTGGATATACAATGATTCGTATTAGACTTACGGTTATTATGTTTTTAAATTTATATTTTAAAACTAGGTTAGAGTTTACATTTCTCTTCATGGCCATGTTGCCTCTCTTCTAAGACACCTTCTCTTCATGGCCACTTTAGAGAAGGAAAAAAAAAACGGGGTTAAATTATTGTTCGACTTTTTTATTTTGAGAGGTCCTAAAACGAGGAATTAGGCTGTCAAGCGTTGCGACGGAGCTTTTTGGATCCTATCTATAAATATCCGATAATTTTGGTCTTGTGTATATTTATAAAATTTTGACACTAAAAAATATAAGAGGCAATAAATAAATAAATAAATAAAATAAAAAATCAATTTCAAATTACTTTACACAAGGCACTTGTGGAGTATACCCTCCGTTTTTAAATTATTGTTCGACTTTTTTATTTTGAGAGGTCCTAAAACGAGGAATTAGGCTGTCAAGTGTTGCGACGGAGCTTTTTGGATCCTATCTATAAATATCCGATAATTTTGGTCTTGTGTATATTTATAAAATTTTGACACTAAAAAATATAAGAGGCAATAAATAAATAAATAAATAAAATAAAAAATCAATTTCAAATTACTTTTGATTTCTCTGACAGATTAAAACAACAATATTATTATTATTATTATTATTATTATTATTATTATTATTATTATTATTATTAATTATTTATTTATTTTTATTTTTTTTATTATAAACATCACTTTATTGAAAAACAAATAGGATTTTACAAGAAATTAGTGGGGAGCCGAGATACTAACTGAGCCCCCACACCTCTAGCTACAGCAAAACCAATCCTACTAAAAATATGTGGAGCAGCACGTGCTCCAATGTCTTGGGTCATAGAGAATCGTCTAATGCGCTTTAATAAGGTCACTGCATCCTTTTCAAGTTCTCCAAAAGAAGAGAATGAAAAGGGGAGGAACCCATATCCGATATCAGCGCATTTAGCTGCGTACTTGACACGTTTACGTTGTGCGGCTTCAATAACCGCCCGACCGGGCATAAAATCAACCATACACGAACGCGTCAAAGGTGACGATCCTGTAAGATCAACACAAACATCAAGGCCACCATCCCAAGAGTAAAGTAACATATCGGCCGGACGTAAGGTTTTGTCCCTCTCTCCACGAAGCCCAATATCCACCTCCTTACGAACTGAAACTCCAGACCGAGAACATATATCAACAAGAACATCACGCACAACATTGTGCCGATGTTAGAACATTATTATTATTATTATTGGTTTGTTTTAGGTTATATATGTTACAACATTATGGGTTTTTGGAATTGGTTTGTAAACCAATTTTTTTATTTATTTGAAGGCACAAACTTTGTAGGATTATGTACATGAAATAACGAGAATTAAATATTGCCATTAATATACAATCTATTGGGATCGCACATAATAGTTCGATATTGTAGTTTTATATATTTATCGTAAATATATAAATGATCCATTAAATGAAAGTGTATTGGACTTTGTAACATGATCCTAAACATATTTGGGTGGTCGGGGAAGCTCAAAATAGAGTATAGACATGGTAAAATATAGAATGAGGAAAGATGTGTATATTAGCTTTAGAGAGAAGAAAACACTAATACACACACTTCACCCTCCTAGTAGAGACTAGGAGGGGCTACATGCCACACTATACAATATTGATGTTATTAGTCCCCGTGTATAAGTAATATATGTACCTAACATAATTTTCGTAAATGACTTCACTTTTGAGGCTATCAATCTTTCCCCACGTGATGTCATATGGGAATTGTTTACAATGTTCTCTACAAGTAAAATATAAATACAACATAAATGCAGCAGCTTTGAGAATGTCTTCATAGTCTTCTAACTCCATTAATCTTCAAAGCTTCATGAATCTTCTCAGCTGAAATCTTTCTACTTGTAGAAGAACAATGTAAGCAAATTAATTAGGGATTAAATATGACTTGTTAAACTCACAAACCAAATACAAAGTTCGGTCACCTGAACAATCAAATGGAGCAAAATGGGTTGGGGGCCGCGTCGTGCTTGGGTACTTGTTGAGTCGGAGACGTGTCCTCTAATGGGGACAACTGAAGGTTGGGTCGCCCATAACTACTAGCCTAACACTCGTGAGTCTTGTTTGTTTAGTTGAAAAATAAATAAAAATCCAAGACAAAACCAAAATGAAGCATGTAGCTTACTCGCATTCGCATATACAGTATAATATCACCTGCCAACTTTGACTTTAAAAAATCAAATGTATTAAAAACTAACTTTGTATCCACGACGCCATTGAAATATTCTTTCATAACCCCCATTGCTTCCATCCTTCTTATTAACAATTCCACTTTATTTATTTATTTTATTATTATATAAATCACAAAGCCGTAAGCATTTGAAGATTGATTAATTCCACTTTATTTATTTATTTTATTATTATATAAATCACAAAGCCGTAAGTATTTGAAGATTGATTAAAAAGATCAAAATAATGGATGCAGTAAACAACAAGCCGTTGTGATAAAACTATATCTTAGGGAGTGACAACCTTGCCTCAAGATTAAACACTTCCAACCAATAACATGTTAACAACATATTTTATACCACAACATACCCCAACATACTTTTTAGTAGCAACTTTGGTACCCAAAATACTAATTATTATTTTTTTATTTTATTTATTTATAATTATATTAACCAATTTAATAAAAACAATACATTTTATTAATAATTCAAAGCAAACTTACATAACACTTAGAAAAAAAAAAAAAAAAAAAAAAAAAAAAAGGAAATCACTAGTCATCGAGGTATGGTAAGTCTTGAGCCGCTACGTGCTCCGTAAGATCATATCGAAGACGGTTATGGATATCTTCGTCGAGTAACTCATGTAGCGCACTATCATCATAAACTGGCGTTACCGGCGGATCCATTATATGAACCAGTGATATTGCAAGCCCATCGTTTTTTAAAATCATATTGCACAATATAATGCACGTATAAACCAGTTGTCGAATCTTTTCAACCGACATAGCTCGGAGAGGACGACTGAGAATCATCCATTTTCCTTTTAGACGACTAAAAGCTCGTTCGACATCCTTTCTTGCAGACTCTTGTAGTTTCTTGAATCTCTTTTCCTTTGGGTCAGTGGGATATGGATATGCTTTAACAAATGTTGAATACTTAGGATAGATTCCATCGGTAAGATAATATCCACGTTTGTAAAGCCTTCCACCCAATAAAAATGAACTGTTTTGTGCCGTTCCATTTCGTTCAGTAACATACAATGGAGACTGATTCAAAACATTGATATCGTTGTTTGAACCGGGAGGACAAAAAACGAATGCCAAATCCACAAATCATATGAAGTAGTCGCTTCAAGCATAATAGTCGGGTATTGGTGATCACCTCTCTTATATTGGCCTCTCAAGTGTCTAGGACAATTTCACCAAACAAAATGTGTACAATCAATGCTACCAAGCATTCCAGGAATATGATGTTTTTCTTCATGTACATGGAATAAGCGTGCTACGTCATGGCTTGTAGGCCTACGTAAGAACTCTCGACCATATAACTTTATAATCGCATCGCAAAATTTATCAAGGCATTCTCCTAAAATAAAAGGACAACTTTTAATTAAAAATAATAATAACGAAATATATAACTAAAAACTAATAACTAAAACATTTTAACAAAAATACATAACGAAAACAATTTAAATAATTTAATAACAAAAACAAATTAAAAAAATTAATAACGAATTAATTAAATTAAAATAATAACCTGACGTTTTTCGTGCCATGTTTAGATAGTCATCAAATCTATCCGGAGGTTCATCCGTTGCGAGTTGTCGAATGTCGGATGTACATTTTTGTAATGGCGTGAAACTATTTTGTCCCATCGCGTCTTGACCCGCTTGAAACCATTCGAATTGGGCTTCAATATCATCAACAATTTTTAAAAACAAACTTTTACTCATACGAAAACGATCACGAAAAACGCTTTCGTTAAACTTTGGTTGTTCAACAAAATAATCATTCAATAGAGTTTCTAAAGCTCTTTCACGAAAACGTTGGACATAACCACGGGTGTCGGTAGAGCTAGCCGTGTCTTCAAGAGCTTCGTTTCCGGCTAAAAAGGTTTCAAACGTACTTCCAGATAACAATTCTTTAGACGAATCCGGGGGAATAATGATCTCGTCCGATGACGAAGAAGATATTGACATGGTTAAATAAATTGTGAATTGTTTTTGTGATTTGATGTGTGAGATTTGTGTCAATGAAACAATATGTGTTAGTGAATATTTATAGGGATTTTTTTTTAATCAATGCATGTAATGGTCCAAAGATTAACTCCCAAACGGTAACATTTTGCTTGATTTTCTCCCCACCGAATCGGTGAGATACCCCGTTTGAAGTGCCGATCGGTACTCGCCGAGCCAATGGCAATGGGCCTTGCCGATCGGCAAGCTTTGCCAATGTGGTTTTGCCGAAAGGTTGCCACTGCCCTTATAGCCTTATATAAGTCCACATATAAGATTATTATGATATAAGTCCCAAAATAAATTAGAAAATTTAGGCATATGAAAAATAGACTTTGACATGACTGTGAGATAGAAAGCAGTTTCTGAGTATCTGCGGGCTCCAAATGCCCAGGATTTTCTACTAGCTATCCCAATAGATGGGCTAGGTCAACATATGTCATCGGTGGAATATCGTACTATTCTTAAGTATCGCTTTATGATACCTTTATTTTTCGGTTGATGAGATATGTCTAGTTTGTCGCAAGGCATGTTTGGATTCCTTTGGGGAACATGTGGTTCAATGCAAAGAGCTCTCGGGCTTCAAGTACAAACATGATATGGTAAGGGATGTCCTTTTTTACGTTTGTAAGCGTGCGGGGATCTCTGCCTACAAATAAGCACCTGTGAACTTTTTGACAGACCCGTTGGATAAAAGATCCACACTCAGACTGGCAGACGTTTTGGTGTTTGGATGGGTTGGAGAGAAACATGCGTGTGTGGATCTAACTGGGGTTTATCCTCTTGTGGGTTTGAGTAGCCAGGGTTTTATAGTAGGACGGGCGGCTTTGAAAGCCGCCTCGTACAAAGTGGCAAAACACGAGAAAGCGCGAATTGAAAATCAACATGTTTTTATTCCTTCCGCGTTTTGATACTTTTGGTTTCCTTGCACCTGAGGTAGTGGATTTCCTCAACAGAGTCCAACGAGTTATGCATAGTACTGTTATGACACCTAGATCCATAGATGTAGTTTTCAAAAGAATTCGTTTTGCATTCCGAAAAGGGCTAGCGGCGTAGCTTGTTGCCCGTTTGCCTTCCACCTCTATGTAAATCCAAAAGTTAATTCACTAAAAGACTAATTTGCATGTAAAAAAAAGAAAGAAAGAAAAACCTCCGAAGCCCACATATAAGCTTAAACGGACACCCTTAATAATGATGTGCAATTTGAGTTTTTTTTGTTGCTACTTGGTTATCTGGAATTCGCAAAGAATTACTTTTGACATTATGGAGCGCGCGTTTTGCCTTTTGATTATGTGATATGTACCAATAAGAAATAGATAATAAGTTATCGAGTATAGTCGCTAACATATTCATATGATAGTGTTGGTTGTGAATAGTTGTTCGGGTGTTCTTTAAAATTTGAGTAGGATTTACATGTAAAACAACCACGAAGTAAATCGAAGAACGCTTATTTAAAGATTTATTATGTTTAGTCTTTTTACGTGTTTTTCTTTTACGCATGTACTAATATAACCCTTTTTCTGCTTTAGACTTGTGCTAAGTATTGTTCACAAGACGAAAGAAATGTTGTTTTATCTGGAGCTGAAGTGACATTTTCTCACCCTAGCTTGCAACACTTACGCAGTGCACCTCATTACAAAGATGTTGGATAATGGTTCATATTAGACTTTATATTATTCTGTTTTAAATCACTATTAGTTGAAATAGTGTTCATTTCTTATTGAACTATAGCCTCATTTTTGCAGCCTCGAAGAAACAAGTGGCGAAATTCATATCTTCTCTCCATGGGCATGTTTCTTCTTGTTGGATCATAAACTTGATTTAGTCACACAAAATACACATTTCTGCCACATGCTATTTTCACGGGTGAGGATGATACATGGGATGCCTGGCTAAAAATTCCCTCAGCTGGACTTTCTGGCACACTTCATTTTCGAGGCGTAGGTATGCTCCATCTCAGTCACCAAAGTCAACCCATGTATATTTTTTACTGTTTCATGGTTGACAGATCTTAAATTATGCAGCGTTATTACTGCCTTGGTTTCTTACATTTCCCATATTTTTTTTGCAGAAAGAAACTGTCATTAGACTAAGATGTAAGCCATTTTTTACGTTGTTAACAATTTCATTTTCTAATTCTAACACCATTGTATTTCATAATTTATATTGCAGGTGACCACTCGAATGGCCATTGAAACTTTGGAAAACGTACCAGTAATGGAAACACTTGGTAAGTAATAAAACATCCACATTTGATTTTTTTTAGTTTTGCATACATGACTAATGTACCGTGTTTTATATATACATACTTAAGGCACGACAAACCGGTTCTACAAGTTACACCACCAACTACGATACCAAATATTAGTGAACAAAATACTGGACTAAAATTAGTACCAAAGAAGTGAAAACATTTGGTCTCTAGTGAAACCTTGCAAAAGCAAGCTAAGGCGGCGAAGAGTAAACAGGTTTTAACTTATGATAGTTGAGAATTTGATTATATACTACATTAGAATTTTATATATATTTGCTTCATTTATATACATTATGTTTTATATATATATATATATATATATATATATATATATATATATATATATATATATATATATATATATATATATATATATATATATACTAGCAGTAGTAACTCTACTCCAGCAGTACTAACGTGGTACTAGTAGTAACTCTCCTATCATGTTTGTGCAGATAGTTGAACCAGTGGCTCATCTAGTTCTGTTATGTTGTGAGCTTTGACATGTTCTAGTTCTGCTCTCATCCTGATGTGTTGATATGCAACAGCCTACATTTTCAAGGCTTTTATATCCAGATGATGTGATTAAATCAATGGGAGAAAAACTTGTAAGTTTAACTGCAAATTTTATTATTATGTTCATTGTTTTGGATTAAAAGTCTTCATGATGTTGTTTGAATTACAGCTGGTCATGTTTGTGTTAATATTACTTAGATGGATTCAGTGCAACTCATGAACTTCAAAGAAAATGTGCCATGTATTTACTACTGCAAGTACAAAAGTTAATACTGCTAGTGAAAGTTGGTACTGGTCAGAGATTAAGACCGCTCGAAGTTGTTAGTTGCTTATGGAAAAGAGTATAGATACTTAGGAAACTATTGTAAGCCAACTAGGACTCCTTGGTGTATAAAAGGATGTCCAATTTTATATTTTGTTCAGTTATATACATTCCAATTTTATTGTATTTGAATTTGTTTTGATATATATTTGAATTGTTTTGATATATATTGATTTTTTAAATGTGACTAAAAGATGCATATAGTCACACTTATTAACACTTTTGGTCACTGTTTGCTTAATTCGTTGTGTCACTAAATATTACAAAAGGCCACACAAACATAAAATTCATTTGGCCATTGGATGATCAATAGTCACACAAAATACACATTTTTTCATTTTAAATAGCATATGGTCACACTTATTAACACTTTTGGCCACTTGATGCTTAATTGTATGTGACTAAATACCCAAAAAAAAGATGTTTTGTGTGACTAAATATTACAAAAGGCCACACAAACATAAAATTAATGTGGCCATTGGATGATCAATAGTCACACAAAATATATATTTCTTCATTTTAAACAGCATATGGTCACACTTCTTAACACTTTTGGCCACTTGATGCTTGTTTGTATGTGACTAAATACCCAAAACAAAGATGCTTTGTGTGACTAAATATTACAAAAGGCCACACAAACATAAAATTCAACTGGCCATTGGATGAACAATAGTCACATAAAATACACATTTCTTCACTTTAAACAGCATATGGTCACACTTATTCACACTTTTGGCCACTTTTTTTTTTTAAATTGTATGTGACTAACTCAAAAAAAACAATACCTATTGTGTGACTAAATCCTCATAAACGTCACATTTATTATATATTCAAGTGGTCACATGACGGGAAATAGTCGCACATAATACACATTTACTTGAATAAATCATCTCAAATGTCACATATATTATATATTTATGTGGCCAAAGGACGAACAATAGTTACTCTAAAAAAACATTCGTGTGACTATAAAGTTTTTACGGTCACTCATACTGACTAATCCAACAAAACTTGTGCCTAATTTATCACACGTATTCGATGTTTTGGTCACTCTTTTTCGATGAAAAAGGCTACGCACTCAACAATGTGACCATAAGCTACCTAGGGTGGCGGGACCTTTGTTGACACACAACAAAAAAAACGTGTGTGACTATATGCATATCGTCACACATTTCTAGCGTGACCAATACAACTTTTTGTACCAGTGGTCCTATAAAGATTGGGCTATAAATGAAAGCCCGAGCCCGTTATGAAGAAGCTTCTAGAAAGTCGTAGAATCGTCATAGAAAAATATCCTTAGAAGTGTTTAGAATATTGTAGTAGATGATAACTACTAGAAGTATCTAGAATATGATAGAAATATCTGGTTAAACTTATCTAGAGTGGATAAGAATTATCAAGATGATGCAAGAAGTATCTATGGAAAATCTTGTGTCTAGAAACTTCTATGGAGTAGTATAAATAGGTGTTAGGGTGATGCACTTGTAGGAGACCGAAGCAAAGTTCAAGTAATAAAGTAACATTGATCTAAGTGTTCCTCTCTTCATTAAATATAAGCCTAAAAGGCCATCGTCTTTTCCAACAAAGTGGTATCAGTGCTAGAAAATCAAGATGTCAAGCATTATGAACTTGTTCCAATTTCCTCGTCTTACCAAAGACAGCTATAGTAGTTGGTGCATTCGAATGAAGGCGTTACTCGGTTCACATGATGTGTGGGAGATAGTCGAAAAAGGTGTTGAGAAAGTTGATGATAAAAGTTCGTTGAATGCCGCCCAAAGGGTGGAGTTGCAAAAGGCAAGAAAGAAGGATCAAAGTGCTCTTACACTTATCTATCATTGTCTTGATGATGCGATGTTTGAGAAAGTTGCAAATGCAACCACTTCTAAGGAAGCATGGGAGATCCTTCAAAATGCTTTCAAAGGAATTGATAAGGTAAAAAAGGTATGTCTTCAAACTCTTAGAGGAGAGTTCAAAAAACTCCAAATGAAAGAATCTGAAACCATTTCTGATCATTTCACTCGTGTCTTGACCATTTCAAATGAAATGAAGAGAAATGGTGAAAGCTTGAGTGACACAAGGGTGATAAAAAAATTCACTCTTTTGCCACCAAGCTTTGGTTACATTGTTGTGGCCATAGAGGAGTCAAAAGACATAGACTCTATGACCATTGATCAACTCATGGGATCTTTACAAGCCCATGAACAGAAGTTGAAGAAAAGAAGAGGGAAAATCCCTTGGAGCAAGCTTTATACTCAAAGATCTCTTTCAAAGAAAGAGAAAAGAGCTTTCTACATGGAAAGGAGCAAGGACGAGGACGCGGTACTTTTCGAGGTCGTGGTGGTTTCTAAGGCCGAGGGCGAGGAAGAGGAAGAGAAGATGCCAACAAAGAAGATGAAAACCAATGTTGAAGAAAAATCCAATCTTGTAGAGGCTTTCAATCTCAAAGAGGAGGTAAGCCGCATATACAATGTTACAATTGCCGCAAATATGGTCATTATGCCAACGAGTGCAGTAGCTCAAGACAAGTTGAAGAAAAATCCAATCTTGTAGAGGTAGAAGACAAAGATGAGCTTACATTGCTAATGACAAGGCATGACGAACAAGAAGAGAGGATAGAGCCATGGCATATAGATTCCGCTACGAGTAACCATATGACGGGTGAAGAAGACTTGTACGTGGACATGGAAACAAGTAAAGGTAATGTCACCTTTGGAGATGAATCAAAGGCACATGTGAAAGGAAAAGGTAAGATACTTATCAGAGCTAAAGTTGGAAGTCACCAATATATTTCGGACGTATACAATGTGCCCAACCTTAAAAGCAACATTTTAAGTGTGTGACAACTTCTAGAGAAAAACTACGATATTCATTTCAAAGATCGTAGTGCTACAATAAGAAATCCCGAAGGAAAGTTCATAGCAAAAGTGCATATGACTAAAAACCGAGTGTTCCTACTAAACATTCAACATGATGAAGCTAAGTGCTTAAAGAGTTGTGTAACACCCCCAAAATACCGCAGCGGAAGACTGTGTTATAGGGATGCTACTTCAGGGCACAAAGTACAAGATATAGAAAACGAACTCTAATAGAGACGTTTTTTTTAAAAGTTACCATTCGAATAGATAAAAGTCATAGTTTACAAACCAAAAGATCCCAAATTAATAGTACATAGGTTTTTAAAAGTATCGAATGGTAAAAGATAAAAGCGAAAGTCTTCAAAATGCATGCCCTAAGACTCTCCGCTCCACAAACCTGCTATCGCCTTTCTAACCTGAGATAAACATGCTTAAAAGTGTCAACACAAAGGTTGGTGAGTTCATAGAGTTGTTTAACAAATAAAGTATATAGAAAATGATCACACAGCAAAGGCATCGTAAATCCACTCAGTTGCAAGTCCCGCCATAAGAGACTTGCAACCTGTGTGTTCACAACCCACTGCTAAAAGATAGTTTCTCAGGATTATATTCACCCAAGGTCAAGCATAGACACAAAGGCGGGGGCCTCTCCCCAAATAGTACTACGACATCCAAGGTCAAGTCTAGACACAAGGGTAGGGGGCATCTTCCCATGAGTACTATCAATACCTCTCCTTTGACAGATCACTGGGTGCCGTTTCCCAAAGTATAAAAGTTTACTGGGTGTCGTTTCCCAAAGCATAAAAGTTTAAACGTTTCAAGTATCAAGTAAGTATAACACAATCACGTATGTATAAAATCAAGTATAAGTGTTATCAAGTATAAAAGTAATCAAGTATAAATGTTTTAAATATTTGTACAAGTAAAAACAAGTAGTTGAGCATGTATCTCCCCCAAAGAGTTAAAACAAGTGTAAAGAGTAAAAGTGGGGCTATGACTCACCTTAGCAAAAGCAATATCCGATAGACAAAGTAGTAGTAAGAAATAAGGTCCGGTTACCCTAAGCGCAACCTAGATAATACATATGTCTTAGGTTCAAAACAAGATCAAGCATGCAAGTCATACACTACATTATCACTTGTACATGTTGTTGAAATTTTTATCGTCAAAAATGTAGGTAATCAAAGTGATCTCGTATTTAAGTCATCCACCATTTTAGAAAAACGTAGCTTGTAAATCTCACGACCAAATATTAGTCGTCTTGTAAATATATATTTTGAAAAACTCTAACGCACCTAATAAGTATACACAATGTTCTACCATTTTTATTTACGTCGTTTTAGCCAATTTACACTCTAAAATATCCAAAAACTCATTTTAATATATCCATCAGCTTTTGAGAGAAGAATAAAAAGCTGTCAAAATGTATTGTTTCGTCGCAATTTCTTTGGACTATAACTTTTGCTTCGTAACTCCGTTTTTCAAGTTCTATATATTCCCGCGAAGGTAATCAAGTACACTTTAGGTTTTTCAAGGTCTCGGCTAGCCTAAATGTCATTTAACCTCAGTTTTCCTAGCTCAAAAAAAATCGGGACAGAAACCATTTTTCCGAAAATATAGTTTTAGTCGTCAATCTTGGAAATAGCATATCTTTTTCGTTATAAGTCCGTTTTAACTCGTTCGAGCGGCTATGTTTTCGTTATTAAGTCTATATTCTATATTTCTAGCCTAATGTGGCCACCAAGGTACTGATTTTTCTGTGAAGGGTCGAATAGGACAGATCTAATATAAATAATGTCAAACTATATTTCCTAGTGTTTTATTTATTTTCACCACTTTACAACAACTCCAAATCTAGTCCTAGTTCCTCCATCAACTTCTCAACTAGTATATGGTGATCTAACATAACTTAATCAATATTCAAGATCCATGTACAAGATCATCCAAGTATTTTTTTTTTTTTTTAAAACTACAAATAACATATAGTTATATATAAAGATTTTATTATTTTCTTGTAAAGATCTTTGTTAACAATTTTTCTTGTAACCAAGTCTTGTTCAAAACACCTTTTCTTGTAAGAGATCAAAGTGGATGTAAAGATTTTCAACATGTACCAAGTGATAACCAAGTATATAAACTAAACAAGCATAAAACTCATGAAAGATCATGAAGTATAAGTAGGGTAAAAATCACTTACAAAGAGGTTAGTGAGGTGAGGTTGGTAAAACACTCGTGTAATCCCCAAGACTAGTATCAAACCCTTGTTAATCTACCTTAGGTACCCTTGAAAGTGCCCAACAACAAACTCTTCCCTTGCTCCTTGGTGGTGTCGAAATATGTATATAGATGGGAGGTGATATGTTTTTCTTTGTAACTAAATATAAGTTACTAGTATGAGTATATGTATATATAGTAAGAGATTTCAAAGTGGTCAAAGTTTGTTGAATTGGCCCTTGTGGTCTTGCCGTATTTTTAGGGGAAAAAGGGGCCAAAAAAGGGTGGCTCTAGCCACCTTAATTAAATACCATGTTTCATGCTTTGTTGTTCCAAGTAAAAAAAATTAATAGTGAGTAATCATGTAGCTAGGGTGGGCGGCACATAGCCTAAAATAGGAAGAAAATAGATGTAATTTTTATTAAATGTATTAGGTAGTAAAAATATGTATTGGGTATTAGTTTGGTAGTTAACGAAAGTTATACGTAATTAAACGTAAGGTGTAAAGAATTTAACTTGAACATCGGAAAATATTTTTGGGACTTTTGTAATAATTTTAGAAGTATAAAAATACCCTAAAAATAATTGTTGAGAAAGTCGTGTATGTCGAGTATTAAATTCGTGAATAAAAATTAACGTTTGTTGAATTTAAAACCGTAAGTGTTTAAAGAATAAAATTTTGTTTCATAGTATAAAATGGTGAAATGAAGAAGGAGCAAGGTACCGGAGCGTTGTGGACTAAAATTAGCCTAAGTCCTAGTGTACTTAGAATTTAGTTAGATATTCGCGTCGATTCAAGTAAAAGGGCTCACGAAAAATGTTTCAAATTAAAAGTCGAGAATTTAAATTCGAGTTTAGAAAATAGTATTGACCTGGGAAATAGCGGGTTGTGACAGTCTCTACCCCTAAAGGGAACTTCGTCCCGAAGTTCAGCTTATTCCTTCCCAAACTCGTTAGAGTTGCTTACACCAATCAAATCATCTACTATCAATATAACTTGGCTAATGATGCTAGGTCTCAGATTAGTCGGTGTTGTGTATAAGTTCTATACTAAAACTTAAGTGCTATGAAAATAATATAGTTGTTCGAGAAAATGTACCCGTTATGCTATCGTGGACATGTTGGGTGATAGGATTTCCTAGAAAGTAAGCTCTGCCACGCGCGGGTGGAATCTCAACGGTCTCATTTTGTGGCCCTTCAATTGCTGCTGCTAAGTTTGGACGATTGTTTCCTAGGTTAAGATTCCTATTCAACTTAGGACAATTATAACGGAAATGGTTTGGGCTGTTGCACTCATAACAGGTCTTTTGGTTGTTTCCTATATTGCCCGCGCTCATCGATGCTCCACACCTATTTGCAAAATGACCCAACTGTTTGCACTTTGTACACACTCGGCAGGGCTCAGATCTCTGGTGATGATAAGCACATTTAGTACACTTAGGATGCTGGCCTAAATACTCTCTCTGACCAGAACTAGTCGCCGCAAAGGTCCTTGCCCTTTTGTTGTCAGCTATCGCGCCTATCTGCTTGTTCGACTCGCTTGTTACCTTCCTTTTATCACTGTTCCCCAAGCTTCCATTTCTAACCATCTCATCTGTCAGAGTCCCTGCTCTCAATATTGCACTCTGAATTGTAGAAGGCTCAGTTGCTTTCACAGTCCCACGAATTTCTGGGACAAGACCATATATGTACCTCTCGATCCTCTTGGACTCAGGGGTAACTAGGTGTGGAACTAGTCTGGCTAATTCATGGAATCGATCTGTATAGGCTGCATGTCCAGCCCCTATCATAGAGTGATGATAAAGTTCATCCTCCAGCTTCTGCATTTCATTGTCCGGGCAGTATTCCTCCTTCAGTAATGCCTTAAAATCATCCCATGTCATACCTACAGTTGCCTCTCTACCCCTAGCTTGAACCTGCGTATTCCACCATGTCAATGCCTTTCCTGACAGCAAGCATGCGGAGTACTTCACCATTTGATGTGCTGCACAGTCACTAATGTCGATCACCGACTCCATCTTTTCAACCCATCGAGTATACACTAACGGACCTCCTACACCATCGAATTCAATTGGCTTACATGACGTAAATTCCTTATACGTACATCCAGTCCTAATGTTGTTGTTGCCATTACCATTCTGACCTATACCATTGGTGTTGTTAATTCCGCTTTCGTGATTTACCAAGTTATTCATATGATCGCCAACTTGAGTGACAATAGTGGGGAGAAAGTTTTCAAGTTGTCGAGCAATGATGGCTTCAAAATCAGTATTTCCACTGTCGTTGTTATCATTGTTTTCAACGCCGTGACCACCTCCTCTACCTCCACGTCCACCAGTTCTTCCACCATCGTTACTTGGGTTACTAGTCTCATGAGCAGCTCCTCTACCTCCTCTACCTCCACGTCCACCAGTCCTTCCACCCCTTGGTGTTGCGCCTCCTCGACCAGAGCTACGAGTCACTCTCCTTGGTGCCATGATTTCCTGAGAGGAAGGACATTTAGTGAACGTCAGAGTTGAGGGGAAACCGTTGATTAACCCAAGTCTATACTTAACATCCTCATATATAATATCGTGCCACCAATTTGCTCCTAAGTTGTGCCAACACCGATCTACATATGCATAGTCATATGTCCACGTGTGTCGTGAAGCACTTATAATTATGTTGGCCACCACAATTATAAATGTTTCCTTTCACAGGTGTACATATCACCAGGCACACATATCTCAGTGGTAGACGTTGCTTAAATGGGAATCTAGGGAATGTCACGCTCAGTACGAAGGAACAAAGGATTCTCCCTTAAGTGCTAAAGTCACTGGGTAGTCTAGTTTCTAACGGTTTCTAAAGAGTATCTTCAAGAGAACTCCCATCCTCGGGCAATTCATCAAATCTCTACAGCTAAGTAATAACCTTCATTTAACTTAGTCTCATGTCTCATCAAACAAGAACTGTCACAAGATTAAGTTAAATGATCAGTTATTACCGAGCTCCATGTTTCTGATAACTTGCCTAGATTTTGGGACTTCCCCATCGGTACCACAAAATACCTAATAGCGTAGGTCTAAGAAAATTATCAGCAAGCGTACGTGTATGAAAAAAAAAAATGCAAGGCGATAGGGAGGAGAGTCTAAATGTATGTAGTTATAGTCTAGACTCTAAAAACAACCTAGTTCTCTATAACCAAGGCTCTGGTACCAATCTGTAACACCCCCAAAATACCGCAGCGGAAGACTGTGTTATAGGGATGCTACTTCAGGGCACAAAGTACAAGATATAGAAAACGAACTCTAATAGAGACGTTTTTTTTAAAAGTTACCATTCGAATAGATAAAAGTCATAGTTTACAAACCAAAAGATCCCAAATTAATAGTACATAGGTTTTTAAAAGTATCGAATGGTAAAAGATAAAAGCGAAAGTCTTCAAAATGCATGCCCTAAGACTCTCCGCTCCACAAACCTGCTATCGCCTTTCTAACCTGAGATAAACATGCTTAAAAGTGTCAACACAAAGGTTGGTGAGTTCATAGAGTTGTTTAACAAATAAAGTATATAGAAAATGATCACACAGCAAAGGCATCGTAAATCCACTCAGTTGCAAGTCCCGCCATAAGAGACTTGCAACCTGTGTGTTCACAACCCACTGCTAAAAGATAGTTTCTCAGGATTATATTCACCCAAGGTCAAGCATAGACACAAAGGCGGGGGCCTCTCCCCAAATAGTACTACGACATCCAAGGTCAAGTCTAGACACAAGGGTAGGGGGCATCTTCCCATGAGTACTATCAATACCTCTCCTTTGACAGATCACTGGGTGCCGTTTCCCAAAGTATAAAAGTTTACTGGGTGTCGTTTCCCAAAGCATAAAAGTTTAAACGTTTCAAGTATCAAGTAAGTATAACACAATCACGTATGTATAAAATCAAGTATAAGTGTTATCAAGTATAAAAGTAATCAAGTATAAATGTTTTAAATATTTGTACAAGTAAAAACAAGTAGTTGAGCATGTATCTCCCCCAAAGAGTTAAAACAAGTGTAAAGAGTAAAAGTGGGGCTATGACTCACCTTAGCAAAAGCAATATCCGATAGACAAAGTAGTAGTAAGAAATAAGGTCCGGTTACCCTAAGCGCAACCTAGATAATACATATGTCTTAGGTTCAAAACAAGATCAAGCATGCAAGTCATACACTACATTATCACTTGTACATGTTGTTGAAATTTTTATCGTCAAAAATGTAGGTAATCAAAGTGATCTCGTATTTAAGTCATCCACCATTTTAGAAAAACGTAGCTTGTAAATCTCACGACCAAATATTAGTCGTCTTGTAAATATATATTTTGAAAAACTCTAACGCACCTAATAAGTATACACAATGTTCTACCATTTTTATTTACGTCGTTTTAGCCAATTTACACTCTAAAATATCCAAAAACTCATTTTAATATATCCATCAGCTTTTGAGAGAAGAATAAAAAGCTGTCAAAATGTATTGTTTCGTCGCAATTTCTTTGGACTATAACTTTTGCTTCGTAACTCCGTTTTTCAAGTTCTATATATTCCCGCGAAGGTAATCAAGTACACTTTAGGTTTTTCAAGGTCTCGGCTAGCCTAAATGTCATTTAACCTCAGTTTTCCTAGCTCAAAAAAAATCGGGACAGAAACCATTTTTCCGAAAATATAGTTTTAGTCGTCAATCTTGGAAATAGCATATCTTTTTCGTTATAAGTCCGTTTTAACTCGTTCGAGCGGCTATGTTTTCGTTATTAAGTCTATATTCTATATTTCTAGCCTAATGTGGCCACCAAGGTACTGATTTTTCTGTGAAGGGTCGAATAGGACAGATCTAATATAAATAATGTCAAACTATATTTCCTAGTGTTTTATTTATTTTCACCACTTTACAACAACTCCAAATCTAGTCCTAGTTCCTCCATCAACTTCTCAACTAGTATATGGTGATCTAACATAACTTAATCAATATTCAAGATCCATGTACAAGATCATCCAAGTATTTTTTTTTTTTTTTAAAACTACAAATAACATATAGTTATATATAAAGATTTTATTATTTTCTTGTAAAGATCTTTGTTAACAATTTTTCTTGTAACCAAGTCTTGTTCAAAACACCTTTTCTTGTAAGAGATCAAAGTGGATGTAAAGATTTTCAACATGTACCAAGTGATAACCAAGTATATAAACTAAACAAGCATAAAACTCATGAAAGATCATGAAGTATAAGTAGGGTAAAAATCACTTACAAAGAGGTTAGTGAGGTGAGGTTGGTAAAACACTCGTGTAATCCCCAAGACTAGTATCAAACCCTTGTTAATCTACCTTAGGTACCCTTGAAAGTGCCCAACAACAAACTCTTCCCTTGCTCCTTGGTGGTGTCGAAATATGTATATAGATGGGAGGTGATATGTTTTTCTTTGTAACTAAATATAAGTTACTAGTATGAGTATATGTATATATAGTAAGAGATTTCAAAGTGGTCAAAGTTTGTTGAATTGGCCCTTGTGGTCTTGCCGTATTTTTAGGGGAAAAAGGGGCCAAAAAAGGGTGGCTCTAGCCACCTTAATTAAATACCATGTTTCATGCTTTGTTGTTCCAAGTAAAAAAAATTAATAGTGAGTAATCATGTAGCTAGGGTGGGCGGCACATAGCCTAAAATAGGAAGAAAATAGATGTAATTTTTATTAAATGTATTAGGTAGTAAAAATATGTATTGGGTATTAGTTTGGTAGTTAACGAAAGTTATACGTAATTAAACGTAAGGTGTAAAGAATTTAACTTGAACATCGGAAAATATTTTTGGGACTTTTGTAATAATTTTAGAAGTATAAAAATACCCTAAAAATAATTGTTGAGAAAGTCGTGTATGTCGAGTATTAAATTCGTGAATAAAAATTAACGTTTGTTGAATTTAAAACCGTAAGTGTTTAAAGAATAAAATTTTGTTTCATAGTATAAAATGGTGAAATGAAGAAGGAGCAAGGTACCGGAGCGTTGTGGACTAAAATTAGCCTAAGTCCTAGTGTACTTAGAATTTAGTTAGATATTCGCGTCGATTCAAGTAAAAGGGCTCACGAAAAATGTTTCAAATTAAAAGTCGAGAATTTAAATTCGAGTTTAGAAAATAGTATTGACCTGGGAAATAGCGGGTTGTGACAAGTTGTTTGAAGGATTATTCGTGGCTTTGGCACATGAGATATGGGTACTTAAATTTTGGTGATTTAAAGTTATTATCCTCAAAGGGAATGGTGAAAGGATTAGATCAAATTGATCATCCCAATCAAGTGTGTGAAGGATGCCCGCATGCTAGAATTTCGTTTATGAAAGAAGCAACATCAAGAGCTAAGGAGCCTCTACAACTAGTTCACACGGATTTGTGCAGTCCCATTACTCCACCAGCTCATGGTAAGAATCTTTACTTTATGCTTTTTATTGATGACTTTTCAAGAAAGACTTGGGTATATTCTCTAAAAGAAAAATGCCAAGCTTTTGAAGGTTTTAAGATATTTAAGGCTATGGTTGAAAAGGAGAAAGGTTTAAAAATTAAATCCATGAGATCCGATAGAGGTGATTTTTATCGAAAGAATTTAACAAATTTTATGAGGATAATGGGATCCGGAGATTTCTAACGGCTCCTTACTCCCTACAACAAAATGGAGTGGTGGAGAGAAAGAATAGAACTATTCTCAATATGGTCCAAAGCATGTTGAAAAGTAAGAAGATGCCTAAGGAGTTTTGGGCCGAAGCGGTTGACTGTACGGTATATCTATTGAACTTGTGTCCGTCAAAGAGTTTAGACAACAAGACTCCACAAGAAGCATGGAATGGGTTGAAACCTACCATCTCTCACCTAAGGGTATTCGAAAGTATAACATATGTCCATGTTCCGAGCCAAAGGCGATCCAAGCTTGATGATAAAAGTGAGAAGCATGTGTTTGTTGGCTACGACAAGCAGTCAAAAGGTTATAAGCTCTATAATCCAATTTCAAATAAGGTGGTAGTGAGTAGATACGTAGAGTTCAATGAAGAAGAAGCATGGGACTGGAACATTAAGGAAAATGAAGGGTATGACTTTCTTCCTATAAATGACAAAGAAGAGACGGATGAATCAAGTGAAGAAGCCCAACAACCTCAAAGTCCAACTCCAACCCAAGTCTCACCTTCAAGTTCAAGTGAAGGAGAACCAAAGATAAGAAATTTGCAGGAGCTCTACGGCATAACTGAGAAAAAACCCCTTATTTGTATATTGACCATGAACCTTTAGTTTTTGAAGAAGCTAGGAAAAGCAAGAAAGGGAGACAAGCCATGGACGAGGAGATGAAGTCAATAGAAAAGAATGATACGTGGGAGTTGACGACCCTTCCGAAAGGCCAAAAGGCTATTGGAGTCAAGTGGGTATACAAGGCCAAGAAAACGCCAAATGCGAAGTGGAGAAGTACAAGGCAAGGCTTGTCGCTAAAGGGAACAAGAAGAAGCATGGTATAGACTATGAACAGGAAGGATATACGAGTGATACATGCGAGGTCCAAAAACCAAGTTTCAGATATCTTCACCAAGCCGCTCAACGAGGGGATTTCTCTAGACTAAGGATGATGTTTGGCGTCGGGAAATCAAGTTTAAAGGGGGTGTTGGATCATAAACTTGATTTAGTCTAATAAAGATTGGACTATAAATGAAAGCCCGAGCCCGTTATGAAGAAGCTTCTAGAAAGTCGTAGAATGGTCATAGAAAAATATCCTTAGAAGTGTTTAGAATATTGTAGTAGAAGATAACTACTAGAAGTATCTAGAATATGATAGAAATATCTAGTTAAACTTATCTAGAGTGGATAAGAATTATCAAGATGATGCAAGAAGTATCTATGGAAAATTCTTGTATCTAGAAACTTCTATGGAGTAGTATAAATAGGTGGGTGATGCATTTGTAGGAGACCGAAGCAACGTTCAAGTAGGGATGAGCATGGTTCTAGAACCGGTTGGAACCAGAACCAGAACCGGTGGATCCGAGAACCGATTTTTCTGAAAAGTGGAAACCGAGAACCAAACCGAATATAGTTTTTGGTTCCGGTTCCTGTTTTGGTTCTTTTGGATCTATTCGTATAGGAACCGCTTTTCTATTAAGCTAATAAAAAAACACAAAAATTTAAACTTTTTAAGAACTTGCAACCATTTACATTTAAGCAAATAACAAGTAACAACTAAACCATAAACTCAAATAATCAATCATTCTATAGTTACTTTCACTCATTCATATTTTTAACAAAAAAATAAAGCATAACAATCCGGAAAACAAAATAGAATAACTTAAAACTTTCTCCATCAAAATAACCAAGACCGTTTTGAGTTCCAAAGTTTGTTTCTTTTTGTCTCTTCCAGTTAGTTTCTCTAATTGTTCTTCCATATCCTTGACAATCTAATCTTCTTTAATAAGATCTTCAACATCATCCCAACTAATTTGTGTTCTCGACTTTCTCACCCAATCTTGGGTACAAATCAAAGCTTCAACAATCAGTGTTCACAAGCGAGTTCTATAAGGGTCTGGTAAATTAAATATTATGATGAATCATCTTGGAATGTTACTAAGTTTAGATTAATTATTGATTTGTGGATGTTTTAGTGAATTAAGGATTATGGTTTAGAGTGTTTGAGCTTGATGGCTAATTTTATATATATATATATATATATATATATATATATATATATATAATCATCTTGGAATGTTACTAAGTTTAGATTAATTATTGATTTGTGGATGTTTTAGTGAATTAAGGATTATGGTTTAGAGTGTTTGAGCTTGATGGCTAATTTTATATATATATATATATATATATATATATATATATATATATATATATATATATATATATATATATATATATATATGTAGGATTTGATTAATATTTTGCTAAGAAGTTAAAAAAACTTATTTTTTAAATTATTGGATATTTGGTTAAAGAACCGAGAACCGGTGGAACCGATCCGAACCGACCCAAGAACTGAAAAATCTCAAAATCAAGAACCGGAACTGAAACCATTGGTTCTAGTTCTGGTTCGGTTCTTCATGGTTTCGGTCCGGTTCTCGGTCTGGTTCCGGTTCTTTGGTTCTTTTGCTCATCACTACGTTCAAGTAAATGTTGCACTTTTTATTGTATAAGTCTTGTAGGACATTTGTAATAACGCAAAGCCAAAGGACTGTTTGTGTTAGTTTAAATAGTTAGTAACCGAATAGCGGTTAAGTTAGTTAGTTAGTTAAATTGGTTAGTTAGTTATTCGGTTATGTGGCAGTTATGTCAGTTACAAACCGAATGGATGTGTTGTTTGGGTCATACCCATTCGAACAAACACAAGGAAAGGGACACACTGTTATGCCCTTAACAGACCCGTTGGGTCGTGGCAAGCGGACCAAGAAGGCACCAAAGTGGCAAGACTCGTTTGTTATGGGCTAGGATTTATCTCCGTATTTATCTATATTTATCTCAATGTTTTAGGAAAGTCTTTGAGTCGTATTAGGAATGTCTTTGTGTCAAAGAATCTGTGTTTCAGAATATTTAAGTATTTGTCTTGGGTTACAAGTTATTATTCGGCTATTTATATACCGAATAGATTATCAATTAAAGTCATAGTTTTGTCTAAATAATATCTGCTTCTCTTCTCTTTTCTTAAGGAGTCCGCACCCACTATAGTGGTGTACTACCGATACAAGTAGATTGTATCATTGGTACTTTCATTGTACTCATGGTGGATGAACAGACAATTCGTTTGCGGCTCGAAGATTATCAGGATGCGGCTGAGCATGTGGCAGAACAACAATCTACAAATTTTCAGGCGCAATTCAATGCTTTAAGGGATGAATTATAGGCGGCTACATGGTTGTTTCACGTTCGACATGGTGGCAGAGGTGATCAGGGGACCTTGTTACCACGGTCTATGCGCCTAGATGTTCCTAAGTTTTCGGGCGACGATCCTGAGAGTTGGTTATTTTCTATTAATTAGTATTGTTCTTTGCTCAACACACCCGCGGATCAACGCTTATGGATCGTGGGGTTTAATCTTGAAGGGGCCGCTGCGGAATGGTTTTGTTGGATGACAAGGAATGGGTTGATTGCTGATTGGCCCAAGTTTGAGGAGAGTGTTAAGAATCAGTTTGGTCCTTCAAAGTACGAGGATCCACAAGGAGCTTTATCTAAGTTATTACAAACTAGAATAGTGGCAGAGTACCAATGTGAGTTTGAAAAGCTCATGAACAGGGTTACACAAATTTCGGAGTCCTTACTTATTTCTTTATATATCTCGGGGCTTAAATTGCCATTGCAACGCGAGTTGTTGTTGTCCAACCAACCACCCTTGGCGATGCATTTGCATTGGCTCGGGTCACTGAGGCGCGCTTGGAGGATCAAGGTACAGGGGTGGATACATCTAAGGTTACTATTACCAGTGGCGGTTCTCAAAACCAACGCTCATCATCAGTTCTCCCCACGCCTTTACTTCCGACTCCCCCTAAGGCTACGGTTACTACTACTGGGAAACCTTTGGCTATCAAATGGATTTCACCAGTGAAACGACAAGAACATTTGAGTAAAGGGTTGTATTTCAATTGTGACAATAGGTGGACGAGGGGACATAAGTGTCCTGGTAAGTTTTTGTTGCTCATGACAGATGATGATGGGGATGTAAGTGAGGAAGCAGTCGCGGAAGGAGATGATGCAATCGAGAGTGGCGATATCTCTATTCTCAACTCATTGGTGGGTCAGGGCAGCCCACGTTCTCTTCAATTATGGGGGACGATTGGTGCTACTGAGGTGCATGTACTCATTGATAATGGTAGCACTCACAATTTTGTGCAGTCCGATGTTACAAAGCGAATGCGTCTACCACTTTAGGCGACCAAGGCTTTTAAGGTGTATATTGGTAGTGGGGCGTCGCTATTGTGTGAGAATGTCTGCTCACGTGTGCCTCTTCACATGCGAGGATTTGAGATCGAGGTCGACTTATATGTCTTACCTATGAAAGTTCTCGATGTGGTTTTGGGTATTCAATGGTTACAAACATTGGGGAAGGTTACTCATGACTACGCGCATCAAATAATGGTATTCACTCTTTCGGGAACTACTTATACGTTGAAGGGTGACGAGTCACTAAGAATGAAGAAAATTTGCTTCCACCACATGCAGGCATTGTTGGAGATGGAGGATGTATATGGAATTTATGAATGTCACGGTTATGCTTTTGCAGGGCGACAGTGATCAGGCCACCTCCACGTTGCCCACGTCTTCTGGACAAGCTGAGCTTGATCAACTTTTGGCTCGGTTTGATGCTTTGTTTCAGGAACCAACGTGTCTACCACTTAACCGCTTAGTGGATCATAGAATTCATTTGTTACCAAACACTAAACCGATGAACGTACGTCCTTACCGTTATCCACATTATCAGAAGGGTGAGATGGAACGGTTAGTAATGGAAATGTTGAGCCAAGGAATTTTTCATTTTAGTCATAGTCTTTTTTCTTCACCTATTTTACTTGTAAAAAAGAAGGAAGGGAGCTATAGTTTTTGTGTGGATTATCGCGCTGTTAATTCGGTCACGGTGAAGGATAAGTTTCCAATCCCTACGGCTGACGAGATGTTCGATGAGTTAGGTGGGGCTAGTATTTTTACTAAATTAGATTTACGGGCAGGTTACCATCAGATTCGGGTACACTAACGGGACGCGTACAAGACGGCTTTTTGAACAAATGACGGGCATTATGAATTTTTAGTCATGCCGTTTGGACTTACCAATGCGCCTTCAACATTTCAAGTGACTATGAATAGGTTGTTTTCTCCCTACTTGCGTAAATTCGTGATTGTATTTTTGATGATATCCTAGTTTATAGTACGACCCTTAGCTCGCATTTATAACATTTGGAGTGTGTTTTTCGATGCTTACGGCTGACGAGATGTTCGATGAGTTAGGTGGGGCTAGTATTTTTAATAAATTAGATTTACGGGCAGGTTACCATAAGATTCGGGTACACGAACAGGACGTATACAAGACAGCTTTTCGAACACATGACTGGCATTATGAATTTTTGGTCATGCCGTTTGGACTTACCAATGCGCCTTCAACATTTCAAGCGACTATGAATAGGTTGTTTTCTCCCTACTTGCGTAAATTCGTGATTGTATTTTTTGATGATATCCTAGTTTATAGTACGACCTTTAGCTCGCATTTGGAACATTTGAGCGTGTTTTTCAATGTTTACAGGAGCACCAATTTTATGTGAAGCGTTCTAAATGTGTTTTTGGAGTCGGGGAACTAGAGTACTTGGGACATATTATTTCAGCTCGTGGGGTAAAAATGGATCCAAAGAAGATATCGGCAGTGCGTGAATGGCCGGTCCCTAAAAATCAAAGGCAAGTTCAGGGATTCTTAGGGCTTGCGGGATATTATCGACGGTTTATTCTGGGGTATGCCTCGCTTGCGGCACCTTTAATTGACTTACTGAAACACGATGGATTTAAGTGGGGTGAAACAAAAGCTCATGCTTTCAAAACACTTAAGCAACAATTGTCTAACGCTCCTCTTTTAAGTCTTCCAAATTTTGACGAGGTATTTGTAGTAGAGGCGGATGCATCGGGAGATGGAATTGGCGCAGTTTTGATGCATGGAAACAGGCCAATTAGTTATTTTAGTCGTAAGTTAGGGCCGCGTATGCGGGTGGCTGGTACTTACCAAAAGGAGTTGTTTACTACCGTGGAGGCCGTGTATAAATGGCGTCAATATTTGCTGGGACGACGGTTCACTATCCGCACAGACCATAAAAGTATTAAAGAATTAATGCACCAAGTAATTCAAACGCCGCTCCAGTAAAAGTAAGTAAGAAAGTTATTGGGGTTTGATTTTGATATTGAATATAAGCCGGGGGTAACTAATCAAGCTGCTGATGCTCTCTCCCAGGCGTTTGAGGAGGCCGAGCAGGTGACTTCAACCTTCATGGTTTTTAGTTAGCCATTGATAGGTTTCATTGGGGACTTGCAAGATGAGAATGGCACATTAACTGAGTTACTTGAGTTACATCAAAAAATGGACAATGGTGAGGTACTTAGTGGGTTTAGACGTGAGAATGGACCGATCATTTACAACAACCATTATTATATTGGGCAGGAGTCGAAGCTTAAGACATTATTGTTACGAGAGTTCCATGACACCCCTAGCGCTGGGCATGGGGGAATCAAGAAGACGTTGGTTGGGTTGTCGGCTTTGTTTTTCTGGAAGGGAATGCGTCAGTCGGTAGAAGAATTCATTAAGCAATGCTTGGTATGTCAGCAAACTAAGTATTCTACGGACGCGTCGGGTGATTATCTACAGCCTCTTCCGACGCCAAACGCCGTATGGGAAGATGTGTCGAAGGACTTTATTACGGGATTACCCGCGTTTCGGGGTATTACTGTTATTTTAGTGGTGGTCGATCGTTTAACGAAGTATGCTCATTTTGGATCATTGCCTACTAGTTTTAATGCACATAAGGTAGCCGAGGTGTTTCTAGAAATCATGGTTAAGCATCATGGGATACCAAAAACCATTGTATCCGATCGTGATCCTATTTTTGTAAGTGCTTTTTGGAAGCAGTTATTTCACTTTAGTGGTACACAGTTGAATCATAGTACCGCGTATCATCGTCAGACGGATGGGCAAACGCAAGTCGTGAACCGTTGTTTAGAGCAGTATTTACGAGCCATGGTTAGCCACCGTCCGCAACAATGGGTTCGTTATTTACCATGGGCAGAATATTGCTATAATTCTAGTTATCATAGTAGCATTAAGATGTCACCTTTCCAGGCATTGTATGGACGGTTACCATTGACAATAATTCCATATCCACGTGGGTCTTCAAAGGTAGCGGCTGTGGACGATTTACTTGTGGAACGTGATGGGTTGTTGCGGCAACTCAAGGACAGCTTGTTATCCACTAAACATCGAATGGAAGTCAAGGCTAATCGCAAAAGGCGGGATGTCGAGTTTAATGTAGGGGATATGGTGCTTGTTAAGCTTCAACCATACTGGCAAATTACTCTTGCCAAGCGACTCTCAAATAAGCTAGCAAAGCGTTATTATGGACCTTACAAGGTGGAAGCTCGTGTGGGAAAAGTGGCTTACTGTTTGGCGTTACCTGTGTCTAGTAAGATACACCCGGTTTTCCATGTGTCTATTCTCAAATCTTTTACAGGAAATGGAAGCGAAATGGTAACACCTTTGCCAGAAGAATTCGTGGATGAGCAACCACTGGAGCAACCTATAAAGATTTGTGACTCTCGAATGATGTTACGGAATGGTCAGCTAGAGCGACAAGTGCTGGTTCAATGGACAAGTCGGTCTCCTGAAGAAGCGACATGGGAATGGTTGAATGATTTCAAAGTTGCATATCCTGCGTATAACCTTGAGGACAAGGTTATGGAGGGAATGTTACGCCCTTAACAGACCAATTGGGTCGTGGCAAGCGGACCAAGAAGGCACCAAAGTAGCAAGACTCGTTTGTTATGGGCTAGGATTTATCGCCATATTTATCTATATTTATCTCAATGTTTTAGGAAAGTCTTTGAGTCGTATTAGGAATGTCTTTGTGTCAAAGAATATGTGTTTCAGAATATTTAAGTATTTGTCTTGGGTTACAACTTATTATTCGGCTATTTATATACCGAATAGATTATCAATGAAAGTCATAGTTTTGTCTAAATAATATCTGCTTCTCTTCTCTTTTCTTAAGGAATCCGCACCCACTATAGTGCTACTACCGATACAAGTAGGCTGTATCACACACCCTTTCGTACTCTATAAATAGGAGTCATATGTAACCGTTTAACGTGTGTCTCATAGAACAATGTAATCACTGTTATATTGATATAAATGAATCATTCTTGTCAATCTTGCTTGTTGAATCGATCCTGGAATAACATTAGAAAACTGTACAAAAGTATTAAAGTTACATTGATCAAAGTGTTCCTCTCTTCATCAAATATAAGCCTAAAAGGCCATCGTGTTTTCCAACACTTCTCTTCTAAGACATATGGTCGGTTCAGTTGGTATGACACTTCACATTTATATGACAATGGTCTTGTATTTTGTCATTTATCCATTGATCCTTTACACCCTTTCCTTTAGTTCCTCATTAAAGATCAGTAAACTACTATTCTTTATTAATCTTTGAATCGTACACCCCACTGTTCTGCTTTATCTATATGTTGTTCTGAAGACACTATTGTTGAATTTAATCTCGTCCCTTTCTTTTGTAGTTGTTGAACAAGCTTATCAACTGGGAATGCCACTCAAAGCAATCTCTTTTAATGGAACTGTATTCTAATGAGCTTCAGTTGTTTAAGGATTTAGGTCAAGTGAAAGAGCGCAGGTAAATGCACCTCTTTTTTGTTACATTTATGGTTGTTACTATGTTCTACATACCCGCGTGTCTCATATATGTCTTTTGTATTAACAGATTGGTTGATATTATTGCAAAGCTGAATTTGCAAAAATCAGCAGTAGTGAGACATATGTCAGCTGTTTTACAACCAATTTTAGAAAAAGGGATAGTCAATCATTCCATCATACACAAGGTTCTTGTGGAGTACTTTACAATTGCTGATAAGGTATTTAAATTTTTGATTTTCGTTATTTCCTTTTGTTTCATTAGTCACGTTTCTAAAACCAAGTGTATGGATAGACCTCTGCAGTATACGTTATTTAACATGTATCGAGTGCACTTCTTGTGCGGATGATCCATACAAAAGATGGATCCAAGGTTGGGATTATTTGCATCAAGCATGGCAGTGCCCAGGTTTGTTAAAATATATTCATCTCTTTTTTGTTATCTAAGTTGAGCTGTTTATTTATGTGTTAAATTATTGCAGGAGTTAAAGAAAATTATTAAAGGAATGAAGGATCACGTCAGTAAGATAGCTTTAGATAGATTTGGCAGTATGGTAAGGATGAACTCTGACTCTGCGTTAAGATGTATCATCTATGTTGTGGCCATATATTTGATCCAAGTGTTATAAAATAATTGGAATGTTGTGTTTTGCCTAAATTCTTTTTTTCTTGTTTAATAGGTGCTCGCATGTATTCTTTCTGTCGTTGATGACACACAGTTAGTAAAAAAGGTCATCCTTAGCGAACTCCAAAGTCCAAACAGTACTAAAGGATTTGATTCTAGATAAGGTTATCTTCTAATAAATTTAAATGATTCAAACTTCAATACTATGTAATATCTGTCTAATCTTTTTATTGAAAGTAATGTTACTAATTGTTATTTTCAATGTAATTTCAGAATGGAAGAGGCCCTTTATGTTAAAAGTTACGTATAAATATTAATTAGTAAATGTCTAGTATCGAACCCGAGACCTCGGGATTGCACACTTTACAAACAAGAATAATGTAAATAAATATATATATGTTAAATGTATCGTATATATATATTTATAAACACTTAAGGGACTAAATAATCATTAATATTAAACGTAAGTATTAATTATTATTAAGGGACAAGAGAACGAGGACTAGAGTGTAACTTGGGAGTCAAGAAAGTTCTAGAACCCCTTTGGGTTACTATGGCCGGTCGAACCCAACCATATGGGTCGACCCATGCTTGACTTGAGCTCCAAGGAATCACCTAGTATATATACAAGGCCAAGGATTAGGGTTTCACATCTTTTGTGCACACACACAACCCTAAAACCTTTTCTCTTCTCCTTGTTTTCTTGTGGCCGATCGGTTCTCCCCCCCCCCCCCCCCCCCATAGGGTTGGATCGATTTTTCCATAACAAAAATATTAAGTGTTTTGTTTACTTGCATCAAACCTTTATTCGTTGGTAGTTTGTATGTACAAGAACGAGGTAATTACTTACTTTAGTAATTATCAAGAGATCGATAAACAAAACGGTAAGGGGTTTATCATTGATCTAATTGTACAAGAATCAAGGTTTATTTGAAGTGCATCGGGTATGTTTTCTATTTATGTTTTAGTTAATCTTTATACGTGTTATTACTTGATCCTAGCTTCCGCAATATGTGTACTTTGATTGTCAAACTCTAACAGTGGCATCACGAGCCATGGATAACATGTAATTGATTACTAAAACATAATAAAAAATCGGATCTTTAATTGTTTTAGATACATGTTTTTCTAGGGTTTTCTTTAAATTTTTTTTTTAAAAATTTTGTAACCCTAACCCTAATTTTAAGGGGGGTCGATTTCCACTATAAAACCCTAATTAGGGTTTGTGGTTTTCTTGATTATATTGTAATCATATAGAAACCCTAGGTCTAAACCGGTTTTTGTGAACGTACTTGTGACCTATGTGCTAATTGTTAGGTTAATCCGTGACGAAACATGCATGTTAGTCATGGATCTTGTTTGTTTATTTATGTCACATGTTTTATATAGATCTAAAATTGGGGAAGACTCCATATATATTAAAATCAATTTATATGCTATGTGGTGTGTATATTATCTTTGGCCTACGCAATTGATTCGTCAATGTATGTGGCTTCACTTCCATTAAGAAGGGAAGGCCTTAGGTGATTACATGCATAATTATACCTAGAATTGATTTTATAAGGATCTTTTAATATGGTTTGCATGTGGCTAATTGTTTCACGTTTTATTATTAGTTGTTTATTTTCTTTAAATTACTTGTTTTATTGTTTTCTTAATTGTTTGACTTGATGTAAGCAATAAAAAGGGTGATTTTCATAAAAGAAAATAATATGGACTAATAATTGTGAAACTCTAAAGTGATAAAGTAAGAATCTTGCAAGGTCTTATTGACAATCGTGGTCCGATTCGCACGGTAATCAGCTCCCAGTCAAGACTAGCAAAATTCAAACTTTATTACTATTTTGAGATTGAATCCATAAACTTTTGCTTGAATGATGTTTTGTGCAAATATGTTTTTAAAATTAAGTCTTTTAAGATGATATTCATAACCGTGATTTGAAGGCTTAGAAAAGAGCCTTAGAGTCTGCCTTGG
The DNA here is from genome assembly GCA_030686995.1 of Artemisia argyi. Classification (NCBI taxonomy): domain Eukaryota; kingdom Viridiplantae; phylum Streptophyta; class Magnoliopsida; order Asterales; family Asteraceae; genus Artemisia; species Artemisia argyi. The sequence continues at coordinate 172,658,583 of CM060687.1, read as the reverse complement.
TTATCACAATCTTGAATATGTCTTAAACGAATTACTTTTGAAATCATATGTTGTAGAAAGTCATCTTAGGGTTTTGGCATAAACCTCAAGTAAAACTTTGTGTATTAATTTCACGAATTGGATATAAAAAGTTTTTATGAAAACTTATGTTATAAAGATGAGTGCATGCATCTTTGTACATAATTTTGATTGACATATCAAAAATTAATACCCTTCATAATTTAAGTTACATGCCATCTACCTATAAGAAACACTTGGAATTTTAATTTAGTAAACGCGAGACCTAGGCTAAATTACTATAACAAGGTAAAATTCTTTTAACGCGTGAGACCATAATTGTAATTTTACAGTTTCTAAGGTAGACGACTTAATTAAGTTGTGCGTGAGACCTAGAACTTAAGGCATGAGATGGGATGAAACATGCTTACAAGGCAAATTGATGAATCAATTTGATGTAATTCCCATAATGATCTAGGAATTGGAAATCTTGTTTGCCAATTATTGTTCGACAGATTACTATCTTTTGTACTTTCACCACTAGCAGATCAACTGATGTGGTGGAACTATGTAAAGTTAGATCCTAGGTTTTAAAGAAAATTTTGGTGGTTATACGAATATAACTAATGGGTATTTTATTTTCTTGAAGATATTTATTATCGAAAATACTAATGTTTGAACTTTTATCTGTAGATATGGCTCAACCCGATACCCCATCTGTGATTTCTGCTTTCAAGAGTCATCTTGAGAGAGAGAAACTGACTGGAAAGAATTTCAATGATTGGTACCGCTCACTTAGAATTGTCTTGAGGTCGACCGGTAAAATGGACTATTTGACCGAAGAATGCCCAGCTGAGCCTGCTGCTTCTGAACCAGAAGCAGTCAAAGCGGCATGGAGGGTGGAACATGCTAAGTTTAATGAGGTTGCTTGTTTAATGCTCACTAGCATGAGTGCTCAATTGCAAAAGAAGTTTGAGTACTTTTTCCCAAAAGATATGCTTGATGTTCTTAGGCAATCTTATGAGAAACCACCAGCAGTTGAATTGTATGATGAATTGGACAAGCTACATAACTGCAAGCATGGTGATGGTAAACCAGTTGAAGATTATGTGACTGAGATGAAGGAATCTTTTGATCAGCTTCACAGAATTGGATTTGGTTACCCTGACAATGTGCAAGTGCACTTGATCAACAGGTCCCTTAACAAGGACTTTGCTGGTTTTGTGCAGAACTTCAATATGCACTGCTCGGGGAAGACAGTATCTGAATTACTCGCATTGCTTATTGAGTATGAGAAAAGTCTACCAGCCAAGGTCAAGAATCCTACCCCGCAAGTGTTGGCAATTCATGGTGGGAGAATCCAGAAGAAATCGCATGTGAACAAAGGCAAAGGGAAGGTTAACAAAGGCAAGCAGGTCATGGCCTATCAACCTAAACCCAAGATGAAGCAACATCAGCCTAAGCAGAAAAAGGTGAATCCACCAAACAAGAAGGATCAGGCATGTCACCATTGTCATGAAAAGGGCCATTGGAAGCGCAATTGTCCTCTCTATATTCATGACTTGCGACTCAAGAAGCAGGGGAATGAAGCTGGTAACCCCAGTTCATCAGGTGCGTTCTTTATGATTGAATTATTCACTCTTACTCCTAAATTGAATTCATGGGTATATGATACGGGATGTGGCATTCATATTTGCAATACCATGCAGGGGTTTAGAGTTGAGAGAAAGCTGGCCTATGGACAACAATTCTTGCACGTTGGTAACGGAGCGCATGCAGGAGTTGAAGCTATAGGAGTTTATGATTTAGTGTTGCCTTCGGGCTTAGTACTATCTTTAAATAATTGTCATTATGCACCGTCAATTGTTAGAGGTGTAATTTCATTTTCATGTTTGTTGAACCTTGGTTTTGAGCATACTATTTCTAGCAATGGAATTTCGGTTTCTTTAAATGGTGTTTTTTATTTTAATGCTATTGCTGTGAATGGTGTCTTTGAAATTGATATGAATGATAATGATAAAGCTTTTGTTAAAAATAATTCAATGTATAGCATCAACAATAAGAGAATCAAGAAAGGTCTGGATTCATCTTATCTTTGGCATTGTCGACTTGCTCACATTGGCAAAGATCGCATGAAAAAGCTGCAACATGATGGGCTTTTAGAAAAGATCAATGATGAATCATTTGATAAATGCGAATCTTGCATTGCTGGGAAGATGACTAAGAAACCCTTTAAAAATAGGATTGAAAGGGCGAATGATCTACTTGGTCTTATTCACACAGATGTGTGTGGACCACTTAGACATGTGTCAAGGAGAGGTGCTAGCTACTTCTTAACATTTACGGATGACTACAGCCGTTATGGTTATGTCTATTTACTTAAACATAAACATGAGGTGTTTGAGACATTCAAAGTGTTTAAAGTAGAAGTAGAGTTGCAACTAGGAAAGAAGATTAAAGCTCTTCGATCCAATAGAGGTGGTGAATACCTGAGTCAAGAGTTTATAGATTACTTAGCAAAGGAGGGAATTGTCCAGCACCTTACTTCTCCATATACTCCACAACAAAATGGTGTATCTGAAAGAAGGAATCGTACATTGCAAGATATGATACGATCTATGTTTAATCTAACAACTCTTCCTTACTCGTTTTGGGATTATGCCTTGGAATCTGCAGTTTGCATTTTAAATATGGTTCCAACAAAGAAGGTTGATAAGACTCCATATGAAGTATGGACTAGGAAAGCTCCTAACTTGTCTTATCTAAAGGTCTGGGGTTGTGAGGCGTATGTTAAACGTGACTCAGCAGACAAACTCCAACAAAGATCTGTAAAGTGCATCTTCGTAGGTTACCCTAAGGAAACTATGGGTTACTACTTTTATTACCCAGCTGAAAACAAGGTTTTTGTTGCAAGGTATGGAGACTTCTTAGAAAAGGAGCTCATATCTCAAGAATTCAGTGGGAGAGTATATGATCTGGAAGACGATCATGAAGATGTAACACCTTCTGAAAAGACTAGCCAACTTCCTGAAGAACCTGAAAGTTTAGGTCCTCCACCAGAAGTTGAAGTGATTCCTGTTCGCAGTTCTTCAAGATCTGTGAAGGCTCCTACACGTCTATGTTTAAACATGGAGTGTGATGACAACTTGATAGGGGATCTTGATGAACCTACAAGTTATAAAGCTGCCATGAATAGTCCAGAAAAGGAAAAATGGCAGGGAGCTATGAATGGGGAAATGCAATCCATGAAAGATAATGAAGTCTGGGAAGAAGTAGACCTACCTCCGGGTGCCAAGCTAGTTGGGAGTAAATGGCTCTACAAGAAGAAGACTGATATGGATGGCATTGTACACACCTATAAGGCCCGTATGGTAGCTAAAGGCTATACTCAAACTTTAGGTGTTGACTATGAGGAGACCTTTTCTCCTGTAGCTGACATAAGGGCAATTAGGATTCTTATAGCCATAGCCGCTTACTATGACTATGAGATTTGGCAAATGGATGTCAAAACCGCCTTCTTAAATGGTCGCCTAGATGAAGACATCTATATGGCGCAGCCTGAGGGGTTTGTGAATCCAGAATTCCCAGATCGTGTATGCAAGCTTAAGAGATCCATTTATGGATTAAAGCAAGCATCACGACAATGGAATAAAAGATTTGATAGTGAAATTAAGAAGTATGGATTCACTCAAAATCTTGATGAGCCATGTGTATATCACAAAGCTAGTGGGAGTAATGTAATTTTCCTTATATTATATGTCGATGACATATTGATCATGGGGAATGACATTCCAAGTTTACAAAAGGTTAAGGAATATCTTGGAAGTTGTTTTTCTATGAAAGATCTAGGGGAAGCTGCATTTATTCTGGGAATCAAGATATATAGAGATAGATCTCAGCCATTAATTGGATTAAGCCAAAGTGCTTACATTGATAAAATATTGAAGAGATTCAGTATGCAAAATTCCAAGAAAGGATATTTGCCGATGCAAGAGCAACATGGCTTGAGCAATAAAGTTTGTGCTTCAACACCCGAAGAGGTGCAACGCATGAAGAGAGTCCCTTATGCTTCGGCTGTGGGATCTATAATGTATGCGGTAAAAAGCACAAGGCCTGATGTGGCGTTTGCTCAGAATTTAACCAGTCGATATCAGCAGAACCCAGGTGAAAAACACTGGACTGCTGTTAAGAATATTCTTAAGTACCTTAGGGCTACTAAAGAGATGTTCTTAGTATATGGGGGTACTCCATCTGCAGAGCTTGATGTAACAGGTTACTGCGATGCTTCTTGGAAAGGAGATAAAGATGATACGAAGTCTCAGACGGGTTATGTCTTTGTCATTAATGGAGGAGCTGTTGATTGGAGGAGCAAAAAGCAGAGTGTACTGGCGATGTCTGCTACAGAAAGTGAGTATATAGCTGCTTCAGAAGCTGCAATGGAAGCTGTTTGGATTAGGAAGTTTGTTTCAGGGCTTGGGGTTATGCCTTCGATTCAGCGACATATAAAAATGTATTGTGACAACTCTGCTGCAATTACATTTGCCAATGAACCTGGAATCATGAGAGGCACCAGACATTTCCCGATTAAGCACCACTATGTCAGAGAACAAGTTGAGATAGGTGAAATCGAAATGCTCAAAGTTCACACAGATGAAAACTTAGCTGATCAATTTACAAAGCCTTTACCTGGCACCAAGCTTTACAAGCATGCTGAAGGAATAGGACTTAAATTAGCTGATAGTTTCATGCCCATTTGTGATTAGTATTTGGATAAAGGATGTAATGTACAATTATTAATATTTACTGAAATAAAATATTGGTTATGTTTATTTATTCATTGTCTTATTAATAATATATCCTATATTTGCATGTTTAAGATCCATGAATAATTTATTATTCTAAATTGTCCGTTGTCGATTAATGATATTGGAATATCATTAAAGTAAGACAATTTTGAGTATTGGTTTAGGATATACTTGAAAGTATATTGATGCGCAGTCATACCAATTTCACATGATATTCAATGAATTGAGTATTGGACTTATCCCAACAATATGATTTAAATTTATTGTGAGAATCATATTTAATAGTTATCCTCAGACTTGAGATACCAGATAAGTGTCATGGATGTAGTGCATTTTGTGGAGCAATCTACCGCTTACCGTAATTGGAAGTCATAAGGGTTGTTTTCAGAATGTTGCAAAGTTCATGGGTTATTCTTGTAGTCAAGAGAGAATTCGCTCCTTCTGATTTGTTTAGAAGTTTAATACTGCTGGGCCCCTCGTAGGGTTGACAAAATGTTTGCGTGGCCACGCCCAAAGTCTATCTGGAATACGTTCAGATGTTTTGGTAATTTTGTTCAATCATAAAGAGACGAGAAACAAAATTTAATAAAGAACCTCACATCTTTATTAATGTAGTATTAGAGGTGAAAGGATAATAATAATGATGAATCATTAAAGGTTTTCTAGGAAACCTAGCTCAGGTCGAACTAGGGGCATTGGAGTGTTGCAAGACGCTAACCAGTGTCATTTTACTATTAATAGATATACGAGTGGGAGCTGTTAAAAGTTACGTATAAATATTAATTAGTAAATGTCTAGTATCGAAACCGAGACCTCGGGATTGCACACTTTACAAACAAGAATAATGTAAATAAATATATATATGTTAAATGTATCGTATATATATATTTATAAACACTTAAGGGACTAAATAATCATTAATATTAAACGTAAGTATTAATTATTATTAAGGGACAAGAGAACGAGGACTAGAGTGTAACTTGGGAGTCAAGAAAGTTCTAGAACCTCTTTGGGTTACTATGGCCGGTCGAACCCAACCATATGGGTCGACCCATGCTTGACTTGAGCTCCAAGGAATCACCTAGTATATATACAAGGCCAAGGATTAGGGTTTCACATCTTTTGTGCACACACACAACCCTAAAACCTTTTCTCTTCTCCTTGTTTTCTTGTGGCCGATCGGTTCTCCCCCCCCATAGGGTTGGATCGATTTTTCCATAACAAAAATATTAAGTGTTTTGTTTACTTGCATCAAACCTTTATTCGTTGGTAGTTTGTGTGTACAAGAACGAGGTAATTACTTACTTTAGTAATTATCAAGAGATCGATAAACAAAACGGTAAGGGGTTTATCATTGATCTAATTGTACAAGAATCAAGGTTTATTTGAAGTGCATCGGGTATGTTTTCTATTTATGTTTTAGTTAATCTTTATACGTGTTATTACTTGATCCTAGCTTCCGCAATATGTGTACTTTGATTGTCAAACTCTAACAGTGGCATCACGAGCCATGGATAACATGTAATTGATTACTAAAACGTAATAAAAAATCGGATCTTTAATTGTTTTAGATACATGTTTTTCTAGGGTATTCTTTAAATTTTTTTTAAAAAATTTTGTAACCCTAACCCTAATTTTAGGGGGGGTCGATTTCCACTATAAAACCCTAATTAGGGTTTGTGGTTTTCTTGATTATATTGTAATCATATAGAAACCCTAGGTCTAAACCGGTTTTTGTGAACGTACTTGTGACCTATGTGCTAATTGTTAGGTTAATCCGTGACGAAACATGCATGTTAGTCATGGATCTTGTTTGTTTATTTATGTCACATGTTTTATATAGATCTAAAATTGGGGAAGACTCCGTATATATTAAAATCAATTTATATGCTATGTGGTGTGTATATTATCTTTGGCCTACGCAATTGATTCGTCAATGTATGTGGCTTCACTTCCATTAAGAAGGGAAGGCCTTAGGTGATTACATGCATAATTATACCTAGAATTGATTTTATAAGGATCTTTTAATATGGTTTGCATGTGGCTAATTGTTTCACGTTTTATTATTAGTTGTTTATTTTCTTTAAATTACTTGTTTTATTGTTTTCTTAATTGTTTGACTTGATGTAAGCAATAAAAAGGGTGATTTTCATAAAAGAAAATAATATGGACTAATAATTGTGAAACTCTAAAGTGATAAAGTAAGAATCTTGCAAGGTCTTATTGACAATCGTGGTCCGATTCGCACGGTAATCAGCTCCCAGTCGAGACTAGCAAAATTCAAACTTTATTACTATTTTGAGATTGAATCCATAAACTTTTGCTTGAATGATGTTTTGTGCAAATATGTTTTTTAAATTAAGTCTTTTAAGATGATATTCATAACCGTGATTTGAAGGCTTAGAAAAGAGCCTTAGAGTCTGCCTTGGTTATCACAAACTTGAATATGTCTTAAACGAATTACTTTTGAAATCATATGTTGTAGAAAGTCATCTTAGGGTTTTGGCATAAACCTCAAGTAAAACTTTGTGTATTAATTTCACGAATTGGATATAAAAAGTTTTTATGAAAACTTATGTTATAAAGATGAGTGCATGCATCTTTGTACATAATTTTGATTGACATATCAAAAATTAATACCCTTCATAATTTATGTTACATGCCATCTACCTATAAGAAACACTTGGAATTTTAATTTAGTAAACGTGAGACCTAGGCTAAATTACTATAACAAGGTAAAATTCTTTTAACGCGTGAGACCATAATTGTAATTTTACAGTTTCTAAGGTAGACGACTTAATTAAGTTGTGCGTGAGACCTAGAACTTAAGGCATGAGATGGGATGAAACATGCTTACAAGGCAAATTGATGAATCAATTTGATGTAATTCCCATAATGATCTAGGAATTAGAAATCTTGTTTGCCAATTATTGTTCGACAGATTACTATCTTTTGTACTTTCACCACTAGCAGATCAACTGATGTGGTGGAACTATGTAAAGTTAGATCCTAGGTTTTCAAGAAAATTTTGGTGGTTATATGAATATAACTAATGGGTATTTTATTTTCTTGAAGATATTTATTATCGAAAATACTAATGTTTGAACTTTTATCTGTAGATATGGCTCAACCCGATACCCCATCTGTGATTTCTGCTTTCAAGAGTCATTTTGAGAGAGAGAAACTGACTGGAAAGAATTTCAATGATTGGTACCGCTCACTTAGAATTGTCTTGAGGTCGACCGGTAAAATGGACTATTTGACCGAAGAATGCCCAGCTGAGCCTGCTGCTTCTGAACCAGAAGCAGTCAAAGCGGCATGGAGGGTGGAACATGCTAAGTTTAATGAGGTTGCTTGTTTAATGCTCACTAGCATGAGTGCTCAATTGCAAAAGAAGTTTGAGTACTTTTTCCCAAAAGATATGCTTGATGTTCTTAGGCAATCTTATGAGAAACCACCAGCAGTTGAATTGTATGATGAATTGGACAAGCTACATAACTGCAAGCATGGTGATGGTAAACCAGTTGAAGATTATGTGACTGAGATGAAGGAATCTTTTGATCAGCTTCACAGAATTGGATTTGGTTACCCTGACAATGTGCAAGTGCACTTGATCAACAGGTCCCTTAACAAGGACTTTGCTGGTTTTGTGCAGAACTTCAATATGCACTGCTCGGGGAAGACAGTATCTGAATTACTCGCATTGCTTATTGAGTATGAGAAAAGTCTACCAGCCAAGGTCAAGAATCCTACCCCGCAAGTGTTGGCAATTCATGGTGGGAGAATCCAGAAGAAATCGCATGTGAACAAAGGCAAAGGGAAGGTTAACAAAGGCAAGCAGGTCATGGCCTATCAACCTGAACCCAAGATGAAGCAACATCAGCCTAAGCAGAAAAAGGTGAATCCACCAAACAAGAAGGATCAGGCATGTCACCATTGTCATGAAAAGGGCCATTGGAAGCGCAATTGTCCTCTCTATATTCATGACTTGCGACTCAAGAAGCAGGGGAATGAAGCTGGTAACCCCAGTTCATCAGGTGCGTTCTTTATGATTGAATTATTCACTCTTACTCCTAAATTGAATTCATGGGTATATGATACGGGATGTGGCATTCATATTTGCAATACCATGCAGGGGTTTAGAGTTGAGAGAAAGCTGGCCTATGGACAACAATTCTTGCACGTTGGTAACGTAGCGCATGCAGGAGTTGAAGCTATAGGAGTTTATGATTTAGTGTTGCCTTCGGGCTTAGTACTATCTTTAAATAATTGTCATTATGCACCGTCAATTGTTAGAGGTGTAATTTCATTTTCATGTTTGTTGAACCTTGGTTTTGAGCATACTATTTCTAGCAATGGAATTTCGGTTTCTTTAAATGGTGTTTTTTATTTTAATGCTATTGCTGTGAATGGTGTCTTTGAAATTGATATGAATGATAATGATAAAGCTTTTGTTAAAAATAATTCAATGTATAGCATCAACAATAAGAGAATCAAGAAAGGTCTGGATTCATCTTATCTTTGGCATTGTCGACTTGCTCACATTAGCAAAGATCGCATGAAAAAGCTGCAACATGATGGGCTTTTAGAAAAGATCAATGATGAATCATTTGATAAATGCGAATCTTGCATTGCTGGGAAGATGACTAAGAAACCCTTTAAAAATAGGATTGAAAGGGCGAATGATCTACTTGGTCTTATTCACACAGATGTGTGTGGACCACTTAGACATGTGTCAAGGAGAGGTGCTAGCTACTTCTTAACATTTACGGATGACTACAGCCGTTATGGTTATGTCTATTTACTTAAACATAAACATGAGGTGTTTGAGACATTCAAAGTGTTTAAAGCAGAAGTAGAGTTGCAACTAGGAAAGAAGATTAAAGCTCTTCGATCCGATAGAGGTGGTGAATACCTGAGTCAAGAGTTTATAGATTACTTAGCAAAGGAGGGAATTGTCCAGCACCTTACTTCTCCATATACTCCACAACAAAATGGTGTATCTGAAAGAAGGAATCTTACATTGCAAGATATGATACGATCTATGTTTAATCTAACAACTCTTCCTTACTCGTTTTGGGATTATGCCTTGGAATCTGCAGTTCACATTTTAAATATGGTTCCAACAAAGAAGGTTGATAAGACTCCATATAAAGTATGGACTGGGAAAGCTCCTAACTTGTCTTATCTAAAGGTCTGGGGTTGTGAGGCGTATGTTAAACGTGACTCAGCAGACAAACTCCAACAAAGATCTGTAAAGTGCATCTTCGTAGGTTACCCTAAGGAAACTATGGGTTACTACTTTTATTACCCAGCTGAAAACAAGGTTTTTGTTGCAAGGTATGGAGACTTCTTAGAAAAGGAGCTCATATCTCAAGAATTCAGTAGGAGAGTATATGATCTGGAAGACGATCATGAAGATGTAACACCTTCTGAAAACACTAGCCAACTTCCTGAAGAACCTGAAAGTTTAGGTCCTCCACCAGAAGTTGAAGTGATTCCCGTTCGCAGATCTTCAAGATCTGTGTAGGCTCCTACACGTCTATGTTTAAACATGGAGTGTGATGACAACTTGATAGGGGATCTTGATGAACCTACAAGTTATAAAGCTGCCATGAATAGTCCAGAAAAAGAAAAATGGCAGGGAGCTATGAATGGGGAAATGCAATCCATGAAAGATAATGAAGTCTGGGAAGAAGTAGACCTACCTCCGGGTGCCAAGCTAGTTGGGAGTAAATGGCTCTACAAGAAGAAGACTGATATGGATGGCATTGTACACACCTATAAGGCCCGTTTGGTAGCTAAAGGCTATACTCAAACTTTAGGTGTTGACTATGAGGAGACCTTTTCTCCTGTAGCTGACATAAGGGCAATTAGGATTCTTATAGCCATAACCGCTTACTATGACTATGAGATTTGGCAAATGGATGTCAAAACCGCCTTCTTAAATGGTCGCCTAGATGAAGACATCTATATGGCGCAACCTGAGGGGTTTGTGAATCCAGAATTCCCAGATCGTGTATGCAAGCTTAAGAGATCCATTTATGGATTAAAGCAAGCATCACGACAATGGAATAAAAGATTTGATAGTGAAATTAAGAAGTATGGATTCACTCAAAATCTTGATGAGCCATGTGTATATCACAAAGCTAGTGGGAGTAATGTAATTTTCCTTATATTATATGTCGATGACATATTGATCATGGGGAATGACATTCCAAGTTTACAAAAGGTTAAGGAATATCTTGGAAGTTGTTTTTCTATGAAAGATCTAGGGGAAGCTGCATTTATTCTGGGAATCAAGATATATAGAGATAGATCTCAGCGATTAATTGGATTAAGCCAAAGTGCTTACATTGATAAAATATTGAAGAGATTCAGTATGCAAAATTCCAAGAAAGGATATTTGCCGATGCAAGAGCAACATGGCTTGAGCAACAAAGTTTGTGCTTCAACACCCGAAGAGGTGCAACGCATGAAGAGAGTCCCTTATGCTTCGGCTGCGGGATCTATAATGTATGCGGTAAAAAGCACAAGGCCTGATGTGGCGTTTGCTCAGAATTTAACCAGTCGATATCAGCAGAACCCAGGTGAAAAACACTGGACTGCTGTTAAGAATATTCTTAAGTACCTTAGGGCTACTAAAGAGATGTTCTTAGTATATGGGGGTACTCCATCTGCAGAGCTTGATGTAACAGGTTACTGCGATGCTTCTTGGAAAGGTGATAAAGATGATACGAAGTCTCAGACGGGTTATGTCTTTGTCATTAATGGAGGAGCTGTTGATTGGAGGAGCAAAAAGCAGAGTGTACTGGCGATGTCTGCTGCAGAAAGTGAGTATATAGCTGCTTCAGAAGCTGCAATGGAAGCTGTTTGGATTAGGAAGTTTGTTTCAGGGCTTGGGGTTATGCCTTCGATTCAGCGACCTATAAAAATGTATTGTGACAACTCAGCCGCAATTACATTTGCCAATGAACCTGGAATCATGAGAGGCACCAGACATTTCCCGATTAAGCACCACTATGTCAGAGAACAAGTTGAGATAGGTGAAATCGAAATGCTCAAAGTTCACACAGATGAAAACTTAGCTGATCAATTTACAAAGCCTTTACCTGGCACCAAGCTTTACAAGCATGCTGAAGGAATAGGACTTAAATTAGCTGATAGTTTCATGCCCATTTGTGATTAGTATTTGGATAAAGGATGTAATGTACAATTATTAATATTTACTGAAATAAAATATTGGTTATGTTTATTTATTCATTGTCTTATTAATAATATATCCTATATTTTCATGTTTAAGATCCATGAATAATTTATTATTCTAAATTGTCCGTTGTCGATTAATGATATGGGAATATCATTAAACTAAGACAATTTTGAGTATTGGTTTAGGATATACTTGAAAGTATATTGATGCGCAGTCATACCAATTTCACATGATATTCAATGAATTGAGTATTGGACTTATCCCAACAATATGATTTAAATTTATTGTGAGAATCATATTTAATAGTTATCCTCAGACTTGAGATACCAGATAAGTGTCATGGATGTAGTGCATTTTGTGGAGCAATCTACCGCTTACCGTAATTGGAAGTCATAAGGGTTGTTTTCAGAATGTTGCAAAGTTCATGGGTTATTCTTGTAGTCAAGAGAGAATTCGCTCCTTCTGATTTGTTTAGAAGTTTAATACTGCTGGGCCCCTCGTAGGGTTGACAAAATGTTTGCGTGGCCACGCCCAAAGTCTATCTGGAATACGTTCAGATGTTTTGGTAATTTTGTTCAATCATAAAGAGACGAGAAACAGAATTTAATAAAGAACCTCACATCTTTATTAATGTAGTATTAGAGGCGAAAGGATAATAATAATGATGAATCATTAAAGGTTTTCCAGGAAACCTAGCTCAGGTCGAACTAGGGGCATTGGAGTGTTGCAAGACGCTAACCAGTGTCATTTTACTATTAATAGATATACGAGTGGGAGCTGTTAAAAGTTACGTATAAATATTAATTAGTAAATGTCTAGTATCGAACCCGAGACCTCGGGATTGCACACTTTACAAACAAGAATAATGTAAATAAATATATATATGTTAAATGTATCGTATATATATATTTATAAACACTTAAGGGACTAAATAATCATTAATATTAAACGTAAGTATTAATTATTATTAAGGGACAAGAGAACGAGGACTAGAGTGTAACTTGGGAGTCAAGAAAGTTCTAGAACCCCTTTGGGTTACTATGGCCGGTCGAACCCAACCATATGGGTCGACCCATGCTTGACTTGAGCTCCAAGGAATCACCTAGTATATATACAAGGCCAAGGATTAGGGTTTCACATCTTTTGTGCACACACACAACCCTAAAACCTTTTCTCTTCTCCTTGTTTTCTTGTGGCCGATCGGTTCTCCCCCCCCCCCCATAGGGTTGGATCGATTTTTCCATAACAAAAATATTAAGTGTTTTGTTTACTTGCATCAAACCTTTATTCGTTGGTAGTTTGTGTGTACAAGAACGAGGTAATTACTTACTTTAGTAATTATCAAGAGATCGATAAACAAAACGGTAAGGGGTTTATCATTGATCTAATTGTACAAGAATCAAGGTTTATTTGAAGTGCATCGGGTATGTTTTCTATTTATGTTTTAGTTAATCTTTATACGTGTTATTACTTGATCCTAAGCTTCCGCAATATGTGTACTTTGATTGTCAAACTCTAACACTTTATTGCAGCTTCTTCATCCAAATTGCTCACATTATCTTAGCCCAGATGATTTGTCTTTGTTGGATTTATCTGTACCTTCTTTATTAACGATGGTAATTTTTGTGTTTGACTTTTTGGTCTTTTTTGTAAAACAAAATGATGTAATATTTTCTGAATTACATTCTATTTGCATCAGGGTGACGCAGAAGCAGAAACCGAAGCCAAGTCTTCAGATGCTGAAGGTGATGAGGACATGAATGATGCAGCAGATGAAACTGTAAAATCTGTAACTGGTGGTAAAAAGGATCCTGCTTTACAAAGACGAGAGTTGTTGGTTGATAGTGGACTTGCTGAGGTTCGGATAATAATTATTTTACGGTCAAATATGCAGTTTCATACAAGCTGCAACTAAAGTGATTATTCAAGGATAAACTAAAGTTTACATATTACATCTTTATTAGATCTGATTTGACAAACTTCTACTCCTATTTCTCAAAAAGACAAATCTTTTATAAATAAATGTTATGTTTTTTGTTATCCAATTTTGACGGTTTTAAACAAACAACCCACACAATCAATGTTTACATTTGCTTATTTATACAGAGTCTCATTGATGCATGTACCGAGAGTGCCGAGGAATTGCTTAGATCAAATCATGGAAGAGAGGTCTTGTTTGAGGTAATAAACTAATAATATCAACAGCTAGCTACATTTACAAAAAAGAAATGTATGTGCTTATTTGCATATATATCTGTTGACAATTTTTCTTTCACACCATACGTGATTGCATCAATGTGGTTTGAATCTAGGTTGCTTTAGGGGGTGCAGACAACATTCTTAGCCAACATTTGGATGAAAAGTTGGCTTCTTTGCACGAAGCTATAGCATCTGTCATAGCAACCGCTAAATCAGAAGAGGAATAAGCGGAACACCTTCTAGAAAACTTCCATTCAAGCAGGACAATAAGAAAATTAATACTAGAATCACCATCCTTCGCATCTACTTTATGGGAGAAAGTTTTCAAAGGGCCCAAGGTCACAGGTAACTTAACCATATTTATTTTTCTTAGAGCCTTTATATTATTGCTCTCTTTGTATTGTATCGTAATGGGTGCTTCTATCGGTTATAAGTGAAAAAATAAATAAATAAATGAAAAAAAAATAAAAAAAAAGTCCAAAAGATTTGTTGTCAATGAAAAAGTTTTCATGTTTTAAGTTTGTAATTCAAACAAAATGTGTTTACTTATCACAACAAGTGTTTCATTTCAATCTGACCCACACACTAATTGTTGATCCGTTACTCAAACCTCCCATGTCTCCACCTCTAAAGAGAGCCAGAATATGTAAACTGATTGTTGGTGCAAAACTTTTTCGAGTGCCGAGGTAGTATGCGCATACTTCGAAACCACCAATCCTAAGGTGCTTAAGTTAGCATAGAAAGAATTGCAGCCTTTACTTAAAGAAGATGTACTCAAGTTACCCGAGCATAATCAACAAAAAAATCAGGCTAAACAACCAAGCCAGATGAGTCCAGAACTAGACGTGTATTATGGTTTGACTTGCTTCACAGAATTGTAGTCTGAACTATATGCCATAAAAAGATGGTAGTTTAAGTTTGTAAACAACTTGTTATTGCAAGTCAAAGTTTTGTTCTTTCTTGATCATTATTTCAATATGACCTTATTCAATGTACTCAACATTTAACGCTATACATGGCTTTTGTAGACAAGTTACCTCGCTCTGGCTGGATTTGCTATTTTTGTTGTAGTCATGGACTAGCAACTGTCTACTATTTATCTTTTTTTGAAAAACGTTTTGATTGTTTGAAACTTAGAAGTAGACACTTAGGGCATGTTTGGTGTGTGAGAATTGGAATCAAGGAATGGTTTCCTCCCCAATAATGATGTTTGTCTAGTCCTAAATGATTTTTGGAATTGATATCATAACAAATAAAGTTTGGAACAGACATATATATATAAGCGTGTACATGAAGGTAAGAAGAAAAGGAATGCAAGAACGGACATATCATAAGTTATCGGGCAGCTATCTCTGTAAAAGTTAAGCCATTGCTAGAACTTGTTGGACAAGAAGTTTGAGAGAAACCAGTACCGAGTAAGTTCCTATCTATGAAAAATGCTGGCTGTTTAGGTTTTGGCAATGCACCATCATTGTCTAACATGAAAACCACCGAGGACATGTTTGGCCTGTCTTCTGGACTTTGTTGTACACATAATAAGCCAACTTCTATCAATTTTAAAACTTCCGATGGATTGCTTAGCTCAGCAAAACTTGAATCCAGGAGTTCCATTGACTTTCCTTCACTATGCATCGTCCATGCCTAAATATAAATGCGGATTTTATTATTAGGCAGTAGAGTTGTGCCGGATAAATTTGAAAATCAAGCAACTTACATGTCCAATAAGATTATTGTTATGCTCAGAATGAACAAATCCCCTGTTTCTCTTCCCACTCACAATCTCCAGCACTAATACACCAAAGCTGAAAACATCTGACTTTAATGAGAAAATACCATCTAGCGCATACTCTGGTGACATGTAACCGCTACATAGAGTAATGTTTTCAAGTCTTAAATAACGAACTTAACAAAAAGCGAATGAAGATGAACCAGAATGCTGTATCTTACTAGGTACCAACAACTCTGTCGGTGTTAGCTTCAGTTTCATTTCCTCCAAAGCTTCTAGCTATCCCAAAGTCTGATATTTTTGGGTTCATATCCACATCTAGTAGAATATTGCTAGCTTTAAGATCTCTGTGAATGATTCTTAATCGTGAATCTCGATGAAGATAAAGAAGTCCTCGCGCAATTCCTTTGATGATGTTGACTCTCTTTGACCAATCAAGGAGTGTCCTTTTCCTTTTATCTGCACATCTTGTGGGTTTAGTTGTTCAAAGTATCCTACCGTAGTTAGTTACTATTGTCGATTTAATAGAAATTATATGATACTGACCAAATATAAACTCGTCTAAGCTTCTGTTTGGAATGTATTCATATATCAGCAACTTCTCGTCACCCTCGATGCTACATCCGAGGAGCTTGACCAGATTCCGGTGCTGAAGTTTTGAAATGCATATAACTTCATTCATGAACTCATTAATTCCTTGACTGGAATTCTTTGAGAGACGTTTAACTGCAATTTCTTGCCCATCTTCTAGCATACCCTAAAGATTACCAGTTTATATGTGAAAACTATACAAAATTCAAAGGTAACTATCATTCATATTTCTTTGTATCAGTGGCACACTTGAACATTTTAGCTTCATAATTTTGTTATCTATAATGAATTAGAATGTTGCTCTAACAATTAAATCAAATGAACGAATCATAATGTGACGCTATACTCAGCAAACTGAATTCAAATGAATAAGATTTTTCATTTACCTTATAGACCGGTCCAAATCTGCCCTCTCCAAGTTTATTATCGAGTGAAAAATCAGCAGTAGCTATAGCTACTCTAGAGAAGCTAAACAATGGTAGCACCATGGCTTCTCTCCCACTTTCACCTACATTTTTTAACCCCCATGTGCGTTAATAATACAAAACCTGTCAAACTGGTTGAACCTGCTCTCAGAATACAGACTGTTCTGAATCATTTAACATACTTATTACTTTAGGTAGTTTTTTAAATCGATTCTGAACACTTTATTGCTAAAACTCTACAAACATCTTACCTTCCTCAGTTTGTGGTGAAAGATGTCTTTTTCTCCAAGCATACCACAACCATGTGCTCAAACTTATCACAAAAACCGCCAAAAAGACTCCAATCACGATGATTTTGATGTTTGTTCCTCCATCCTTTTTGAAAACTGACGGAGCAAGTGCATGATCTTAACACGAAAAGTCAAAAACAACATCGTTAATCAACTGACAGACTCATAACAACCATGAAAGTAACCTGAAAGATTACATGATAGTAGATGTATATATATAATTTTTTTCATTATTTGAAACAAACATGAACAAAGCATAATGTATTCAAGTAGTTACCTAATTCAGAGGAAGCCATTCTCACGAATATATCTTGACCACCCCTCGAGGATGCCCTGATATCTAATAGGTCATTGAACCAAAGCAAGCAACCACTTCCTTCGCCTCTGATATCCGTATTTACATATGATGTACAAGTGCAGTTCTGTAGGCATATTGCTTTATGTTGGAATATGTTAACTTGTGCAAGCTCATGTTTAGTCATAATAAGTCAAGGGACTTACTATGTCATATTTCTCTAATGTTGTATTTTTAGCTTGTTTTGTTAGGTTGATGATTCTTCAGGGGTTGAAGTATAATTAGCTTCTATATGAGCTATACCCAACCCTAGCTTCTCATTCATTCAGCCGTATTATCTTTTCTCACATACTTTCATCTCTTTCTCTAGTTGTTGTTGGTCTGGTATTGATATTCTGGTAACTTTCTGATCATCTTGATCAGGTTATAGTTTGGTAGTCAGTATTGAGAGTTGTAGTGAGGATTTATTGTAATCTGGTTCTTGTAGTGTGATAGTTGGATCCTTCTGAAGGGGACAACTATTTCCTTTGTATCTTGTTTGATGAGCATACGTTTTGTGGACTCATCTTCTTGCATATTCAGTTAATAAAAGATTTCACTAAGGGGTGGTTGGCTGGGTGAATCAGTTGTGTTGTGGTTGTGTTTGGTATTAGATTCATAGTTTTTACATGGTATCAGAGCCACAGCTTTGATCAACGTTGGTTCTTGATATTAGGGTTTCTAGGGTTTGGTCTCGATTTTGGGGGTTTCTTGATTTGAGTTCTATTGGGCTCTATTGTGGCTGTTATCTCAATGGCCGTAGTGTTAATCGTTGGTTTTGAGGTGATTCTTGGATTTGTCAGTTAGGGTTTCTTGAAACCCTAATTTGTCGATTTGGGGATCTTGGTTCTGGTGGTTCGTGAGATGTTATTGGGGCTCTTTCTTGGTTACTAACACTCTTAACTAAGTGAATCAAGAGTGTTGGTGATCTATTTCTTCCGCTGCGTATCTCATAGCACTGTAAGGCTTTCCCTCTCTTAATTCCCTGAGTGTCATAGTTGTAACATCGCAAATGACGTGGGTAACATCTTGACCTGCCTTCTTGAGAGGTACGGAAACCTGCTCTTCCCACAGACAGGTGTTAAACTGGGCACTGCAGTTGAATTGGGTGTGAGTTTTTTTGTGTTTTTTAGTTGTTTAATTGTTTTTTTTTTGGTTATTGTTAGTTAATTGGTATTTGTTTGGTATTTCTTGTTGTTATTTCAGTTGTTTAATTGTTTCTTGGTTATTGTTAGCTGGCTGGTATCTGTCTGGTATTTCTTGTTATTTCTTTAGTATCTGTTGTTATCTGCTTGTTTTATTACTTCTCTTATGGCTGAGGTGTTGATTAGTGCTTTGGATGCTGGTAATCCTCTTTACTTGCAATCTAGTGATAGTTCTAGTGTTTCCATTGTGCCTTTTAAAATTAATTACAAGATGTGGTCTTCTGCTATGAAAATTGCTTTAAAATGAAAAAATAAGATGGGGTTTGTTGATGGGTCTTGTGTTAAACCTGTGACTAGTCCTATGCTAGCCCAGCAATGGGAGAGATGTAATGCCATTGTTCTTGGCTGGATTCTTGGGTCTTTGTCCCCTGAGTTGTACTTAGGGCAGGTTTACTCAGAAATTGCTTCTGAGGTTTGGGATGAATTACAAGAGACTTATGATAAGATTGATGGTTCTGTTATTTTTAATGTTATTCGCAAAATTAATGGTCTTAAACAAGGTAAATTGTCTGTGCCTGATTATTATCATAAGTTGAATTCTCTATGGAAGGAATTTGATACTTTGACTCTGTTGCCTGCTTGTACTTGTGATGCCCATGAGGGTGTGTTGAAACATAATCAACTTAATTATCAGACTTATGCAGTTTCTTATGGGTTTAAATGAAGTGTATCAAACAATTAGAAGTAATGTTCTTGCTAGAGACCCTTTACCAGATGTTAAAGAGGCTTTTAATGTGGTCTCTAGGGAGGAGTCTCATAGAGGACTCCACCCTAGCTCTGGTTCTAACAGTAAGGTCCAACCTGCTGCATTTGTTACTAAGACCAATAACAATTCAAACTCTAATAACAATTTTGTTAGGAGAAATCCTAATTTGTCTAAACAATCTGCTGCTGTCAAAAAGTTTAATGCTAATGCAGAAGTGTCTCTTCCATCTACTTCATCTGGTTCTATGACTGGGTCTTTTACTAATGATCAAATGATGAAGCTCTTGAGTCTTATCAATGAGAAACCCTCTACTAATGTTTCTGCTAGTATGGCAGGTATGAAATCCACTTTTGTGAATAATAATGTGCAGTTTAACTTGAATATTGATAGATTTTTTTGTGCTAAAACTGGTTCTGTGAGTTATAATGTTACTCTTGGATGGGTTATTGATTCTGGTGCTAATCAGCATATGACTGATTCCACTAAAAACATGTTTAATGTGGTTGATATTTCTAGCCTTATGCTTACTGTTGGACATCCCAATGGGACTGTTGCCAAAATTTCTGCCATTGGTAGTCTGAGGTTGACTACTGGTGTTGTTCTGTTAGATGTTCTTGTTGTTCCTGCTTATAATGTTAGTCTTTTGTCTGTTAATAAAATGATCAAGGATAGTAAATTCTTTGTTGGGTTTGATGAACATAAATGTTATATTCAGGAGTTGAAATAGGGCAAGATTGTGGGGACTGGTAGTGAGTCTGGGGGACTTTACTTGTTTGATATGAATACTTATGGTGAGTCCAGTCTTGGTATATGCAACTCTGTGTTTGTTTGTCATGTTTCTAATGAGTTATGGCACCAAAGGCTTGGTCACCCTGCTAACTAAGTCTTGTCTGTTTTGGGGAATAAAATTGGTTTTAAAAAGGTAGATCATGTCTCACCTTGTGATATTTGTCATAAGGCCAAACAAACTAGAAAACCTTTTCCATTAAGTGAACATAAAACTGAATCTGTTGGTGACTTAATTCACTGTGATGTTTGGGGCCCTTATAGGGTCACTAGTAAAGATGGTTTCAAATATTTTTTAACTTTAGTGGATGATTTTAGTAGAGTTGTTTGGGTTTATCTACTAAAGTCAAAAGTTGAAGTGACACATTATATTGAAAGTTTTATAAAACTTATCTTTACTCAGTTTAATAAAAGAATTAAGATCATAAGGTCTGATAATGGGACAGAGTTTGTTAATAATAATGTGTCAAAACTTTTCAATGATCTTGGTATGATCCATCAAACTTCTTGTGCCTATACTCCTCAGCAAAATGGGATTGCTGAAAGGAAACATAGACACCTTCTTAATGTGGCTAGGAGTCTTATGTTTCATGGGGGATACCATTGAATATGTGGCCTGAATGTGTTTTAACTGTTGTGTACTTTATTAACAGGCTTCCCTCCTCTGTCTTATCTGGTGCTTCCCCTTATTTTTTAGTGTATGGTAAGGATCCTAGTCTCTCTCATATCAGATGTTTTGGATGCTTATGCTACTCTACTGTTTTAACTTCAAATGATAAGTTTGATTCTAAATCTAAAAAATGTGTTTTAATTGGTTTTTCTACTACCAAAAAGGCTTATAAGTTGTATGGTTTGGAAAGTAAATCTATTTTTTATTCAAGAGATGTGAGATTTTATGAACTGTGTTTCCTTTTAAAATGAAATCTTCAAGTACTTTAAATGAACCTGAAAGTGTTAACATCTTAGAATCAAACTGTGATGAAGGTAGAGTAAACAATCTAAACTTTTTTGACATCTAAAGGACTGAAAGTCCCAATGATGAGGAGGGGGACCCTTCTAATGTAGAAGGTAGTGGGATGGTACCTCCAGGAGACTGTATCAATACAGTCAATGATGGAGGGGCAACCACAGCAACCCAGATAGAAGAAACTATCACCTCTGAGGGCAATAGTCAAACTATTTACAATGGTGAGGATCATGTTCAAATGGAAGCACCACCTAGTCTTAGGAGGTCTAATAGAAATAGAAGTCAACCAGTTAGGTTTAATGACTTTGTTGTTGGAAGTAATGTGAAGTATGGTCTTGAAAAGTATGTTTCTTATACCAATCTTTCCAGAGTTAATATGTGTTTTTCTACCACACTCAATAAGGCTTGTGAACCTAAGACTTTGTCTGAGGCTGTTTAAAATCCTATGCGGAAAGAAGCTATGAATTCAGAAATGGAAGCTTTACATAGGAACAATACTTATGAGTTGTGTGAGTTGCCTGATGGTAGACTTGCTATTGGGTGTAAATGGATTTGTAAACTTAAGTATAAGTCTTCTGGTGAGGTTGATAGATATAAAGCTAGACTTGTTGCTAAAGGGTTTAATCAGAGAGAAGGGATTGACTATGAGGAGACTTTTAGTCCTGTTGTGAAAATGGTTACTGTTAGGTGTTTAATTGCCTTATCTGTTGCTAACAAGTGGCCTTTATTTCAACTGGATGTTAATAATGCCTTCTTATATGGTGATTTGTATGAAGATGTGTATATGCAATTACCTCCAGGGTATTATGATAAAAATGAAACTAGGGTGTGTAAGTTGAATAAGTCTTTGTATGGGCTAAAACAAGCTCCAAGGCAGTGGAATGAAAAACTTACCACTGCTTTGGTGGAAAATGGTTTTAAACAAAGTCTAAATGATTATTTATTATACACTAAGGATATTAATGGAGTTTTTTGGCGTTACTAGTGTATGTTGATGACATTGTTATCACTGGTAACAATGTTGATGAAATTGAGAAGTTTTTAAGTTTTCTAAACTCCAAATTTATGATCAAAGATCTTGGTCCACTCAAGTATTTTTTGGGAATTGAAGTTTTAAATAATGATATTGGTCTTTGTCTTTCTCAAAGAAAGTATTGTTTGGACTTATTACATGAGTATGGTTTGTTGGCTTGTAAGCCTGCTGCTACTCCTTTGCAGCAGAATTTGGTTTTGAGTCATGTTGAGACTGAGAATGATAAATTCTTATCTAACATGACTGAGTATCAAAAGTTGGTTGGAAAACTTATTTACTTATCTGTTACTAGACCTGACATCTCCTATGCTGTTCATTGCTTAAGTTAGCATATGCATGCACATCTTAACTCATATTTCACTGCTGCACTTAGGGTTTTGAGATATCTTAAACAGGCTCCTGGTACAGGTATTCAGTTTCAGTATGGTAAAAAGCTTAATCTGTATGCTTTTTCAGATGCAGATAGGGCTAAGTGTCCTATTTCTAGGAAGTCTGTGTCTGGTTTTTGTGTTTATTTTTGTAATAATCTGATTTCATGGAAAAGTAAAAGACAAGCCACTATTTCTAGGTCTTCTGCTGAATCTAAGTATAGATGTCTTGCATCTACTACTTGTGAACTTATTTGGATTATTAAAGTTTTTAAAGATCTTGGAATAGATGACTTGTTACCTGCAAATTTGTTTTGTGATAGCAATTCAAATTGCTGCAAATCTAGTATTTCATGAAAAAAACTAAACATTTTGAAATTGACTTGCATCTTGTTAGAGAGAAAGTAACTGTTGGAGTCATTAAGACTTTAAAAGTTGCTTCTGCTAATAATGTTGATGACATATTTACAAAAGGGTTGAGTATTTCTCAACATAAGCAGTTTTGTGAAACACTTGGTTTGGTTAATATGTTCAAGCCGTGAGCTTGAGAGGGGGTGTTGGAATATGTTAACTTGTGCAAGCTCATATTTAGTCATAATAAGTCAAGGGACTTATTATGTCATATTTCTCTAATGTTTGTATTTTGAGCTTGTTTTGTCAGATTGTTGATTCTTCAGGGGTTAAAGTGTAATTAGCTTCTATATAAGCTATACCCAACCCTAGCTTCTCATTCATTCAGCCGTATTATCTTTTCTCACATACTTTCATCTCTCTCTCTAGTTGTTGTTGGTCTGGTATTGATATTCTGGTAACTTTCTGATCATCTTGATCAGGTTATAGTATGGTAGTCAGTATTGAGAGTTGTAGTGAGGATTTATTGTAATCTGGTTCTTGTAGTGTGATAATTGGATCCTTCTGAAGGGGACAACTATTTCCTTTGTATCTTGTTTGATGAGCACACGTTTTGTGGACTCATCTTCTTGCATATTCAGTTAATAAAAGATTTCACCAAGGGGTGGTTGGCTGAGTGAATCAGCTGTGTAGTGGTTGTGTTTGGTATTAGATTCATAGTTTTTACACTTTACATTCTGTTAAAGACATTGTATTGTTAAACCACGAAGTCTGTGTATCTGGCAATTTTACATTAGAATACTTGACCCATCTGTTCCATTTTTGCAATCCAACGGTATTCTCCTCACACAACCACCTGTCCAATCTCCTGTTACCCAACCCATTTTGTTTATCGGCTCAAATTTTGCCTCATCTAAGCACGAACATTTCTGCGTCTTCAGTGTTGCAGCTTCCCTAAGGGCCACAAAATTTGTACTTGTCACAAATATCTTTTGGTACTGCCGTAATAACCTCCCATATTTTCTTATTTTCTTGCCACACTGAAAATTCATAATTTCCAGAAGAATTCAAGGTGGCTTTAGATAAGACAGAATTGTTTAACACATTATAAGAAACAACCGCCTCTTTTTCATTAATAACTGTATTGATTGAAATGTACGTGTTGGTGGAATGCCAGGATGACCCACTCCACTGTTCACCATTCCATGGTCCGTGCCGAAACTTGACCTCCAAACCATCTCTTAGTACGAAGTGAGGATAACCACGTGTGTCCATGCTCCAGGTGAATTCCCCTATAGCTGGATCATGAATACTCTTCCATGATGTTATATGCCATTCGGCTCCTATTAAGTAATTTTTGCCAAGCTTCATGCCAGGTAGATGAGTATCGGTTGGATAGTGAAAACTCTCCCACACAATCTTCACGCTGTTTCCATCCGTGATGACTAGATTTCCAGAGTCATAAAGCTGTCCAGTTGCATTTCCTGATGATGTTGAGTTGGATGACCACACTACATGATAAGTACAGTTCTTGAGAACAAGATTTCCCACACTGTCAATCCTTAACATGCTTGATGATACATTGGTGAGGGGGTAGTCTCTGTTGGCAACCCAAACCACTGTTTTAACAGAGATTTTCTTATACCAAATGCCAACGTAAGTGTTATCCAAGCTACCTGGCTTTAAGAATCCCAGTTCAAATGTTCTAGCAGGAGATACCAGTGTGTCGTTTTCTGTCAAGAAGCTTGAGTCTGAGATGATGTCAATTTCGGCTGTGTATATTTTTTGTATGTGGTGTGAAAAAACTAGAAGAACAAGTATGGTTGCTTCCTCCATTAAAATCATTTCCTTCGAGATTCTTTTTTTTTTTTTTTTTTCTTTTTTTTTATCTAATCTCTAGAATGGAATCAAAGTCTTATTATCACCTACATACACAGTCAGGGACAGAGCTAGGGGTTCCCGCGGGTGCCCGAGAACCCCATGGATTTTTTTGATATAGTGTTAATTTTTTAAAAAAAACTCCATTTTTTCCTAAATGCATCTTAAATGCACCCGGTCCTTCGAATGTGTTTCTAGTATTACGGCTCAAAAGATTTTGTGCACCCGGTCATATTTGGTCCTGGCTCCATCCCTGTACACAGTGAAGACTTGGGGTCAACAAGTCTTCTTGACAAAATGTCAATTCTCAAATGAACCCACAAAAACTTGTAATGCCATAAAGCCGAGGTTATCGTGACTGGTTCGATAGCCACATGACAAGTAGCCAAAGTAATTAATATCAGTCAAACAGTATCATACAGTTTCTATACTATGTAATTAGCTTTCAATTAATATCCACAATATGTAAATCAATGGATGAACGGTATGCGAACCATAGTCATCAAGTGTGTATATATATGCATGGTTGCATATATGTTTACGTGGTGGCACATTATAATATTAAATTTTCAAATTTCCTTAATAAGATTTTGAATATGTTCTGAGGTTGGTGAGTCAGGCTTTATTGAAAATGAAGGGCAAAAGTGCCAATATTGTTAGAAATTGAGGTTAGTATGTGACAATAATCTTAGGCAGGGGCGGACTAATGTGTATACTATCGGGGGGCATAACTAGCCGAAGAAGTTGAGATTTTAGTGTAATTTTTTTATAATTTTGACCATTTTTCAAAATTGCCCCCCACCGAAAACTCAAATTCCCCCTACCCACATACTAAAACCCAACATTTAACACTTTAAAATCTTATAAATCTTTCATCTCTAAGTAACAGTACTCTATATATCATTACGGTCTTAGTTTTTTCTTTCACCTTTTTTTGCTATTATCCAAAAAAAAAATTTGCCCCCCACAATCTATTTTCCTGGTTTTGCCACTGATCTTAGGTATTTGATTGAATCGTGTATAATCCACTTTTCAAATAAAGTATTTCGAACCTATTGCATTGGTTACACAAAATCTGGGATAAGATAATCAAAGCAGATAGAGCAAAACAAATAAACGTGTTTTTTTTATTTTTATTTTTTTAATTTTTTAATTTTATTATTATTTTTTTTGTGACAGTCAAATGAGACAAAACATTTGTTATTAAACATATAGCAATTAGAAGCACTAAGAAGCGATGGATCCTAACAGTCATGACTATTGGCAAACAGTCGCATCAGTTGGTTTTGGTGGGAAACGGGTAAGGCGGACTATCCCCAAAATAAAAAGTTCATGGTTATTAGTGTAAATGAAGTAGAAGTTTAAGGATAATATGAAAAAAAAAATTAAAAAAAAAAAAAAAAAAAAAAAAAAAAAAAAAAAAAACACCATTACCACCTCTCAAATATTAGAAAATAAGTTATATTTTTTGATGTTTTATGAATATTTATTTTCTTCTTTTACAATTCTTATCATTAGATATATTCAATAATAATAATAATTTATGTTTCGGTCCTCCCAATAAACATGTTAAAGTTCCGTCACCAAAAACATATAACTCATTTGGAGCACCAACAAGGGGCGCTACCCTTTGACCCTCCAAGGGGCACAAGCCCTTGAGCCCGACATCTTTGTTGTGGTCAAAAATACATTATATCACCAAGTGTGGACTCCACACTTCCCTTACTCATATCCAAGCATTATATGAAATCACATTGGTCACTACTAAATCACAGTTACCTAAAATAGCCGATGACACTAAAATCATCAACATAAATTGCATGCTCTCATGTTTCTTGTTGCGTACTTCAGGTGAAAATTTAAGGTTTCTTTTTAATTGTGTTTTTGTCATGGTTTTCCTTTAACGCAGGCACTAATATATTCTCTTTCTTGCTTTAGTCTTATGCCAGTTATTGTTCACAAGATGAAAAGAATGTTGTTTATGTGGAGCTTAAGTCACATACAAACCGTATGGGTTTTCGATCGGCATCCAAGAAAACCAAAGCAACGTGCTTCGTGTTTTATTCATGATTCAAGCACTAGTTGTTTAGGTGTTTCAATCCAAGATCCAAGAGTCAGGATCAAGATTCAAGAACATCACTGGTCTTAGTAATTCAAGTGATACGAGGGTAGTAATTTATGTGTTAATTACTTGTTAATCCATATACATCAAACTAGATCCATCGCTGCAACTACTAGAAAATGTAGAACTGGTGACGAAGGTCGTCGGCGAAAACCACTAAACGAAAAAAGCACCACTTGACCAAGACCAAAGAGCGTTAAATTCTTTACCAAAAATTTTCCCGACGACACGTCGTTGGTACAGTTTTGGTCAAATATGACTTCCCCCCCCCCCCACCTATAAATAGTAGCGAATAATTGGGCGGGATTTTGTTTCCCGCCAACGTGATTCCGACAACATATCATCAGTACAGCATTTGACAAAAAGTTTTACCGTGATTAGAATTTGATTAACGCTAATCACTATAATGTGATTTTCACCTCGACGACATGTCGTCGAAAACATTTTTTGTCAAATTTGACTTTCACTCAACTCTAAATAATAGCGAATAATTGGGCGGGGTTTTTCCCTGACAACATGTCATCGGTAAAACATTCCCGCCACATTATGATGCATTGTATCATGTTTTAAATTTAAAATATTAGAAGTAGTTAAGGACTAACATATTCTAACAGGAGTGTACCCGGTCATGTGTGGTATAGCTTAGGTAAATCCGAGCGTCGTCCCAAGAGCCGTTGGTCTGGTGAATAAGGTGCTAGTTTGTTTTATCAATTTAGAGAGTTGATAGTTGGAACTTAATAATGAACTAAAAGCATTAAAAGTAATGGGAGAAGTTATAGAAGGAAGTGATGTAACTAAGCGATGGTTTAATTATAATGTGTAGTGTCTGGATCCTAGTTTTATATAGTGGTTATATGTCATTACGCACAAATGGTCATTGTGACCTAACCTATATCTCCTAGACCCAACCTCGATTGTCATGATGGCAAGGGTCTAGTTTTAGTCATTACTTACCAGCTATCTTCTAGACCTATCTAGTAGTTTAAACACTAAACCCTCATTTGGCCTACGTAGGGTTTCCACCGCACTTTTTAAGCATATCTACTAGTGTAGGTAGTCCTATGGTCCATTCCTATACAAGGATGATGGTCACACTGTTGGAGTTTATGGATATATATTAATAAACGTATGTCTAGAATCGAACTCGAGACCTCAGGATTGCACACATTACAAACGAGAATTAAAGTTTAATAAATATTAAATGTTATGTATATTTATTAATTAAACACAAGTAAAAGGATTAATGATCGTTGGTTATTAAACTTATAGACTAACTATCGTTAAAGGCAAACAATAAGGACTAGAATGTAATTAGAGGACAAGAAGGATCCGGAAGACCCATCATTGGGCTATGGCCAGTCGATCCATCAAAGGGAGGGGATATCCCTTGCCCTAACTTGTTCCCAAAGTTTTACATTTAGTATAAATAGAAAACCAAGGGTTATTGTTTTTCAACTCTTGTACACATAACCCTAACTTGGTTTTCTTTTCCTTTTCCTTGATCAAACCGATCGACCAAACATCCCTAAGGATTTTGGATTGATTTTCATTATTGAAAATCCTTGTGTTTTATGTTACTAGCATCACCTTTAATTCGTTAGTAGTTTGTGTGTACAAGAACGAGGTAACAACATACTTTTGTTGTTATCAAGGGATCGATTAACAAAACGGTAAGGGGTTAATCATTGATCCATATAAACCCTAATTAGGGTTCATCACATGTTCAAGATTATTAATTGATTCTTGTTTTGCTAGAATCACTAAAGGTACGTTCCTATTTAATTTATGTTAATCCTTTATATGTTATAGATGTTCCTACGCTTCCGCATATGTGTTTACCTATTTATATGATTGTCATGATACTAATATTCTAATAGTGGTATCACGAGCTTGCTATAACATGTAA
Source organism: Artemisia argyi (assembly GCA_030686995.1). Taxonomy (NCBI): domain Eukaryota; kingdom Viridiplantae; phylum Streptophyta; class Magnoliopsida; order Asterales; family Asteraceae; genus Artemisia; species Artemisia argyi. The sequence goes on along the minus strand of CM060687.1, from coordinate 172,629,684 downwards.
TTGATTACATAAAACACATAAAAAACGAATTTTGATTGTTTTAGATACATGTTTTGGATCTAGGGTTTTGTTTTTTTAATTTTTTCGAAACCCTAACCCTAATTTTGGGGGGGGTCGATTTATTCCGTGAACCCTAATTAGGGTTTGTGGTTTTATTAATTAAAGTGGATTAGAAACCCTAGGTTGCCTACATGTTTATGTGTTATATGAGCGTATCCTTGACCTAATTGGTAATAGTTATGCTTTGATCCGTGACGAAACATGCATGTTAGTCATGGGTTATTAATTATTTATTAATTGTTAAGCTTTTTCACATGATTAGATAGATCTAATATTGGGGAAGACCCCATAATTATTAAAATCAATTATGTGTTATGTGGTATGTGATTAACTTTGGCCTACGCAATTGACTTGTCAATGTATGTGGCTCACTTCAATTAAGAGGTGAAGGCCCTAGTTAATTATATGCATATAAAAACCTAGAATTGATTTTGTTAGGATCTTTTCTAAAAAGATTGCATGTGGCTAATTGTTTCATCTTTATAATTGTTATGTTATTAGTTGTTTTGATTTGTCTTTATTACTTGTTTTATTGGTTTATTGTTGGACATGTTTGTAAGCAATAAAAGGGTAATTTTTATAAAGAAAAATTAAATCGGACTAATAACGGTGAAACAAAAGTGATAAAGTAAGAATCTTGCAAGGTCTTATGTGCTGCTAGTGGTCCGATTCGCACGGTAATCTGCTCCCAGGCGAGACTAGCAAGATTCATACTTTATTGCATGATTTTGAGATTGAATCCATAAACTTTTGCTTGATTGATGTTTTGTACAAATATGTTTTTAAAAATTAACTCTTTTAAGACTTGGTTCATAACCGTGATGTGAAGGCTTAGAAAAGAGCCTTAGAGCCTGCCTTGGTTATCACAATCTTGAATATGTCTTAAACGAATTACTTTTAAAATCATAATTGTAGAAAGTCATCTTAGGGTTTATTAAACCTCAAGTAAAACTTTGTGTATTAATTTCACGAATTGGTAAATTAAAAGTTTTTTTTAAACTTATGCTATAAAGATGAGTGCATGCATCTTTATACATATTTTGATTGACATATCAAAAATAAGAATACCCTTAAAATTTAAGTTACATGCCATCTAACTATAAGAAACACTTGAAGTTATTATTTAGTAAACGTGAGACGCATGCTAAATTTTAATGACAAGGTAAATTTCCGAGTGTGCGTGAGACCACACATGGAGAATTTGCAGTTTCTAAGTTAGACTACTTAATTAAGTTGATGCGTGAGACCTAGAGCTTAAGGCATGAGATGGGATGAAACATGCTTACATGACAAATTGATGAATCAATTTGATGTAAATCCCATAATGATCTAGGAATTGGAAAAGTGTTTGTCAATTATTGTTCGACAGATTACCATCTTTTATACTTTCACCACTAGCAGATCAACTGATGTGGTGGAATCTATGTAAAGTTGGATCCTAGATTTTCAAGAAAATATGTTGGTTATATGAATATATCCTTGGGTATTATATTTTCTTGGAAATATAAATTATCGAAAATACTAAAATTGAATTTTGAAAATTCTTTAAATGTATTAATGCAACATTAAAACCGTAAACGTAGGTTATTCTTTTAATTGATCTACACCCGTTTGGGTTTTTGGTTAGAGTCAATTTTACTAAAAGAATAAAACTAGTTTTCTTTCCATTAGGAGAAGTGTGAGACTTAATCCTAATCCTTTTCATGAATGAGAAAGGTATAATACGATGATTAGAATTGTCAAAATTCTAAGTACATAACTCATAGCAAACTTTAATAGTAAGAGTATATGCACCTTATGAGTTATTAAATTAGAAGCTAGACTGATTACTGCATAATGGTAAAAGACGAATTAGATTATTTTATCTAGTTGTTTTGGTTTGACCATTTACAGATACTACATACAATTGTTGGAATGGTAAATCTATAAAGGAAGAAATTGCATGCCCAGATTTTTTTAAGTTAATAGTTTGGAATGTGATGAATCACATTTATGTAGTAGATTACATCCTTTTATAACCTATATAATCGTTTGAATGGGTTTTCTTAAAAGATGTAGGAAAGTAAACAAGTACACTATTTCCTTTCACTGATTAATGAAACATTTACAATGTTGTCAAATTCAGTGGGAGTATTGTGTTCTTATGGCTGAATAAGGGATTATTATAATGTTCTCTAATTCAGTGGGAGTTACAAGACTTATTGTCTTGATTGTAACTTAGATTATCTTTTGAATATCTCAAGGTAATTACTTTCCAAATATAGACACAAATATTTTCAAGGATAGTCATGTACGTTTGCTTGATTGATTGAGTAAACTCTATATCTACTAAGTTATGTTAATGACACAAATCATATTGTTCAAATTAACAAACGCGTGCGTGTTGTTTATATGATACATGGTGTTGTACCATGCACAAGTGGGAGAAATCTTCATTATGTGCAAAGTACAACACATAAGATTATGATTTAAAGGATTCTCTTAACTGCAAAGTAAGAGATTATAATTCTAATTAGATTAATACATCTAATCTAAGAAACACTTGGTGTTAAAATTTAGTAAACGTGAGACGCAGACTAATATTAACAACAAGGTGAATTTCCATGTATGCGTGAGACCAACATGGATAATTTACAGTTTTAAATTAGACATCTATTAGAACATTGTGTCAAATAACAATACTACTTCAGCTTTAATATTTATGGAATGACATAAATGCATGAAGTAATATAATACTACTTCAATAATTATGTATTCTTAGAATGAGATAAATAAATAAAGTAGTATGTTAACTTGAAAATATTATTGAAACCAAATGATGGTGTTCATGATTACTTTAATAATACATGTTATACTTTATTGTATAGTTATAAACATGAAGTCTTCTAAGTATTACAAGACTTATAATTAATTAAGATGTTAGCTTGTTATGGCCTTTTAATTAAGACATATACAAGAAGTCATTGAGTTGATCAATGATTAATAACGAATAGTTGGATTATAACACGATTATGTTTTAATGCGACATAAACATGAAGTGACTTGATTAATACGTACTTGGGTTATAAAGCATGCAATTGGCTTGAAAATACTATTATACCATTAAGTTGATTTAACTGGTAAATAGACAAGCTAAAAGATATATGGTTATCTTACATATTGTTAGATTGTTTTACAATATGAGTTCTAATGAAATACTAGATTATAGTATGTCCAGTTAGGAAATCAAACCCTTGTTGTAGTGTTTGGTTCAAGATAACTACATCTTCTTTTCTTCCAAAAGTTATCAAGGTTAGAAATTGAGTATGGCTTGAATATACTCAATTAGACTCCTAGAAGATTATTAAGACGTTATTGAATTATGAAATGTGATGAATCATATTAAGTCTTAAAATTGAAGTTCTGAATTTGTTAAGCTACTTATGTGAAGGTTATTAACAAAGAACTATTAATGTGTATTTCTAATGTCCTAAAAGAGAAAATTGGATTGTTGCTCTAATTGCTAAGTACTTATATTCTATATAATACTAAAGGCAAGTGGGAGTATTTTATCTTGAAAAGATAGAATTACAAGATACATAATCTTCTAAAACCACACTAGTTAAAATCATGATGAGGCTTAACATGTAAATGATAAACCTCAAGATGATGGAATTATCATTCATAGATCCACTTGGATATCTCAGATATTTAATTAATATGCTGATGTTTATATGATGTAGTATTACCAAAATAATGAATTGGGTAAATTACTCATAATATGAATGTTATAGATGTTGTTCATAAAGATATTCAAATTTAGAAAATTTGGTTTATCTTAATTCTTAATAGTTAGAGAATGATGATGAGTTTATTCAAAGATAAAGTAACCCTAGTGGTTTAAATCTTTGTGAAATAATCATATGGACAAAATTGTATACATACCCTAATGTATGTCTTATTCCAAGATTATTAATCATACTTAAACAATTAACTATGATTGAATACTCTTTCCTAAGCACATTAAAGATACAAAGATGGTTAATTGTCATATTTATATGAATATGAAATTTGACAATGAATATCAAAAACTCTTTCTTGAATAATTACTTGAGCGAGGACGATAAGTAATCAAAAGGAGTTTATGAATTCAAGAAAATCTTTGGAAGTGTACAAAGTGCAATAATCCATGAATGGATAAATGCATGCATCTAGGAGATTATTCTTATGTTAAATTATAAAATCTATGTTTAGGTTTATAATTAAAATAAGGAAATTTCTAGTATTCCTGAAAGTTAGTGGGAGTATTATGTTTGATTTGCTAAATCATATATGTTGCATAACATATAAGAAGTTACATTCCATATAAGTAAAATGTTAAGACTTAGTTTGGAATGAAACTATATGTGAAAGATTTAGAAATTAAAACATACAACCTTGGAAAAAAACATGTGTGGTAAATAAATTCTAATAGGATATGATGTATCTTTTAGTAAATGGATATACATATTTGTAAAGATGGAACATGAATAAAAATCTAAGTATGACTGAAGGTTTTTTTTATATGTATCATATTATTGTATCATGAGCATAATGATTTAACAATATTTGATATCTTGTGTAATAGATATTCTAATGGAATATGTTTTGACTTAGAATAAATGATACTCAGCGTGGAATTGCTCCTAAATTCTAAGTATAAACAATATGGCAAAATTGTTGCATAATTGTTTTAGCCGACAATAAATCTTGGAAGATTGGAAGGCATCAAACATTACACAATGGATATTATGTTTATGGGATTTTAAAGAGCATATTGTAGTTTTATACAATGATGCAAGTATAATTGAGATGACACTCAATAACTAGTCATGGAAGGATTTCATCCTTATTAATAGTCATGTAAACTAGTTGTGCTCGACTAAGAGCATGGTTGCATTATACATTAAAGAATTAGAATACTTTAAACTTTAAAATGTTTGAAAGTTTGATTGTCATAAATTGATGGTTGAGGATATCACATCATTTATGAAATATTGTGTGGCTATATTGGATACACACATACAAGAATTTTGCTGATTAAATTCTTGAATTAAGTATTGTCAAAATTCGGATAGATCAAAGTTAGTTGAATAATGCCTTGTAAACAAGTATGATTGTCATTACTTGAGGCATAATTGTTAACAAGTTATTACTTGAGACAAAATTCATTAACTAAAATTATCATGCATTGATCTATTTAGTATTTGGATAAAGGACATTAAGCAATTATTATTTATAATGAATTAAAGTACTTAGTACGTTTGTTTTCATTAATAATAAATTGTGTCCTATATTTGCATGTTTAAATCCGTGAATAATTTATGTTATTCTAAACTGTCCGTTGTCGATTAATGATATGGGAATATCATTAAACTAAGACAAATCTGAGTATTGGTTAGAATATACTTGAAAGTATATTGATGCGTTGACATACCAATTTCACATGATATTCGATGAATTGAATATAGGACTTATTCCAACAACATGAGTTTACTTTATGGATATTGTCAGTAAGTAAATCATGAAATTGTTATCCTCAGACTTGAGATACCAGATAAGAGTCATGGATGTAGTGCATTCTGTGCAGCAATCTACCGCTTACCGTAATTGGAAGTCATAAGGGTTGCTTTCAGAATTGTTGCAAAGTCCATGGGTTATTCTTGTAGTCAAGAAAGAATTTGTTCCTTCAAATTCGTTTTGAAGCTTAATACTGCTGGGCCCCTCGTAGGGTTGACAAGATGTATGCGTGCGCACGCCCAAAGTCTATCTGGAGTACGTTCAGATGTTTTGGTAATCTTGCTCAATCATAAACAACGAGAAACAGAATTGTTAATTAAAGAATGACTAAGATCCATATCTTTATTAACGTGGTATTAGAAACAAAAGGATGATAATAATAATGATGAATCATTATAGGTTTTTCCAGGAAACCTTCCTCGAGTTGATCTAGGGGCATTGGCGTGTTGCTAGACGCTTACCAATGTCATTATGTTATTAATAGATATCCAAGTGGGAGCTGTTGGAGTTTATGGATATATATTAATAAACGTATGTCTAGAATCAAACTCGAGACCTCGGGATTGCACACATTACAAACGAGAATGAAAGTTTAATAAATATTAAATGTTATGTATATTTATTAATTAAACACAAGTAAAAGGATTAATGATCGTTGGTTATTAAATGTATGGACTAACTATCGTTAAAGGCAAACAATAAGGACTAGAATGTAATTAGAGGACAAGAAGGATCCGGAAGACCCATCATTGGGCTATGGCCGGTCGATCCATCAAAGTGAGGGGATATCCCTTGCCCTAACTTGTTCCCAAAGTTTTACATTTAGTATAAATAGAAAACTAAGGGTTATTGTTTTTCAACTCTTGTACACATAACCCTAACTTGGTTTTCTTTTCCTTTTCCTGGATCAAACCGATCGACCAAACATCCCTAAGGATTTTGGATTAATTTTCATTATTGAAAATCCTTGTGTTTTATGTTACTAGCATCACCTTTAATTCGTTAGTAGTTTGTGTGTATAAGAACGAGGTAACAACATACTTTTGTTGTTATCAAGGGATCGATTAACAAAACGGTAAGGGGTTAATCATTGATCCATATAAACCCTAATTAGGGTTCAGCACATGTTCAAGATTATTAATTGATTCTTGTTTTGCTAGAATCACTAAAGGTACGTTCCTATTTAATTTATGTTAATCCTTTATATGTTATAGATGTTCCTACGCTTCCGCATATGTGTTTACCTATTTATATGATTGTCATGATACTAATATTCTAACACACACATCAAGCAACCTATAGGCTAGTGTTCTAATGGTCATATACTAACTAGCATATGAGGCACTACGTAGCTTCAGCGCCACCGAAACGTGGAGATTCAAAGATTGGCTAGAAAGATATCTATATAAAGAAGCAAAACGACAAAGAACATAACCAAAGCATAGATTCACACCAACACTGAATTCACATAATGATTAAGTGCAAAAAATCATTTTAATTCAAACTACAATGATACTAGAATGATATCTAGTTTTACGAATCGATCGGCTTTGACAACAAAGATTGTTTCTCTTCATCCTTCTACTCTTCTCTTGTGTTTCAGGGCTTTCTCCCAAAACCCTAGCTGGGATTTGGGAAAGGGGAGATAATCTTTCAATGCTGAATCCGTATGTATTTATACGCTTCACTAGTTACGACCTGGTTACGGCATAAACATAAGTATGAGGTTACGCTGTAACAATCTTTTATACTTGATTCATTCTTAAATTATAATATTACTTACGACGTAACTTTGTCGACCAGGTTACACCGTAACCTTCACGCTTCGTCAACAGGTTTCCCCTTCTATGCTCCTTCTATGGTGTGGTGCTTACATCATCTTCTACGGCGTAAGTACCACGACAAGGTTATGTCGTAACCCTTTTCCTGCCTTGTTGATTATTCCTCCTTGATGTTACATTTCTTCGAATAGTTATACCTACAGAAAAACAAGCATAATTTAGCTCATTTTATGTGAATCTGTTGTAATCATAAGCTTAAACATGAGATATTGGTGTTAAGATAATCAAATTAATTGATTTCATCAAATATCCCCCCACTTAAACTCTACTTGCCCTCAAGTAGACTTTATTAGAATCATTTCCAAAAAGATGACTCCTAACTTACCTTGGAAGATATGAATTTAAAAACTACGTATGCTAGAAACATCGAAGCTGAACACCTCACGAAAAGGGAAACAGAAACAATAATACACTCTCTAATCTACATGTTTCATGTTCAGGGTGATTACTCATAAGCACAGTCATAGCATGTATTCTATCATAGGTTTGGCAATTACACAAATCTCTACCACTAGAGCTAAGGTCAAGGCAATCCTTAAAGGCAATATCGGGTGAACAATTACTAAGGCTAGGGTCGAGTTATTCATTAAGTCATTGCAAGCTATAGCGAAGGCGACAAAACCAATGATGCATGACAAAATTCATGGCCAAGATACCAATGATTGCTCAACCCCCTCACCTAAACTTGAAGTATGCACATTAAGAACAACTAGGGTAGGAAAACACATGGCATACACATTTTAAAGGTGTAAAAAAATGAAAAATACATAAACAAATAGTCCTAATCATTAATTAAGTCGTTACCCGCCTACCATTTACCCCAATTCCAAGCATTAAGATGCGGAAACTGGATCATCACATAGCAAGTTAGTGTGCTAAGGTGCGTGGGTAGATATCGTCCAATGATAAGTGCACACTAACTTGACCTTCATTAACTTAAATAATCCGTTGCACGCTCATGAGTTCTTGTCTTCCCATGAATAGTTATGGCGTAACCTTCACTAAATGGTTATGCCGTAGAACTCTCGTAGTAATTTTTGGAACAAATTTACATTGTAACCTATTTTATGTGGTTACGTTGCAACCTGCATAATCACCATTTTTTTAATTCATAAAATAAAATGCCATCCCCCCACTTGAGATGAATCATACGTATTAAGAATAAATGGGAGTTCTTCAATGATCTTCACAAATTTGTCTTTAACTAAAGTGTAATTCCGGAACCTCTCAACTTGAACCAAGGACTTAGGCACACGGTAATTCCCAAACCATCGACTAAAGACTACACGGTAGGTTAAGGTGATGAGGTGTAAACGAAACAATACGTAAGTGGGTTAAGAAACGAAAGATTGGCTAGGAAAGGTATATCTAGGGGTATCTTGCACTAAAGGTGAGTGCAGCAAATGAGTTTATCGCGACAGGTCAACAAGTCGAGGTGACTAGTTGAAAAACACACACAATTAAACAGATATGGGCTATTTTGGTATAAATCCTAAAATATTGCCTTCTAGGACTATCTAATGCAATACTCGTCTATGGTCTCAAAATGATATAAAGGCCAAGTTCTAAAGTCTACAATACTACCCGGCACACTCATTATTTGGTAGATTATGTAATATGAGAAAATGGATGAAAGATTAAATCTCACCAAAGGAAATCAAGGATTGTTGTGTGCTCGGCAAAGATCTACTCTAGTTAGGTTAAGAAAAATATGTCAAAATTTTTGTAAAATGTCATAATTTTTCAAAATAAACTAGAAAATCGAGGGCAAGTTGGTTAAGTGGTATTATTTTTATATTTCTATCCCCCTCGCCCCCCCCCCCCCCCCCCCCCCCCCCCCACACACACACACACACACTTAAGTTGTACAAAGTCCCATTCATACCAAATAATAAAAAATGGAATAATAGAAATAAGAAATGAAAAACTACCCTAAAAAACTCATGCCTTTGAAGCCCAAACAAAGAAAACTCCTCTCAGAAACATGTTACAGCGTAGGTCCATTGACCTGGTTACGCTATAACTCTTGCCAACTCTCAATTCTCACACGCCCAGAACTGGTTACGGTGTAAGTCTGAGGACAGTTACGCCATAGAATCCCTTTGTAACAAAATTTTGAAATCTAAACATGTTAATGATCACAATCGCAAAGTACTAAATATTTCAGAATTAAAAAAATGTCCTAGAAGTTAATTATTACAGACATAATCTGATATTTAAATTGTTTTAAGAGCACATATGAGAATTGTTCATAAAAAACAACAAAGAGGAGACATCACTCCTCATCCATATGATCCCATGTTGGGAAGTGGAGGGCATGCTAGAGAATTTTCCAAAAGGATCAGAGGTAGTGGCTGAAGTGGTTTTTGGAAAAGATTGTTGAGCAGACATGAAGTTCACCCCCTGATGGACCCTAGATCAGGCATATCTGGTACGTAAACATACGGGTTCCATTGAACCGAGGATGATCAGGGTGCATGTGGGCAAGCATCTGACTTGTGTAGTTTGCACTCAATGAATAGTACCTCTGCTGCTCCAGCTGCATCTGTCTGAACTCATCCTAGAAACCGTTATACTGGATGTTCATGCCTGACATCACTGCGGTCATGTCATCCATATCCTCCACCAAATGAGATATGTCACCCTCCATATCTCTCATCCTTTCGCCCATTGCCCTGAGCCTAGTAGAAATGCTCCTAATGGGGCGCTGCCTAGCATGCCCCTCACCAACATTCCCTTAGCTACCACTAGCCTGGGAAGACCTAATAGCCACAGACCCATCACCTGAAATGGTGGGCTCCATCTCTGCCTCACCAGCCCTATTGATCCTATAGATCCTAAACTTTACCAGCTTTATAATACTAATCAAATCAGTTTCCTGCCTCCTAGTCACAATACTCAAAGCAGCTGGGCTCATCAAACCCAGGTTCCTAGCCAACCTACCAATCAAGTGAGCCCCGTGAATGAAGATCCCCTTCTTTTGAAACCCCTTCGCCCCACCTGACATAACTTGGCCAGGTGCCAAGGGACATCAACTATCTCACCCCTATCCATGCTAAGCAACAAATAGATGTCACTAACCGTAACCTTCTCTCTACTTGAGTGCCTAGCTGCAATAGAAATGGAAATGAGCCTATGAACCAAATGGCAGAGTGGGCTCCTGATAGTGGTGTGGGAAGCAGGGTTGGAAGTATCTGCCACCAGCTGTGGAAATCTGCTCAAAGTAGACTCTTAGGTTGTAGTTGTAGGATCTTGTTCTTCCACAAGCAGCATAGAATTCTTCAAACATGTCCGAGTTCAATTCCCTCTCAGTGTATATCCCCATGGCCAAGATAAACTCCCTCATTGTCATAGATCTTCTCACCCCTCCAAGCTGAAAGGTGAGTGTTCCATTGGTGTTGAGATCAGTGATAGGATCCCTGAACTTGTCAGTGGCTAAAAACTCTCGAACATATTCAAGAATCAAAGGTTCACGAATTCTGAACAACTACAACCAAGCATTGGAGAAAAACTTCCCGTTCGCACTTTGATAAGTTACTTTGCAAAAAAAATCAAGGCTTTCATTACATCACCATTGTTAACCGTCTCAAAAGTTTGAAAATCAAGGGCTTCGGGCCCCTCAATTTCCTTTTAAAGAGGACCTTAAGCTCGTCCTTGAATTCTTCCCTAGACTCCCTCGAGTACTCATGATCGTTGAACCAGAACCAATCCATAGGATTGCCTGCAAAAGATGATAATTGTTTGTCATTATTCGTTAAATCAAGCACAATAATTCTAAAGATTGCCTTACAGATAAAAATACGGCGTAACCCTGTGTATTGGTTACGCTGTAGGTTCTTTCTGACACCCAGAACCCCATGCTTCCTTTCTAAGTTACGGCGTAACCCTATCGTTATGGTTACGTCGTAAGTTCCTATTGGGAAATATTACCTACCATGGTTATGCAACAATCAATCATCATATATATGCCGTAATCATAAAATTTTACCAAAATCTTTTTGTGTTCCAAATTACATGCCTTGATTATTAGGTAAAAGTTTCAACCAAACCCATTATCATAATCTCAAAATTAATCAAAAGCCCTAATAATCAATTGATTCTCTAATAAATTCCTAAAACTTGTAATCACATAAGTAGGGAATAATCGGACTTCTTATTTAAGTAACACGAACAATTAACTCAAACACCCTAATTATCAATTCAAAACCCCAAAAATCAAACCTTAACAAAAAAAAATAATAATAATAAGAATTAAAAATCAAAAGAAGGTATAGGAATGATTACCTGCCATGTCGGGATCCTTGGGTTGATGTAGAAATCGACAGTAAAATTTTGTTCATTTTAACTTTTACTGTAGCGGCAGCGGTTATAATTTTAGGGCAAAAAAATGAGTTTACTCCGGAACTCCAGTTTTTATACTTCCTTTGGAAGTTACGGTATAACCTTGTAAGTCAGGTTATGCCATAGCCCAAACTGAAAAAGCCCTAGAATTTTGAATTTTAAATTTCTACGCCGTAACCCCATCGTTGTGGTTACGCCGTAAGTTTCTCTGAACACGGATTATTTCCTCTTCTAATTTTTTCACAATGAGAGAGTTAATTGCATACCTTTGAATCCATGCAAGCTTGAAATATCATCCTACAATAGTTTTACCTTAAACATGGGATGTGTATGAGTCCTCTCTCCCTGTGAGCAAGTTCCTAAAATTCCATAGAAATATAGATTAGGAACCAAAACATGAAAATCAAAAACACCTTAAATTTACCAAATTAAACTGCTCCCTGTTGGATCGTAAACTTGATTTAGCCCGAGCCTATTTGGAAGAAACTTCTAGAAAGTCGAAGAATGGTATGGAAGCTTCTAGAAAGTCATAGAATGGTATGAAAGCTTCTAGGTATCTATAGATGTGGTTAGAAGGTTGTAGTAGATGATATGTACTAGAAGGTTCTAGCTATTTGTAGTAGAATATCTAGTAGAAAAATCTAGAGAGTCATGGAAAAATCTCGATCTAGAATGTTCCATGGAGTAGTATATATAGGTGTTAGTGTAATGCATTTGTAACGAAGCAAAGCTTAAGAAATTCAATAACATTGTAAACTTTCTCTAAGTATTCCTCTCTTCGTAAGCCTAAAAAGGCCCTCCTGTTTTCCAACAAAGTGGCATCAGAGTTAGAAGATCGAGATGTCAGGTGCAATGAACTTGTTCCAATTTCCTCGTCTTACCAAAGATAACTATGGTAGTTGGTGCATTCGAATGAAGGCGTTACTCGGTTCATATGATGTGTGGGAGATAGTCGAAGAAGGTGTTGAGAAAGTTGATGATGAAAGTACGTTGAATGCCACCCAAAGGGGTTTCAAAAGAAAAATCCCAAGCTTTTGAAGCTTTTAAGACATTTAAAGCTATGGTAGAAAAAGAGAAATGTTTAAAAATAAAATCCATGAGATCCGATAGAGGTGGAGAATTTTTATCAAAAGAATTTAACAAATTTTGTGAGGATAATGGAATCTGGAGATTTCTAACGGCTCCTTACTCCCCACAACAAAATGGAGTGGTAGAGAGAAAGAATAGAACCATTCTCAATATGGTCCAAAGCATGTTGAAAAGTAAGAAGATGCCAAAGGAGTTTTGGGCCGAAGCGGTTGACTGTGCGGTATATCTATTGAACCGGTGTCCGTCAAAGAGTTTAGATAACAAGACTCCACATGAAGCATGGAATGGAATGAAGCCTACCGTCTCTCACCTAAGGGTATTCGGAAGCATAGCGTATGCTTACATTCAAAGCCAAAGGCGATCCAAGCTTGATGATAGAAGTGATAAGCATGTGTTCATTGGCTACGATAAGCAATCAAAAGGTTATAAGCTCTATAATCCAATCACTTGAAAGGTGGTAGTGAGTAGAGACGTAGATTTCAATGAAGAAGAAGCATGGGATTGGAGCGTTAAGGAAAATGAAAGGTATGACTTTCTTCCTATGACTAACGAAGAAGAGTCAAGTGAATCAAGTGAAGAAGTCCAACAACCTCAAAGTCCAACTCCAACCCAAGACTCACCTTCAAGTTCAAGTGAAGGAAAACCAAAGACAAGAAGTTTGTAGGAGCTCTACGAGGTAACTGACGAAATACCCCTTTGTTTATACGCTGATTGTGAACCTTTAGTTTTTGAGGAGGATATGAAAAGTAAGAAATGGAGACAAGCCATGGGTGTGAAAATAAAGTCAATAGTAAAGAATGATACATGGGAATTGACGACCCTTCCAAAAGGCCAAAAGGCTATTGGAGTTAAGTGGGTATACAAGGACAAGAAAAACGCCAAAGTTGAAGTGAAGAAGTACAAGGCAAGGCTTGTGGCTAAAAGGTACAAGAAGAAGCATGGTATCGACTATGAAGAGGAAGGATGTACGAGTGATACATGCGATATCCGAAAACCAAGTTGCAGATATCCACACCAAGCCGTTCAACAAGCGAGATTTCTCAAGACTAAGGATGATGCTTGGAGTCGGGAAATCAAGTTTAATGGGGGTGTTGGATCGTAAACTTGATTTAGCCCGAGCCTATATGGAAGAAACTTCTGGAAAATCGAAGAATGGTATGGAAGCTTCTAGAAAGTCATAGAATGGTATGAAAGCTTCTTGAAAGTCATAGAATGGTATCTTTAGAAATGTTTAGAAGGTTGTAGTAGATGATATGTACTAGAAGGTTCTAGCTAGTTGTAGTAGAATATCTAGTAGAAAAATCTAGAGAGTCATGGAAAAATCTCGATCTAGAAAGTTCCATGGACTAGTATATATAGGTGTTAGTGTAATGCATTTGTAACAAAGCAAAGCTTAAGCAATTCAATAACATTGTAAACTTTCTGTAAGTATTCCTCTCTTCGTAAGCCTAAAAAGGCCCTCGTGTTTTCCAACACTCCCCGGTAGCAGGAAATCAAGTTTAAAGGGGGTGTTGGATCGTAAACTTGATTTAGCCCGAGCCTATATGGAAGAAACTTCTAGAAAGTCGAAGAATGGTATGAAAGCTTCTAGAAAGTCATAGAATAGTATGAAAGCTTCTAGAAATTCATAGAATGGTATCTATAGAAATTTTTAGAAGGTTGTAGTAGATGATATGTACTAGAAGGTTCTAGATAGTTGTAGTAGAATATCTAGTAGAAAAATCTAGATAGTCATGGAAAAATCTCGATCTAGAATCTTCCATGGACTAGTATATATAGGTGTTATAGTAATGCATTTGTAACGAAGAAATACTTAAGCAATTCAATAACATTGTAAACTTTCTCTAAGTATTCCTCTCTTCATAAGCCTAAAAAGGCCCTCGTGTTTTCCAACACTCCACGGTAGCGGTGCCAAAAACATGATGCGTTGTATCATGTTTTAAATTTATAAATTTAGAAGTACTTAAGGCCTAACACATTCTAATGAGCAGTATACCCGGTCATGTTTGGTATAGTGTACGTAAATCCGAGTGTCGTCCCAGCTGTTAGTCTCGTGAATAAGGTGTTGGTTTGTTTTCTCAATTTAGAGAGTTGATTGTTAGAACTTAATAATGAACTAAAAGAGGGAGAAGTTAGAAAGGAAGTGATGGTTTAATTATAATGTGGAGTGTCTAGATCCTAGTTTTATTTAGTGGTTATATATCATTAGGCATAAATGGTGATTGTGACCTAACCTATAATCCCTTGACCCAACCCCAATGGTCACGGTGGCCAAGTGTCTAGTTTGTCATTACGCGCCAGCTATCTTCTAGACCTATCTAGTGGTTTAAACACTAAACCCTCGTTTGGTCCATGTAGGGTTTCTCCCGCACTTCTTAAGCATATCTACTAGTGTAGGTAGTCCTATGGTTAAGTCCTACACAAAGATGATGGTCACACCGCAACCAACCTATAGGCTAGTGTTCTAATGGTCATGTACTAACTAGCATATGAGGCACTACCTAGCTTCAATGCTACCGAAACACGGGGATGCAATGATAGGCTAGAAAGATATCTATACAAAGAAGCAAAAAAACAAATAGCATAACCAAAGCGTTGTTCCTCAATTCAACTTGTAAATTAAATTTAAAAAGGTTGATAGGATAAAAAGAATGTTTTGTTAGATTTTTTAATAAAAAATCATGACCCGGTCGGGTTTATCAAACCGGGTTGACCTGGGTCAACAAAAAACCGGCGGTTCAATCTGGTTCTCAAACAAGCAAAAACCCAGTCACATCCGGCCCGGTCTCTGAGCCGGTTCAATCTGGTTCTCAAACAAGCAAAAACCCAGTCACATCCGGCCCGGTCTTCATTCAGGGTGCTCACTAAATTGTACCTGAACTTTCAAAGCAACTGTCTGGCTAACACTTCCCTTTTAAGTGCTCATTCATACTCATCAATCTCTTTAAGCTTTTCTAAATCTGTAAAAATAAAATACTAGACATTTTTTTATCTGCTTTAGTCATAACAAATTATTTTTAGAGTGATCCTTTTCCATCGTTGCAATAAAAGCTGCTCAAGGGTGTTTGGGATTAGTTATAATATTGTTAAAACGGAAAAGCATGTTTGAGTATTTGAATGAAACTGTGTATACGCTCATTCTAGGGTAAAAACATGACTTGAAGATAAGCATGTTCTAACTTACTTATTTCTAACCCTGATAAGCATGTCATCATCCACATGAAAGGAATACCCACCCATATATAAATGATTGTTGTTTGTTACTTAAATAACCAAATATATAGAATCATTATCTTAGGTCAAGACTTCTATCAAACACCTAGTATGCCATATTGCACCAACAAAAATGAAACTAAACTATAGCATACGTTTTGATGTTTTTATCTTTAAATTGTTGCATTTAGGACAATAAGTGTCAATAACAAAGAAGCCAATAATCACAAACCTGCAAAAATTAATTATATTTATTGAACATTTGCCTCTTCCTTAATATCTTTTTCTGTTAGAGAGTTTATCAAACATTTGGTGACTCCATTCATGATTCACCTATCATAAAAAGCATGATTATGATTAATCGTATAAAACACGAACTGAATCAAAAACTCGTGATCAAAAATCATGATTAATTGTATAACAAACTTACCCATTAAACTAAATGTGTCTGTCAATCATCTGCCATTAAAATCGATTGTTAAAAATGGGTTATATCATCAATTCATTCTATTCTGGAGATGTTCTTAATTGCATATTTTTAGGATAATTTGTTGTGGTTTTGAATTTGTGATTTTGATCTAAACATAGAATTATGATTTTTTGATCTAATCATGGAATAAACCAATGTTTGATTTGGTGAGTTTAAGGTTATGAATTTAGACTACTTTTTTATTAAGGATTTATAAGAATCATCACTGATATTTGATTTGGTGAGTTTAAGATTATGAATCTAGACTTCTTTTTATTAAGGGGGTGTTTGTTTATGCTTATTAAACGTAAGCCCATTTGGGTGTCTTATTTTTTATAAGCTCCAATTTTATGACTTATTTTGATATTTGTCGGCTTATATAAGTTTATTATGATATGGTAAACTTATAAAAGCCGACAAGTCTCAAAATAAGCCGTAAAATTGGGCTTATAAAAAATAAGCTGAAATTTCATTAAGTTTCGGCTTTTTTTAGAAGCCCCAATTTTACGGCTTATTTTGAGACTTGTTGGCTTTTATAAGTTTATCATATCATAATAAACTTATATAAGCAAACAAGTCTCAAAATAAGCCGTAAAATTGAAGCTTATAAAAAATAAGCCCAAATGAGCTTATGTTTAATAAGATTATTCAAACAGGCCCTAAGGATTCATAAAGAATCGTCATCGATTGTCTTGGTGTAATTTTGGTTTGATTTTGAATGTAAATGGGATGTGCAGAAAATCAGGGTTGAAATTGGGTGTTATAGGAGCGAGTGTGAATGGAGCATGTCTCATTGCCAATGGAGCGTCTCTCATTGCTACATGGGGTTATCTCGCAAAACATGAAAACTGCATACAACGCGTATCAGCACAACCATAAACTCAAAAAAAAAAAAAAAAAAAGATTTGATTATTAATCGTATATTATTTACGAGAAACTAGTTGTGCGAATACTCATTTTTATTGAAAAAAATTATTTGGAAAACAATGGAATAATTTCTCTGTCTTGGATTGATTGTTATCGAGCCTAAACGGGTCCCGAACCTCAACTTCACAAAAATTACAAGAATAGCCCCTGCTATATATTTACACCGCCCACCCCTGAACTTTTATAAAAATGTCACTTGGATTTTATAGCCTTGGGTATATAAAGGTAAGTAATTAGGGTTTCTCCCATTTTCCTAGCACACACAAACAAACCCTAGCCACTTTTTGCCATCTCCTCCATCCGGCCACCCACCCTCTTCTGCCACCTATTCAGGCCTTCATCACTGAGTCACGCCATCACCACCAACGTTTGAAGACAAGAGGAGATCGTGTAATTGTTTTGGGTTTGATTAGTCATGTTTTACAAAAGATGGATTCAAGATTGGGATTCTGATTTGCATCATGCATGGCAGTGCCAAGCAAAGACGGACCTTCTAAGGGAAACGCGGGGGGCTGTGGCCCTCCCAAACTTCGGGGTTGATAGTGTACATGTCTTAAAATTAAGGGGTACTTTTTGAAACTTTTGTGTTTGGCCCTCCCAAGTTTGATAGGCCCTCCCATTCTCCCAAAATATTTAGAAACCAAAGGTCAGTTGGCGGCAGATGAGCAGATCTTATGGAGACGTGGATCATTCATGAATAAAAAAATCACACAACAACTCAAGAAGTACAACAAACGGTCTTTCTATACTTTAATCACAATTCACAAATTAAACTAAGTTTTGAACTTTGAACTTCTTATTAATTTACTCTCTAATCTGTTATTTTATTTTTATATATGCCATTTGCTAGTTTGCATTTTTGCTTCACTGCGAGGGGATTTTCAGCCATGAAAATGTTCAAGAATCAACTTCGAAACAAGACGGCAAATAAGTTTCTTGCAGATAGCTTGGTCGTTCACATAGAAAAGGAGATTGCTGATACTTTTGACTCAAAATCTATAATTGAAGTATTCAAAAACCTTAAAGGCCGTCGAGCCGAGTTGTAACTTTTTTTTTTTTTTTTTTTTTTTTTTTTTTTATTTATTTATTTATTTTTTTACGTTTATTGCATGATTTCCTTCAATATATAAGACTATGTTGATTTTCGATTTAATATACTTGTCTAGTTTTTACTTTCACTTGTTTTGGACTTTCGCCCCCCCCCCCCCCCCCCCCACCACACACTAAAATTGTTCAAGTTGTCTATCGTGCCAAGTCTTTTCTATTCCTTTATTTTTCATCTTGAGTTTGCAGAATTTTTTGTTTAAATGTGGCACATTTTGTTATTCAACCAAGTGTTTAACGTCAATTTGACCCACTCACTAATGGTTGACCCGTTACCCAAATATGTTTGCTAATTTTGTACTCACACAATCTTTAAAAACTGTATTTCAATGCAAAGGTAGTAAGTGCATACTTGGAAACTTCGGATACTAAGGTGCTTAAGTTAGCAAAGAAAGAGTTGCAGCCATCAGTGAAAGAAGGTGTACTAAAATTACCCGAGCAAAATCAGGCTAAACAACTGAGCCAGATGACAAGACGTAGACACGTATATTGCGGTTCTGCTTGCTTCACAAAGTTATAGTGTGAACTAGATGCCATAACAAGATGGTTGGTTTAAATTTGTAATCGACATGGTTATGCTATAATTTTCAAGTCAAAGTTTTGTCGTTTATCATTAATTTACGATATGTGAACTTATTTCATGTTATCAACACTGAATGTTATTCATGGCTTTTTGTAGATAGGTTACATGCTTATTACTAAATTAGTGATGAACTAATAACTGTCTTCTTTTTTTATAAAGGTGTTATATGTCTGCGAAAATTACTGTACTACCCCTGTCCAAACCTCTGTGTCTTGCAGAGCCCAACCTTTTTCCACCTTTACAATTCTACCCAAGCATCTCGTGTAAATATATACCCGACATGCCCGAGACAAACGTGTCTCCTTGTTATTGGACGAAGAGCAAATAAAAAAAAACACTAGGTCATGTCGCGTATATATATACACAACACTACCCGACATTGTAGTATATGCATACTTGGAAACCACCGATCCTAAGGTGCTTAAGTTAGCAAAGAAAGAATTGCACCCTTTACTGAAAGAAGATGTCCTCAAGTTACCCGAGCATAATCAACCAAAAAAATCAGGCTAAACAACCGAGCCAGATGAGTCCAGAACTAGGCGTTTATTGCGGTTTTACTTGCTTCACAGAATTATAGTCTGAACTATATATATGCCATAAGAATATGGTAGTTTAAGTTTGTAAACAGCATGTTTATGCTATAATTTGCAAGTCAAAGTTTTGTTTTTTCTTAATCATTATTTCGATATGACCTTATTCCATGTACTGAACATTTAAGCCATACATGGTTTTTGTAGACAAGTTACCTCACTCCGGCAGGATTTAAGTATTGTTCTAGTCATGGACTAGCAACTGTCTTCTATTCTCTTTTTTTTGTAAAGCGTTTTGGGATAAATCAAAAGAGAAAGGTTGACATTTAATCTGGGACCAAATTACATTTAACTGTGAATCTCTTGACATTTTAGCAGTAGTTGTTTCTTATTTTTGTAAATTCCATTCAATTACTAATACTGTATGAGATTAGTCCATGTTTATTGTCCTCTTAACTTTTCAAGTGCTTAACATGTTTGACACCCCGTTAATTACAAATTCTGACTCCGTCCCAACGTCCTGCATAATTCATTGTATGGTAGCAATTAAGTCCCCCTTTTTCTCAGGGAGACAGCAGGGATTGGTAGGTGAAATTGATTATCTAGTGAATAAATGTCACATTATCCCACTATAAACGAGCTAGGTAACTTTAAAGTAACTTCGATTTATTACTATATATATATGATATGATGTACCTTTTAACTTATTTTTTGTTGGCTTTTGCGAAAGATTATATGGGAAATTTAATCTTATGTGGTACGTAAAAGTTTGGAACAGACATATATACAAGCTTGTACATGAAGGTAAGAAGAAAAGGAACACAAACACGCTATAATGGAAGTATCATAAGTGCTTTCTATCGGGCAACTATCCCTGATAAGGTTAAGTCATTGCTTGAACTTGTTGGATAAGAGGTTGAAGAGAAACCAGTACCAGGTATCCTATCTGTGAAAAATGCTGGCTGTTTAGGTTTTGGCAATGAACCTTCATTGCCAAACATGAGAACCACCGACGACATGTTTGGCCTGTCTTCTGGACTTTGTTGCACACATAATAAGCCAACTTCTATCGATCTTAAAACTTCCGATGGATTGCTTGCCTCAGCAAAACTTGAATCCAGGAGTTCCATTGACTTTCCTTCACTATGCATCCTCCATGCCTAAATATAAATGTGGAATTAATTATTAGGCAGTAGAGTGTCATGCCGGATAAATTTGAAAATCAAGCAACTTACATGTCCAATAAGATTATTGTTATGCTCAGAATGAACAAATCCCCTGTTTCTCTTCCCACTCACAATCTCCAGCACTAATACACCAAAGCTGAAAACATCTGACTTTATTGAGAAAAGACCATCTAGCGCATACTCTGGTGACATGTAACCACTATACATAGAATAACGTTTACAAGTCTTAAAAATAACGAACTTAACAAAAAGCGAATGAAGATAAACCAGAATGTTGTATCTTACTAGGTACCAACAACTCTCTCGGTGTTAGCTTCAGTTTCATTTCCTCCAAAGCTTCTAGCTATCCCAAAGTCTGATATTTTTGGGTTTATATCCACATCTAGTAGAATATTTCTAGCTTTAAGATCTCTGTGAATGATTCTTAATCTTGAATCTTGATGAAGTTAAAGAAGTCCTCGCGCAATTCCTTTGATGATGTTGATTCTCTTTGTCCAATCAAGGAGTGTGCTTTGCCTTTTATCTGCATATCATGTAGGTTTAGTTGTTGAAAGTATCTTACCGTAGTAAGTTACTATTGTCGATTTAATAGAAATTATATGATACTGACCAAATATAAACTCGTCTAAGCTTCTGTTTGGCATGTATTCTTATATCAACAACTTCTCGTCCCCCTTGATGCTACATCCGAGGAGCTTGACGAGATTCCTGTGCTGAAGTTTTGAAATGCATATAACTTCATTCATGAACTCATTAATTCCTTGACTGGAAGTCTTTGAGAGACGTTTAACCGCAATTTCCTGCCCATCTTCTAGCATACCCTGAAGATTACCAATTTTTATGTGAAAACTATACAAAATTCAAAGGTAACTATCATTCATATTTTTTTGTATCAATGGCACGCATCATAATGTGATGCTATACTCAGCAAACTGAATTTAAATAAATAAAATTCTTCATTTACCTTATAGACCGGTCCAAATCCGCCCGCTCCAAGTTTATTATCGAGTGAAAAATCAGCAGTAGCTTTAGCTACTCTAGAGAAGCTAAACAATGGTAGCTCCATTGCTTCTCTCCCTCTTTCACCTACATTTAGTGACCCCCCTGTGCGTTAATAAAACAAAACCCGTCAAACTGGTTGAACCTGCTCACAGAATTGTGACTATTCTGAACCATTTAACATACTTATCGCTAAAACTCTACAAATATCTTACCTTCCTCAGTTTGTGGTGAAAGATGTTTTTTTCTCCAAGCATACCACAACCATGCACATGTGCTCAAACATATCACAAAAACCACCAGAAAGATTCCACTCAAGATGATTTTGATGTTTGTTCCTCCGTCCTTTTTGAAAACCGATGGAGCACGTGCATGATCTTAACACAAAAAGTCAAAAACAACATCATTAATCAACTTACAGACTCATAACAACCATGAAAGTAATCAGAAAGAATACATGATAGTGGATGTATATAGTTTTGTTTGTTTGTTTTTTCTTTTTTTTTTTTTTTTTTAATTTTTTTTTTTATTTTTTTCATTATTTGAACAAACATGAACAAAGCATAACATATACAAGTAGTTACCTAATTCAGAGGAAGCCATTCTCACGAGTACATCTTGACCACCCATCGAGGATGCCCTGATATCTAATAGGTCATTGAACCAAAGCAAGCAACCACTTCCTTCACCTCTGATATCGGTATTTGCATATGCCATACAAGTGCAGTTCTGTAGGCATATTGCTTTACATTCCGTTAAAGACATTGTATTGTTAAACCACGAAGTCTGTGTATCTGGCAATTTTACATTAGAATACTTGATAAACCCATCTGTTCCTCATCTAAGCATGAACATTTCTGCCCGTCTTCAGTGTTGCAGCTTCTATAAGGGCCACAGATTTTGTACGTGTCACAAATATCTCTTGGTGCTGTCCCAATAACCTTCCATGTTTTCTTATCTTCTTTTTTTTGGGTAAAGGGGAGTAATCCTGAACCCGGTAAAATAATGTTTTCTTATCTTCTTGCCACACTAAAAATTCTAGATTCCCAGAAGAAGTCAAGGTGATCTTCGTTATTACAGAAGTGTTTTCCAGATTAAAAACCGCCTCTTTTTCATTAATAACCATATTGTATGGAAAGTACGTGTTGTTGAAAATCAAGGGTGACCCACTAAGCCGTTCACCATTCCATGATCCGGCCCGATTCTTGACCTCCAAACCATCTCTTATTACTAAGTGAGGATAACCACGTGTGTCAACGCTAAAGGTGAATTCCCCTATAGCTGGATCATGAATACTCTTCCATGATGTTAAATGCCATTCGGCGCCTGTTAAGTAATTTTTTCCAATCTTCATGCCAGCTAGAAAAGTATCTGTAAGATAGTCAAAACTCTCCCACAGAATCTTCATGTTGTATCCATCCGTGATGACTAGATTTCCAGAGTCATAAAGCTGTGCAGTTGCATTTCCTGATGATGCCGAGTTGGATGACCACACTACATGATCGGTATAGTTCTTGAGAACAAGATTTCCCACACGGTCAATCCTTAAAATGTTTGATGATACATTGGTGAGGGGGTAGTCTCTGTTGGCAACCCAAACCACTGTTTTAACAGAAATTTTCTTATACCAAATACCAACGTAAGTGTTATCCGAGTTACCTGGCTTGAAGAATCCCAGATCAAATGTTCTAGCAGGAGATACCAGCGTGTCGTTTTCTGTCAAGAAGCTTGAGCCTGAGATGATGTCAATTTCGGCTGTGTATATTTTTTGCATGTGGAGTGAAAAAACTAGAAGAACAAGTATGGTTGCTTCTTCCGTTAAAATCATTTTCTTCAAGCTTCTCATTTTTTCTAATCTAATCTCTAGAACGGAATCAAAGTCTTATTATCACCTACCGTATGTTGGGGTCAACAAGTCTTCTTTGTAATGCCACAAAGCTGAGGTTATCGAGGCTGGTTCAATAGCCACATGCATGACAAGTTGCCGAAGTAATTAATACCAGACAAACAACATCATACAGTTTAAGTGAGAGAATTTGTACATTATGCTTCAACGCTGTTTCAAAACTTATCTTAAAATCCCAACAGTTTATACTACGTATGTAATTAGCTTTCAATTAATATCCACAATAGGTAAATCAATGGATGAACTATATGCGAACCATATATAGTCAATTACGAGTATATGTATATATCGTTAGCCGAGGGACTATTAAAATATTCACTCGGGCTTCCTGGCAAGACATAGTCCAATAACTCTTGATAGTTGGCCCAAGAACAGACCAAATTCTACTACCTTCGCCATTTGATATCTTCGGTCTGAAGAAAAACGTGACTTTCATTTTGGATAAGATCCCGTATTCTTACCATAACTTCCACCGCCTCCCTCATTTTACACAACCAAATCCAAAAAGTTTTGCAAGGTTATCATTAAACGTTTGTAAGTTTCGCAAGGTTATCCACTACTGTCTACTATGTATGGAAGGAGAGGAATAATAAAATTTTCACTGGTGAGGAATTGGAACCACAAATCTTGAGGAAGGTTATTGAGGAGAAAATCAAGCTTCAGCTACTTTGTTTGAAAGTTAAAAAGTCCACTCATGTCCTATCTGTTGCTAAAGAGTGGAATGTGGAGATGAATATAGTTGTGAAGAAAGTTTGAATGTAACAGTAAAGCTATTAGGGGTTGTTGGATATACTGTTGTTGCACAACTACTAGCTAAACTCTACACTGGAGTTAGCTAGTCCTGAATGACATGGATTGAAGTGATTTTGATAGTCATTTGGGCATGCAGAGGGCCTTGTATCATGGCCTTGAGAACCTTTCTATGAAAGCCCAGTCTTATAACTCAGTGGATGATGGAGATAACTGATTATAGGGCTGGTAAACTACATAGTTAAAGGCCCACTTGAGGTCATAAAGTAGGTTGCCTGCAATATGGTGAAGTGCCAACCAGATGATGCCAGCTATTTGTGTGATTTTCTAGTTCTAATGTGAGGTGACAGCTGCATTGGAATTGAGAAGGTCATAAAAATGGGAAATGTAGTCTAGGTGGGATGTATCCTTGGGTAAGTCCAGTCATGTGAGTGATGCCATTTGTGGAAATGTAGCTCCATGGCTGTGGATCCCCAATGGAACATGAGTTTTACTCACAGCTTGGTGAAGCCTTCTACAAGAGCCTCTAACTGTTTCTATGGCTTCTGGAACAGTTAGGCAGGGTGTTTGTAAGTAGGAAATGTAGTCAAGGTGTGTGGTTTCTCCATGGTTGCCTAGGGCTGGTGTTCTTAGTAAACTGCTAAGATCACTAGACTAGATGAATGGTGAATTGAATCAGTTGTCTTTATTGTTTTTGATAGCTGGTATATAGTTTATGAATATAGAAGGATCAAATGGGACATGCCCATTGTGATGCCTAAATGAATTGGGTGTAACCATATAATTTTTTGTGTTATAATAACCTTACTTCATATTCTATGTTTTTTGAAGGATTATAATTTTTGCGCCAAGTGTATCATTAAACGTTTGTAAATCAATGGATGAACTACATGCGAACCATAGTCATCAAGTATGTTACGTGGGCTGATCATGGTCTGAAATCGGACCGGACCGAAAACCTATTTGGTCAAAAAGTCCGGACCAATAACTGGACCGAAATGTTCGGTCCATTACCATGACAGTCCGATCCAGCTAAGCATAATAGTCGGTTCTGCGTAAGACCAAACCGGACTGAGGACCGAAAATGAGAAAAAGGGTGGACTGAGGATTGGACCGAAATAAGTTCGGTCCGGTCCATGATCTATAATGCTCAGCCCGTTGTATGTGCAGGGACGGACCCAGGATATTGAAGGATATTTAATAGGGTGTTGCACAAAAGAAATATTGGGCTAACTAAAGTTACAATGTAAGAAACGAAAGTTTTGAAATCTTTTTGCACTTCGTGACCTAAAATCGGGTGTAGCCCAAGCCACACCCGACATACACGTGGGTCCATCCATGTGTATATGCATGGTTGCATGTTTTTGTGGTGGCACATTATGATATAAGATTTTCAATTTTTTTAATATGATTTTGAATTGTTTGAAAATGTTCCAAGAAAATGAAGGGCAAAAGTGCCGAAATCGGGATTAGGATGTTATTCAAGGATAAACTAAAGTTTGCGTATTACATCTTTATTAAATCTGATTTGACAAACATCTACTCCTATTTCTCAAAAAGACAAATCTTTTGTAAATAATATGTTTTTTATTATCCAATTTTGACAGTTTGAAACAAACAACTCACACAATCAATGTTTACATTTGCTTATTTATAGTCTCTAGTGGCGGAGCCAGAAAATCTAATCAAAGGGGGCAACGAGCGATAAAAATGATTCGGCAATGGGTTGATTTTCTTTTTATAGTGAAATTTAACATGGGTCGGATCGGTATTTATCAAACGCGAAAAGCACTTCTTCTATGCAGTTAACATTAACTTATAAAATGATGCATATAAAATGAAATCCTAACAGATGATACAATTTGAGCAAGTTCATTTAAAATAGGATCAACTCAGCTTTTAATTCATTCTTACTTATAAAAATATACTAACACGTAACTAAAAATAAAACTAGCCAAGAGTGATTAAGTAGTATCAAAGTGATTGGAACTTTTTTTTGCTTATATACGCTTATAAATATAGTATGGCTGTTTAATTTAAATGTTAACATAATCTATTTTTCAAAATGAAACTTATATTTAAAACTTAATTTTGAACTGGGATAAGAACACCTTTTAATAACTTTTAGTTGAGCTTATTAGCATGGAATTATATTGATGGCCCACTCGTTTATGCTTTGTTTAGTATTTGGGCTTAGCCCATATTTTATCCTATTACAATTCTTATGTCTGCATGTATATATACATTACAGTGGATTAATAATATGATAGAGAATAACCTAATTCCAATAGAGCTATGGAACAAAAAAGGGACGTACAATGGTACAAACGTAAATATTATTAAAATTTTATAGTATAATAGAATAGTCGATAAGTCCATTGGTTAATTAACTTTGCATCCCACTTTCCCATTTCCCAATTAAAACTCATCTTCTTCCCCATGCTTTCCAACCCACAAAACCAGAGGAAAGAAACAAGCCATAAATAAGTTTGCTTATTCAACGGAATACCAGTTACATGTCATTTGCGCCTTTCAGTCATCTACATCGAGGGCACTCGGACTTCTGGGCAGAGGGCACCATACTTTTTTTCTGCTAATTTGACATTTTCTCTGAAGAATTTAGTGTTTCTCCAAGACCTTTGTTGGGGGCATGTCCCCCCACTACTCTCTACATAGCTCCGCCCCTGTCTCGTTAATGCATGTACTGAGAGTTCCGAGGAATTGCTTAGATCAAATAATGGAAATGTATAATAAAAGAAATGTATGTGCTTATTTGCATATATGATATATATCTGTTGACAATTTTTCTTTCATGCCATATGTGATTGTATCAACGTGGTTTGAATGTAGGTTGCTTCAGGGGGCACAGACAAAATTCTTAGCCCACATTTGGATGAAAAGTTGGCTTCTTTGCACGAAGCTATAGCATCTGTCGTAGCAACCCCTAAATCAGAGGAGGAAGAAGAGGAACATCTTCCAGAAAACTTCCATTCAAGCAGGACAACATTCTTATGGGAGAAAGTTTTCAAAGGGAAGTGTAAGACATGGGCCCAAGGTCACAGGTAACTTAACTATATTGATACTTTTAGAGCCTTTATATTTCTCTCTTTCTGATATATGGTAATGGCCAATTCCATTGGTTATCATTGAAAATAAAGTCAAAGATTTGTGGTCAATGAAAAAGTAATCATGTTTTAAGTTTGTTATTCATACAAAGTAAGTTTACTTATCGCAACAAGTAATCTGACCCACACACTAATTGTTCACCTCTAAGGAGAGCCATAATATGTAAACTGACTGTTACCTTAAAACTGTTTTACAGTTCCAAGGTAGTATGTTCATACTTGGAAACCACCGATCGTAAGGTGCTTAAGTTAGCAAAGAAAGAATTGTATTTTATTGTTTTAATCCTTTTTTAAACAAGTGGCGGAGTTTTTGTCTTCTCTTCATGGAAGTGGAGTGTGCAAATCACCTTCCATCTTACACAAGACACTTGTGGAGTACTTTACAATTGCTTATAAGGTATTTAATTTTTATTTTCGTTATTTCCTTTTGTTTCATTAGTTATTGTGACAACAGGCAATTTAGGGAGTTATTTTGAAAACCCGCATTACGTTAAAGTTCGTTTATAATTTTTATTTGGAATTTTTATTCACAACGAACTTGTAAGACCTATTTTATGGATAATTATGTTTTTATGACGTTATGGAATTCGTGAATTATTTTAATAATTCATTTTGATATTATGCTCGGTGATGTATTCTTAAATTCTCACTGGTACTACGTTGACTCTGGCACTAGGTTTACCTAACGAAAAATTTTATGATTCGTTTTACGAGTCCGATGATATTTGAGTAATTACGAGATGTTTTTCGGGAGATATTAAAGTTTGAAATGAGTTCAGGTTTCGGGCCACATGTTTTACATTTACCCACTTTACCCGCTCCACACTACTAGTAATATTATTATCACTACTATTATTATTATTATTATTATTATTATTATTATTATTATTATTATTATTATTATTATTATTATTATTATTAATATAATACAAAAAAAAAAAAAAAAAAAAAAAAAAAAAAAAAGAATAAAACTACAAATTGGTCCTTGGGGCCGGTTCACACAAACACCAACACTCATCTCTCTCATTTCCTCCCCTCCCCTCTAACCCTAGCCGCCACTTGATAATCCGGCTGCCACCACTCCACCGCCGACCACCACAACAAACAACCACCATTTTCGAGATCCTCACCCTCGAATCTCCAAGATCCGCCCCTACACGCGCCCTTATTACATCATTTTCATCACGTATCATCACCAAATCTCACCACCAATCACCATTTTCGAAGGTTTACACGGTTTAGAGCATATTTAGCCGAAGGTGAGGCGAGTGAGACTCGCGTATTTTATTAAAACGTGACCCTTGGTCACGATGGGTTTGGATTCGGTTGGGTTTTCACCCAAAAACGGAGTAATACTTATGGGGTTTTGTTGGAACCTCGATTTTTATAAATGGTTTGGTATCCGGGTCTTTTTGTCCGTGGGTTGGTTCGAACCGTGAGTCCTCGACTCACGGCTTGGATATTGACTCGAGCCGTGGGCTCGTTGTCTTGTTATTTTGGAGCCGTGGTTTGGCTCTTTGTAGCCTTGGGCTCGTTATTGCCTTGGTTCGAATCTTGTGAGTCGCGGCTCGTAGCCGTATTATTATTGTTGTTGCCGAGACCTTTTTGGTTCGAATGGTTACTTTGGGGTGCTCTTTGGAGCCTTTTTGGTGACCCTTGATACTTGGTTCGAGCCCTCTTGGCTCGTGGTATTTGCCACGACTCGGTCGAGTCATGTGGACATGGGTGTGGCTTGGTAAACCCACCCGAGTATGACTTTGATAACTTTGCTCTTGATTTATAACTTGGTTTGGATTAATTGTTATTGGTTGGTTGTTATTTGTTCCTTGGCCGAATACATGTGAGTCGAGACCATGTTTGGGTCTCAACATTGGATATTGTAATTTTGGTATTGAGAAGTATTGACGAATTGTGATATTGGGGACCGATTGTGAGACGGTCACTTAGATTGACGGAGATAGGTTAGTCGGGTGCCGTAGTCGGACCCTATTGTTGTAGCACGTGGATTGGGATTGTGTTGGACGGAGATGTATTGTTTTTATGACATTTACTTATTACTTTGGACTTGGACAATGAGCCGAGAGTCATGACTCGGACATGTGACCATTTCGTATGACTCGATAACTATTTACAAATAAAACATAAGTAATAAAACTCGTAATAATAGTTATTGATAATATAAACGTTTATATGAATATATAGACGTGAATAACGGATATATAATTATATAAGCGCGCATATTAATAATAATAATAATCACGAGTCATATTATAAATAATACGACTAGATATATATTAGGCTACGAAAGTGGCGTAATATTATTGAACGTATTATTATTATAAAAATGTGTTATAAAACGAGAAACTCTCGACAATTATTAAATATTAAATAAAATGTCATTTTATATATATATATAACGAGTAAACTTATCGAGTTATGCGGAGTCGTTGTCACTCGAGTTCAGGTTAGTTTTATTTGTGACTTTCGTGTTGTCACGGATATATGACGATTAATATAAACGTTTTCTATAACTAAATAACCACTTAACTGCAGGGTTGAACCGGGTTATTTGGCTATATGAAATGAATATATTAATGGGCATCGTATCCTACGACGCCCATAGGTTATGGTATATGTAAAGAGTAATAAATTGTGTGTATATATATCGGGGAATCTGGCCAATTTGACGATGTATATAAGGAATTTATTAAACTACGATATATACCATATAGTATTTATGTGCTATGTGCTTTAGGATTGGGTGTAATCTTGGAACGGTATGTTACGTAAATAAATACGAGGATTTGTCAAATCGACGGATTTAATAAACTTCGGCGATTTATTTAAATAATATATTGGGCTAATATTAGATCTATAGTTCATTTTATTATTCTTTGTGTGACCTTTTTGGTTTGTTTTGTGTCGACCCACCACCCGTATGGATACCAAACGTAAATACACCAAACTAATACGAAATGGATTTTCGGAAAATAAAACGGATTACGTCCGGGTTTGGGAATATTTTGAATTTGAGGAAACGATTTCTGAACGAGTTGATATTGTTAGGTCGTGCCGAGTCCTTAGTTGCTGTTTTGTGAGTTACTATACATCTTATTTCTACCGACTTCTACTTGCTATTTTCTGGACTCGAGGTGAGTCATAGCCCCACTTTTACTCTTGAACTATGTTTTCAATACTTTAGGGTGAGAAACGTGCAAATTATTTTATGTGGACTATTTATCGCTTCTATATTCTTTCTAAAACTTGCTATGCGTATGGATTAGGATGTATTGTCAGCTTTAGTCACATATTTTGTGTGTACTATTCAAGGTTGGCTTATTTGGTTATTGGTGAATTGTCAACTTTAGTCACATATTTTGTGTGTACTATTCAAGGTTGGCTTATTTGGTTATTAGTGAATTGTCAGCTTTAGTCACACGGTTCGTGTGTACTATTCAAGGTTGGCTTATTTAGATACTGTAGCATGCACCTATAGGTTATTGATACTTTGGAGGTTATCCGAGTATTTATTTGGTATTGCGGGGGTTACCCGAATATCTATGTTGGAACGGAGGGTATCCGTGTGTTAGGATTGGAGCGGAGGGTATCCGCAGGCTTTTAGTGAATCCTTAGTCTAGCTAGCAAGCATTTTGCGTATATGTCCACTATATTGTTAGATGAATTTAAACCTATGATCTCACCAGCGAAAGCTGACTTTTAGCACGTTTTCTCAGGTAATTAAGTGATGATATGGATGCTTGGAATGGAAGGCTCGGCTAAGGCTCATGGTTTATGGATCCATTTTTCTAAACTCTGATAATTTATTATGGACCTACTGTTATGTTATTTTGGGCCTGACTCTAAATGATGTTGGGATAAATGTAAACTTTAAAACCCCGTTTTGGTTGCGTTTTTATTATGTTTACTTTATCTCGTTCTATTATGTCTTGTGTTGGATACCAATCCCCGTAGCACCCCGAAAGCTTGTTGAGTCTTCCGCTGTATCAAATTTTGGGGGTGTTACAGATTGGTATCAGAGCCAAGGTTATAGAGAACTAGGTAAATAAACGCCTAAACTATAACCAAATTTTTATAGAAAATGATCCTTGACCACTGCCCGCCAGCCCGCCAAGCCGAAGCATCTTCTATTATTTGAGGTACTATGAGATATTTGAGATGATTGTTAGATTTGGGATTTCTTGAGATGATTTGAGGTTTATGGATTTAGTAATAAGATGTCGTTTCGAGGAATTATATGGTCTAAATGTTTTATAAACATTTTAGTAATGCGTTGTTTGAAACTCTTTATTGAGATTATATGATTGAATTATTTGATGAGGATTTTTGGTATGGCATTTTGAGTTGTGATTTAGTTGTTTTGAAACACTTACACCTACCCTACGCCGTTGTCACAGACCATGGCCTCCCATATGCCCGATGTTGTCGAGGATATTCTTACTGCACCGGTTTTACCTGCACAGTTCACTATGGCATCTGATGATCCTTACCAGATGGCCATGCTTTCAGCTACTGTGCTGCAGACAGCTTCTACTTCAGCACTACCTGCTGCATCTACGCAGGGACCCTCATCTTCTCTAGGGTTCCCTGGTACATCGAGGCAGCTTACTCTTCATCAGGCTTTGGCTCGCGTGGCCCCACGCTTTGCCCACCGAGCTACGGCACGCATGTCGGTACGACCTACTCCATCACCTTTACAGATTGATGCTCACTCTCTTCTGTTTGAGGCGCCACCCACATCATTGCGTCGTCGTCCTAGATCACCTACCACATCTCCACATGGTTCACCTATTAGGAGACGACGATTGATGTGGTACTCTTCTGATGAGGATGAGGAGGAGTACGAGGGTGAGGATGAGGCTGATGACCCTGAGGAGGAGGATGACCCTCAGGAGGCTGAGCAGGGTGATGATGATGACCCTGAGGAGGAGGATGACCCTCAGGAGGATGAGATGCCTGATGATGATGATGTGTTAGTACCACCAGCTCAGGCTGAGGAGCCTGATTCACCTATACATCCGATTGAACCTGACTCACCTGACCATCCGTTTTTGTTTGAGTTGCCACCTGGTAGTCCCGTTGAGTCGAATGCACCTTCTGAGGTTTCTGCTGAGCATGCAGAGTTAGGTGAAATTGGTAGGTTATGGGCTCAGATTACTGATCTTGGTGAGAGAGTTGCACGTATGTCTGAGCGGATTGATAGGGTGACTGTTGAGTTCATTGGGCAGTTGAGGGTTGACATGGTTATGGCTGAGAGGAGAGTTACTGAGATGAGGAGAGTTTTGATGGAGGTTCACGAGCATATCGATAGTTTGCAGCGAGGTTTTGTTACTGCTTGAGAGGCCGACCGCAAGCTATGGCAAAGGAATGCCGAGCTAGAGAAGTAGGTGGCTGACCTCAAGAGAGACCGAGACACCCATAGCGTGGAGCTAGGATCATTATGGAGAGATCTTGATGGCTTGAGGCAGGAGTTGAGGAGCCTCCGCCAGCAGCGTGGCTAGTTGCTTGGGTTATGTTGTCTTGTTGCTTTCTACCCGAGGAGTGTTCGGTTAGAAAAGCTAGTTATCATATTTTGATGTATTTTGTTCAGTTTTCGTCTCTTTTGGAACGATTAATATGTTTTGGGTTTATCCAGTAGTTGGAACGACGTTAGATCGCTATTGTATGTTGATGGTTATTAGTATATGGTATTATGTGATTTTGCGTGTTATGGAAATTGAGTCCCTATCCGTTTTATTGATGTTTCATGGTGTATTGTTGCTATTCTTTCCATGACTTGGCTTCGTTGAATTATTTTGTTGAGTATGTTGATAAGTTCTATTGGAGACTCATGAACTTGTATGATGTTACAGATCAATGGCACCACGACGAAACCCTGTTAGAGCTACCAGAACTGGTCCTGCAGTGACTACCCCTGGTCGCCGAGGACACCGACCTACTCGAAATGTTGAAACCCCTACTCCTGACAACCTGAACACTACTAACCGCAACAACAGGAATCAAAATGTTGATGTTCAGGGAGACAATGATCATGTTCCACTTAATGCACCTACTGTGGATCAAGCAATGATCAATCAACTTGTAGAGCAAAGAGTTGCGGAACTGCTAGCCGAGTCAAATCATTCCAACAATTCTGCTGGAACTTTTCCACCTGTTCGTGCTAATGGATGTCAATACAAGGAGTTCAAGATTTGTGGACCCATTGAGTTTGGTGGAACTGAAGGAGTGGTTTACTTAGTTAGATGGATTGAGAAAACTGAGTCAGTGTTCAATGTCAGTGGTTGTGCGGAGAATGCGAATGTAAAGTTTGCTTCTTTTACTTTCAAGGATGAAGCTTTAACTTGGTGGAACAATTACCGAAATTCCATTGGGAGTGAGGTAGCTTATGCCATGACTTGGGAGCAATTTAAGTCTTTGTTGATTCAGACTTATTGCCCAAGGAATGAGGTTAAGATGCTAGAGATTCAGTTTTGGAACCACAAGGTGAAAGGTAATGATATGACGACTTACAATCGTCGTTACCAGGAGTTGGCCTTGCTTTGCCCAGATATGGTGAAAACCGAGACTCAAAAGATCGAGAGGTATACTGATGGGTTGCCTGTAGCTACAAGGAATGATGTGATTTCTGCTAGGCCAGCAAACATCCATGAGGCAATCACTATTGCTCAACAACTTATGGATTCGTTGGAATTAGAAGGAGCTGATAAGGAGAAGAATGGAAAGAGAAAGAGAGACCAACACTCTAAGGGTAATGATCACCGAAGCAAGAGACAAGCTAAGGCGTATGCTATTGGGAATGGAGATAAGAAGAATCAGAACGGTGATGCACCCAAGTGTGGTCGTTGCCACCGGCATCATACTGGATGGTGTAGTGTGAAATGCCAGAACTGCTCAAAGAAAGGACACACAGCTAAGGACTGTAGAGCTCGACCTCTTGCTATGGTTCAGGCTGCTCCTGAGATGAGAAACAAGGCAGATGTTACTTGTTATGGGTGTGGAAAGAAGGGACACTATAGGAATGAGTGTAGAGAATCGTGGAACCATGGAAATCAAGGCTCGGGTGGTAATGGGTACAATCATGGAAACCGTGGAGCTGGAGGAAACCGTGGATGACAAGATAACGGGGACCAACGTGTGGAAGCTGGAGCTGCTCAGGGAAGAGTGTACGCACTCGGGAATGAGAGATGAGAAGATCCGAACGTCGTTACTGGTACGTTCCTTCTCAATAATCGTTATGCTTCCATACTATTTGATACTGGTGCCGATAGGAGTTTTGTGTCCACTACGTTTGCACCCTTACTAGAGAAACCCCCGATGGCCTTAGGAATTGGATATGATATAGAGTTAGCAAATGGGAATATAGAAAGGATTAATACCATCATTCGTGGTTGCACGTTAAATTTCTTGAACCACCCTTTCAACATAGATCTTCTACCCGTCACGTTAGGAAGTTTCGATGTCATCATTGGTATGGATTGGTTGTCGAAGTATCGTGCTCACATACTTTGCGACGAGAAGATCGTGCGTGTACCATACGGAAAGGAAATCCTAAATATATTAGGAGATCGAAAGGATTCGAGGAGCCCATCCCGATTAGCAGTTATTTCTTGCACTAAGTTACCTAAGCTAATGGAGAAGGGATGTTACCTTTTCTTAGCTCAAATTTCTAAGAAAGGAGAGACGAAGAAAAAGGAAAGGTGCATTGGAGATGTGCTTATAGTTCGTGATTTTCCTGATGTATTTCCCGATGATTTGCCAAGAATCCCGCCGACTAGACAAGTGGAGTTTCAGATTGAGTTGATACCTGGTGCTGCACCTGTAGCACGAGCACCTTATCGTCTTGCACCTACCGAGCTAGAAGAGTTGTCAAAACAATTGGCGGAGTTAGCCGAAAAAGGATTCATATGACCAAGTTCTTCACCTTGGGGAGCCCCAGTCTTATTTGTGAAGAAGAAGGATGGATCGTTCCGTATGTGCATTGATTACCGAGAGCTGAACAAGTTAACGGTGAAGAATAGATACCCGTTACCTAGGATCGACGACTTGTTCGATCAACTCCAAGGATCGAGTGTGTATTCGAAGATCGATTTGAGATCGGGATATCATCAACTTCGAGTTCGCGAGGAAGATATTCCGAAAACGGCTTTCAGAACCCGTTACTGGCATTACGAGTTTCAGGTGATGCCGTTTGGGTTGACTAACGCACCGGCGATATTCATGGATCTCATGAATCGGGTGTGTAAGCCTTACTTAGATAAGTTTGTGATTGTGTTCATCGATGACATTCTGATTTATTCGAAAAGTGAGAAGGAGCATGAGGAGCATCTAAGACTTATCTTAGAATTGCTCAGGAAGGAGAAACTCTATGCCAAGTTTTCGAAGTGTGAATTTTGGATTCCGACGGTACAATTTTTGGGTCATGTGATTGATAGACAAGGAGTCCATGTGGATCCTGCTAAGATTGAGGCAATAAAAGATTGGGCTGCACCTACGACCCCAACAGAAGTTCGTCAATTTTTAGGTTTAGCTGGTTATTACCGAAGATTCATCGATGGATTTTCGAAGATAGCTAAACCATTAACCAAATTGACTCAAAAGAGTGTTACGTATGAATGGGGAGATAAAGAAGAGGAAGCATTTCAATTGTTTAAGAAGATGTTGTGTAGTGCTCCTATCTTAGCGTTACCTGAAGGTAACGAGGATTTCGTCGTCTATTGTGACGCCTCACATAAAGGATTGGGAGCCGTGTTAATGCAACGAGAGAAGGTGATAGCTTATGCTTCCCGACAGCTCAAAACGCATGAGAAAAACTACACCACCCATGATTTGGAGTTAGGTGATGTGGTTTTCGCCTTAAGGATATGGAGACATTACTTGTATGGAACAAAGTGTGTTGTGTTCACTGACCACAAAAGTCTACAACACATCTTGAATCAAAAAGAGCTCAATATGAGACAACGACGTTGGATTGAGTTGCTAAGCGATTATGATTGCGAAATTCGCTACCATCCTGGTAAAGCAAACGTTGTTGCTGATGCTCTTAGCCGAAAGGAGAGAATACCACCGTTACGAGTTAGGTCATTGGGAATGACTATCGTATCGCTGTTACCGTCTCAAATACTTGAAGCTCAAACAGAAGCGTTAAAAGTAGAAAACAGATCTGCTGAGAATATATTTGGGATGGCTGAGAATGAGAAAGGATTTGTTAAGCGTTCTGATGGATTACTATGTTTTGGAGATCGGATTTGGATACCTTTATATGGAGGAATTCGGGAGTTAATTATGCATGAGTCGCATAAGTCAAGGTACTCTATTCATCCGGGATCTGATAAAATGTATCAAGATCTTAAGAAGTTATATTGGTGGCCAAACATGAAGGCAGATATAGCATCGTACGTTAGCAAGTGCTTGACATGTTCTAAGGTTAAAGCCGAACATCAAAGACCGTCAGGATTACTAACGCAACCAGAACTTCCAGTATGGAAATGGGAGCGGATTACTATGGACTTCATTACCAAATTACCGAGGACAGCTAGCGGTTGTGACGCTATCTGGGTAATTGTGGATCATCTAACAAAGTCTGCTCATTTCCCAGCAATTAGTGAAGATGATAGTGTGGATAAACTTGCGAGGTTGTATGTGAAGGAAATTATTTCTCGTCATGGAGTCCCGATATCTATTATTTCGGATCGCGATAGCCGCTTCACGTCAGCTTTGTGGCGATCACTTCAAACGGCTTTGGGGACGAGACTTGATATGAGTACTGCGTATCATCCCCAAACCGATGGTCAAAGTGAGAGGACCATTCAGACGTTAGAGGATATGCTTCGTGCATGCATCATAGACTTTGGTAAAGGCTGGGAGAAGTACTTGCCCCTTGCGGAATTCTCCTATAATAATAGCTACCACACAAGTCTTAAAGCTGCACCATTCGAAGCTTTGTATGGCAGAAAGTGTCGTTCGCCTATTGGTTGGGCAGAAGTTGGAGATAGCCAACTCACAGGCCCTGAACTTATCTTGGAAACTACAGAGAAAGTAGCTCAGATTCATGATCAGTTGCAAGCAGCCAGAGATAGGCAGAAAAGTTATGCCGATCAAAGACGTAAGCCCTTAGAATTCCAGGTTGGAGACAAAGTGATGCTGAAAGTCTCGCCTTGGAAGGGTGTGATACGTTTCGGGAAACGTGGAAAACTCAACCCACGCTACATTGGACCATTTCTTATCTTAGAAAGAATTGGGCCCGTGGCTTATAGGTTGGAATTACCACATGAACTGAGTAAAGTTCACGACGTGTTTCACGTTAGTAATTTGAAGAAATGTCTTTCTGATGAGATGCCTATTATTCCAATGAAGGATATTAGTGTTGATGAGAAATTAAATTTCGAAGAAGAGCCAACTGAGATCTTAGATCGTGAAGTTAAACGACTCAAGCGAAGTCGCATTCTGCTCGTCAAGGTTCGTTGGAATTCCCGACATGGACCAGAATTTACGTGGGAACGTGAGGACGAGTTCCGGAAGAGATATCCGAAGCTTTTCGCTTCGTAGATGAATTGTTCCGAGTGAAACCCGGGACGGGTTTCTTCTGAGACTGGGAGGATGTGACAACCGGCAATTTAGGAGTTATTTTGAAAACCCGCATTACGTTAAAGTTCGTTTATAATTTTTATTTGGAATTTTTATTCACAACGAACTTGTAAGACCTATTTTATGGATAATTATGTTTTTATGACGTTATGGAATTCGTGAATTATTTTAATAATTCATTTTGATATTATGCTCGGTGATGTATTCTTAAATTCTCACTGGTACTACGTTGACTCTGGCACTAGGTTTACCTAACGAGAAATTTTATGATTCGTTTTACGAGTCCGATGATATTTGAGTAATTACGAGATGTTTTTCGGGAGATATTAAAGTTTGAAATGAGTTCGGGTTTCGGGCCACATGTTTTACATTTACCCACTTTACCCGCTCCACACTACTAGTAATATTATTATTACTATTATTATTATTATTATTATTATTAATATTATACAAAAAAAATAAAACTACAAATTGGTCCTTGGGGCCGGTTCACACAAACACACAACATAAATACCAACACTCATCTCTCATTTCCTCCCCTCCCCTCTAACCCTAGCCGCCGCTTGATAATCCGGCCGCCACCACTCCACCGCCGACCACCACAACAAACAACCACCATTTTCGAGATCCTCACCCTCGAATCTCCAAGATCCGCCCCTACACGCGCCCTTATTACATCATTTTCATCACGTATCATCACTAAATCTCACCACCGATCACCATTTTCGAAGGTTTACACGGTTTAGAGCATATTTAGCCGAAGGTGAGGCGAGTGAGACACGCGTATTTTATGAAAACGTGACCCTTGGTCACGAAGGGTTTGGATTCGGTTGGGTTTTCACCGAAAAACGGAGTAATACTTATGGGGTTTTGTTGGAACCTCGATTTTTATAAATGGTTTGGTATCCGGGTCGTTTTGTCCGTGGGTTGGTTCGAACCGTGAGTCCTCGACTCACGGCTTGGATATTGACTCG
Organism: Artemisia argyi; assembly: GCA_030686995.1. NCBI lineage: Eukaryota > Viridiplantae > Streptophyta > Magnoliopsida > Asterales > Asteraceae > Artemisia > Artemisia argyi. Next base: position 172,590,446 of record CM060687.1, on the reverse strand, counting down.
AGCCGTGGGCTCATTGTCTTGTTATTTTGGAGCCGTGGTTTGGCTCTTTGTAGCCTTGGGCTCGTTATTGCCTTGGTTCGACTCTTGTGAGTCGCGGCTCGTTGCCGTATTATTATTGTTGTTGCCGAGACCTTTTTGGGTCGAATGGTTACTTTGGGGTGCTCTTTGGAGCCTTTTTGGTGACCCTTGATACTTGGTTCGAGCCCTCTTGGCTCGTGGTATTTTCCACGACTCAGTCGAGTCATGTGGACATGGGTGTGGCTTGGTAAACCCACCCGAGTATGACTTTGATAACTTTGCTCTTGGTTTATAACTTGGTTTGGATTAATTGTTATTGGTTGGTTGTTATTTGTTCCTTGGCCGAATACATGTGAGTCGAGACCATGTTTGGGTCTCGACATTGGATATTGTAATTTTGGTATTGAGAAGTGTTGACGAATTGTGATATTGGGGACCGATTGTAAGACGGTCACTTAGAATGACGGAGATAGGTTAGTCGGGTGCCGTAGTCGGACCCTATTGTTGTAGCACATGGATTGGGATTGTGTTGGACGGAGATGTATTGTTTTTATGACATTTGCTTATTACTTTGGACTTGGACAATGAGCAGAGAGTCATGACTCGGACATGTGACCATTTCGTATGACTCGATAACTATTTACAAATAAAACATAAGTAATAAAACTCGTAATAATAGTTATTGATAATATAAACGTTTATATGAATATATAGAGGTGAATAACGGATATATAATTATATAAGCGAGCATATTAATAATAATAATAATCACGAGTCATATTATAAATAATACGACTAGATATATATTAGGCTACGAAAGTGGCGTAATATTATTGAACGTATTATTATTATTATAAAAATGTGTTATAAAACGTGAAACTCTCGAAAATTATTAAATATTAAATAAAATGTCATTTTATATATATATAACGAGTAAACTTATCGAGTTTTGCGGAGTCGTTGTCACTCGAGTTCAGGTAAGTTTTATTTGTGACTTTCGTGTTGTCACGGATATATGACGATTAATATAAACGTTTTCTATAACTAAATAACCACTTAACCGCAGGGTTGAACCGGGTTATTTGGCTATATGAAATGAATATATTAATGGGCATCGTATCCTACGACGCCCATAGGTTGTGGTATATGTAAAGAGTAATAAATTGCGTGTATATATATCGGGGAATCTGGCCAATTTGAGGATGTATATAAGGAATTTATTAAACTATGATATATACCATATAGTATTTATGTGCTATGTGCTTTAGGATTGGGTGTAATCTTGGAACGGTATGTTACGTAAATAAATACGAGGATTTGTCAAATCGACGGATTTAATAAACTTCGGCGATTTATTTAAATAATATATTGGGCTAATATTAGATCTATAGTTCATTTTATTATTCTTTGTGTGACCTTTTTGGTTTGTTTTGTATCGACCCACCACCCGTATGGATACCAAACGTAAATACACCAAACTAATACGAAATGGATTTTCGGAAAATAAAATGGATTACTTCCGGGTTTGGGAATATTTTGAATTTGAGGAAACGATTTCTGAACGAGTTGATATTGTTAGGTCGTGCCGAGTCCGTAGTTGCTGTTTTGTGAGTTACTATACATCTTATTTCTACTGACTTCTACTTGCTATTTTCTGGACTTGAGGTGAGTCATAGCCCCACTTTTACTTTTGAACTATGTTTTCAATACTTTGGGGTGAGAAACGTGCAAATTATTTTATGTGGACTATTTATCGCTTCTATATTCTTTCTAAAACTTGCTATGCGTATGGACTAGGATGTATTGTCAGCTTTAGTCACATATTTTGTGTGTACTATTTAAGGTTGGCTTATTTGGTTATTGGTGAATTGTCAACTTTAGTCACATATTTTATGTGTACTATTCAAGGTTGGCTTATTTGGTTATTGGTGAATTGTCAGCTTTAGTCACACGGTTCGTGTGTACTATTCAAGGTTGGCTTATTTAGATACTGTAGCGTGCACCTATAGGTTATTGATACTTTGGAGGTTATCCGAGTATTTATTTGGTATTGCGGGGGCTACCCGAATATCTATGTTGGAACGGAGGGTATCCGTGTGTTAGGATTGGAGCGAAGGGTATCCGCAGGCTTTTAGTGAATCCTTAGTCTAGCTAGCAAGCGTTTTGCGTATATGTCCACTATATTGTTAGATGAATTTAAACCTATGATCTCACCAGCGAAAGCTGACTTTTAGCACGTTTTCTCAAGTAATTAAGTGATGATATGGATGCTTGGAATGGAAGGCTCGGCTAAGGCTCATGGTTTATGGATTTATTTTTCTAAACTCTGATAATTTATTATGGACCTACTGTTATGTTATTTTGGGCCTGACTCTGAATGATGTTGGGATAAATGTAAACTTTAAAACCCCGTTTTGGTTGCGTTTTTATTATGTTTACTTTATCTCGTTCTATTATGTCTTGTGTTGGATACCAATCCCCGTAGCACCCCGAAAGCTTGTTGAGTCTTCCGCTGTATCAAATTTTGGGGGTGTTACAGTTATGTTTCTAAAACCATGTGTATGGATAGATCTCTGTAGTAGACGTTATTCAACATATATCAAATACACTTCTTGTGAAGATGATCTATACAAAAGATGGGTGCAAGATTGGGATTCTTTGCATCAAGCATGACAGTGCCCAGGTTTGCGAAAGTGTTTCCTATTCTTTTATATTTCATGTTGATAAGTATGAGTTGTTAATGTCTATGCTACATATATTTGCAGGAGAGAATGAAAATTATAAAAGGAATAAAGGATCACGTTAATAAGATACCTGTAGATAGATTTTGAAGTATGGTAAGTATGAGCAATCTTCTTTAAGCTCTCTGTCGTGGTCATGGAATTGATTTGAGTGAGAGAAAAAAATTGGAATATCTTGTCTCTTGCTAAATTGTTTTCCTTGTACTAGGTGCTTGAATGTATTCTCTTTGTTGTTGATGACACAGAGTTAGTAAAAAAGGCCATCCACCATGAACTCCAAAGAGTACTAAAAGAGCTGATTTTAGATAAAGTAATTTTCTCACGCCTTGTAATAAATCTTAATCCAGATAAATTCTAATGTTATATTGTTTATTCCTAAATTTAAATGAAGGCAATGTTACTAAGGGCCTGTTTGGTTTGTAGATGGGTTTAGGTCTTCAGGAGAGGATTTGGATTTAGATTTAGTATAGGTTTAAACTAAATGGGGAAAAGGAAAAATATAATAAACTTATATACTATATATGTTATAAGTGAGTATATTTTATAAATTTAAAAATATTATTATTGTAAAATTGAAAATAAAATCAAATATGAATTATTGATATAAAATATGGACTGCGAGCTATATAGCACACCTTACAACACTCTAATGCACAAAATGTGGTGTGTGCATCAAAAGGAGTGGTGTATGTATCTATTAGGCAATAGATAGTTTTATTGATTGAATCCATTACATATGAGATAACATATGTATTTATACCGAATACATAGCTTTGACAATAAGCAACATAATGCCAACCCTAAACCTAATGAACCCAAACCACTCATGGGTTTGGGCCAACTAACTTATCTACCAGTATCAACCCCTATAACAAAAAGTAAGCAAGGTGGATGGGTTTAGCTGATACGTGGGAATCGCACCAGGCTTTACCTCTCGAGAAGCTTACAACCCCCACCAGGCAGTGTACCTGATCGTTGTAGTATAGTATAGTGACAAGTACCGGGGGATTGATCGTTCAACTCAGGAATAGTGTCGCTAGGATTCGAAAGTCTCCTAAATTAAGTCTAGAGGTGAGGGATGATTCTTTTTGTATTTTTATGTTTTATGAAAGCAAAAAAAATCTCGGTTTTTGGAAGAGTGGGCGGAATTAGTTGCTAGTCAACTAACCCAATAACTAAAGATGCAATTAAAATAAAATAACATAAATGAAAATAAAAGCTAATTACTAATGTGGTGTAACAATAATGGGGAAAGTTGTGTTTACTTAGGTTTCATTACTCCCTAGATATCTTTTACAGGTTGATAATTTGTTACAATTGCATGGATGATGGGTCATATTCCTTAATACTAGTCGTAGGGCCGTGTACAATATTCCCTAACTCTATAGGATCCTACATCACTCCTATGTCGAGCCGTTAGAAGCTCCTAACATGGGATCATTAGAATTCTCCTACGCATTAAATACAACCAAAAATCATAGTACACCTCTGATCATATTTCTTAAGAAATTCAAGCATGTTACTAATGGAAGTCTGCCAGTTTTCTTAAGCCTAACATCGAATACAATCATCCGTAACAACTATAAACAAACAATCAACTCATAATTAACATCTAGGTTTCACTACATCTAAGCAAACACAAAAGAGATCTAGCCAAGCATGTTAAATTGAAGACAAGTGTAAGATATATTCAAACAACACATAGACATATTGATTGAATTGAAAGAGTACTTATCTCAATTGAACATGAAAGGTTTCAAAGGGTAAAAACCCTTGAAAAAGCTGTGAAAATCGGACTAGGGTTTTTCTCCAAAGTTACACCCTAAAAGTTACACACTAATGAATGAAAATTGGAAAACTATATATAGATTTTACAGGGTGACGGCGTCAAGAAGAAAATTGTGACGCCGTCAACTCGCCGCCCATAATGAAATCGGATTGCCTAGATCCACTTTTGACGTCGTCATGTGTGATTTTGCTCTGGGCCGTCACTAACATTTGGACCATGACGGCCTATGGTGACGCCGTCATGTCCTTAGTACAAAACTTTCTGGATCGTCATGTTCACCATCCACTTCCACCTCTTGTATTACTCTTGACGCCGTCATTAAGAATCAAGTGACGCCGTCAGGTACTGTTCCCAGCAAGGAAAATTAAGGAACGATTTAGGAACGATTTAGGGCAATATTTGATCAAATAAATTCGAATCCGGGCTTAAATGACCCCCTAAAAACGGTTCTTTTTTCGCCTCATCAAATACCTTTACACTTGAGATTTGCTTGTCCTCAAGCAAATGCGCTTTTATTCTAATCAAAATACAAGTTATGGGTCATTTAACACTAATATAAAAGTAATTACAATAAATAATCGTTCCACTAAAGACCAAAGACAAGCACGGAGGTCAGACACTAGCACCTCACAAATAGTGTTTAGATACTCACATCTCTAGGGTGTAATAAAGTATATTTCATAATATGGAAATGGAAAACATCTCTCACTACCTGTCATAACAAAATAGATTACCATAGGCTTGGGAAATGATCAAACCTCCACCACTTGGCGTAAGCACCTAGGATAAACTATCAAAGAGGTCTTTTAAAAGGTTATAACGTTAGGTGTAGGGATATGGAATACACGGTTTTGTTGGATAAAGGCAATATTTACTGGTGGCGAGTTAATCATCTTGGTTAATTACATGTACAATATGCCGTTGCTAAGCCAAGACTAGACTCGACTTAAGCTAATAAATGAAAAATAACAAAAACATAAAACAAACATAAAATGAAACGGGATGGTAGTCCGTATGTTTTTTCTCTTTTCTTTTTCTATATATTTTTTTTTTCTTTTTCTTAATTTTTTTTTCGATTTTTATTTATTTTTATTTATTTATTTTTTTTTGCATACACTCTTACCCTACCATCTAAAATAATACATCATAGGGAATGTACATTCCCCTTACACTTGAATTTTTACATACTTTACAATAAACTAATCTAATGACTCGAATCAAGATAATCAAAACACTTGGAGTACTTTTAAGATTAACGCACATATGGGGGTAATAAATGATGTTCTTCCCCATTACTCCATAACATAAGTACTTTACCCATGAGTCCCAATAGTCCCAAAACAATATGTACAAGATATGACTAGACTTAGCAACCATGTAATTAATTAGATAATTAACTAAGGGTTTAAACAAATAATAATAATGCACTAAAAATGAGTGCATACACGGAAGGCTAAGGCGAGTTGGTTGCACATTTGAGTGGGTTGTAACAAATTCTTCCTTTAAGTAAAATGCTTAAAGTTAGAAACGAAAAGATAGGCTCGGAGGGGTGTACTAGGGGTTTCGTGTACTAAATTTGGCGCTAAAATTACACTAACAAGTATTTCTCATAGTTTTATTACACACCTATTATCAAACAAACAAACTCAAGTGCAATTGTATCCTATAAGGTATCATCATTTACCCTCCCCTTACACTTAGGATGAATATTGTCCCCAATATTCAATTAAAGAATGTAAAAGTGAAATAGGTAAAAGAATGAAAGCAAATACTCCCCTGATTCGTTCGGTGTGGATAGTGTGTCAACAAGGTTAGATCTTCCTCCAAGAAAATGAACATTCAGAGCTTTCCTTCCAGAAAAATAAATCGTCTTTTTGTCATACATAACCTGTTAAACCTAAGAAAACAAACAAAGCAACCTAGCGTAAAATCGGCGGCAATCTATATATACTAACAAGTCCTAGAAAACAAATTAAGATATAATGCTTGTGGAATGAATGTTTGCAGATTCCCTGGAGTTTATAAAACTAAAGAATTAACAAAACTTTAAGACTCCGTTAGAAAAACAAAACTAGCAAAATTTCCAGAATTTTACACATGACGCCGTCAAGAATTAATTCATGGCGCCGTCAAAAGTGACCTGCTGAAATCTTTACGTTAAGTTTCAGGAAAATTTATGGAAAAACTTATGTCCTACTTCCTGGAAAATCCTGCAAAACATCATTATGACTCGATACAAGCATTTGACTCTAACAAATACTAATACACATGTCCATTTAATATTGTGGCGAATCATGATCAATTTCGTTCTTGAAACAAATTTGGGGTTTCCCCTTACACTTATCTTTTGCAAAATACCTTTATATGAAGTTAAGATGAAGTTAAACAACAAAATAAAGCATTTTCATAATTTAGTTTGAAACATGATCTACCAACAATAAAAACAAAGCATGCATACGGAAGCAAATAACATCAAACAAATAAAAATCACACAAAACATGGGTTGCCTCCCAAGAAGCGATTTTCTTTATTTTACGAGTCTTGTAGCTAGACTCAAGGTCATGGGCTATCGTGTGTTGCTTATGCTCACATACCCTAGGGTGAGCCATCTAATAGTCGCCTCATCTTTCTTATAGTCATCACTTAACTCTAAACATCCGCGATAATACCTTTTATTCTTTTCATGAGGATATTTAAGCCCTTTTCTTTTATCATGCTCACTTAGCATTTCAAGGGGTGGATACCTACTACATTTCTTCATAGAAAAATCCTTGAACCTAGGATGTGCACGGGGCATTTGGTAAACAAAATCTTCATCCCCATCCGAGAATGTAATTAACCCTTCCATAAGTTTTTCATCAAGGTTGGTTAACCTTTTGAAGGGTTTCCCAAACACAACTTGGGTTAACTTACTATCGATAAATTCTCCTAGATTCTCCATAACCATGAACTCAACACGATAAACAAAGCTTCCTACAAACACATGCAATGACATTGCCCTAACAATAATATTTTCTCCTTTGTATTCTAACTCATCTACCATAATTTTATTTTATTCACTACGTGAGATTATGTTCATTGGTAGAGATGAGTTAAGGTAGGCATCAAAGCTCCTAAATCCAATCTTACAAGGAAATTGCATATTAAATGGGTTATCATTCTCAATCCTTGTTCTAGGGTCGACATACCTAAGAGGGTCCACTTCACCATCCATCATATCCTCATTAATCACGTCACCATCATCTAGGTCCTCATCGAAGTCCGAATAGTAAAAAGGACTAGCCCTATGGTCATCATCATGGTCGGACTCCTCCATCTCCGAATTATTGTCAAAGTGATGGTTAGGCGAGAGGTTAGGTGGGTTCTCATTTTCCACTAAGGGGATTGGGGCGGGCATTTGGAAAATCCTACGACGAAAAACACGAATAACAGGAATCAAACGATCAATGTTATTGTTATTCATCGAGTTAGTTTACGAACAAAGGAAACAAAGAAATAAGATAGACTAAAGAAAACCTAAAAATAAAAATAAAATCTTACTAGAAAGGAATCTAGCAAGTAGACCTAATTAAAAGAAATCCTAACCTAGACAATAACTATTCCCCGGGTTGCGGCACCAAAAACTTGATACGTGGGAATCGAACCAGGCTTTACCTCTCGAGTGATCTCGAGAAGCTTACAACCCCCACCAGGCAGTGTACCTGATCGTTGTAGTATAATATAGTGACAAGTACCGGGGGATTGATCGTTCAACTCAGGAATAGTGTCGCTAGGATTAGAAAGTCTCCTAAATTAAGTCTAGAGGTGAGGGATGATTCTTTTTGTATTTTTATGTTTTATGAAAGCAAATAAAATCTCGGTTTTTGGAAGAGTGGGCTCATGAGGCGAAAAATGATCCGTTTTTAGGGGGTCATTTAAGCCCGGAATTGAATTTATTTGATCAAATATTGCCCTAAATCGTTCCTTTTGTGATTTTAGGTACTTTTAGAGTAAATTCTGGAAAAGGAAGCATTTTGGACGTTTTTTGGAGCATAAAAGTGAAGAAAACAGCAAAGTCTTAATTTTCCTTACTGGGAACAGTACCTGACGGCGTCACCAAATTCTACATGACGGCGTCAAGAGTAAAACAAGATGTGAAGTGGATAGAGTACGTGACGGTCCAGAGAGTTTTTACACTAGGGCATGACGGCGTCACCATAGGCCGTCATGGTCCCTTTACACGTGACGGCCCAGAGGAAAATTGCTCTTGACGGCATCAGATCTGGATCTAGGCAATCCGATATTATTATGGGCGGCGAGTTGACGGAGTCAGATTTCTCTTCTTGACACCGTCACGTTGGAAAATCTATATATAGTTTTGTAATTTTCATTCATTAAGAGAGAACAATTAGAGGGATAACTTGGAGAAACCCTAGCACGATTTTATCAGTATTTAAGGGTTTTTACCCTTTGAAACCTTTCATGTTCAATTAAGATAAGTATCCTTTCAATTCATTCAATATGTCTATGTGTTGTTTGAATATATCTTACGCTTGTCTTGATTTTAACATGCTAGGCTAGATCTCTTGTGTGTTTGCTTAGATGTAGTGAAACCTAGATGTTGATTATGGGTTGATTGCTTGTTTATAGTTGTTACGGATGAATGATTTCGATGTTAGGCTTAAGAAAACTGGCAGACTTCCATAGGGTAACTTGCTTGAACGTCTTAAGAAACATGAACCAATGCGTACTTGGTTTTTATGGTTGTATTTAATGCATGAGCGAATTCTAATGATCCCATGTTAGGAGCTTCTTACAGGCTCGACATAGGAGTGAAGTAGGAGCTTATAGAGTTGGGGAAGTACGTACGCCACCCCACAATTGGTATTAAGGAATATAACCCGTCATCTACGTAATTGTAACAAACTATCAACCTGTAAAAGATATCTAGGGAGTAATGAAATCTAAGTAAACACAATTTTCTCATTTATTGTTCACAACACTAGTTTAATTAGTTTTATTTACATTTTTGTTATTTTATTTTGATTGCATCTTTAGTTATTGGGTTAGTTGATTAGCAACTAATTCCACCCACTCTTCCAAAACCCGAGATTTTAATTGCTTTAATAAAAATATAAAAATACAAAAAAGAATCATCCCTCACCTCTAGACTTAATTTTTAGGCTTTCTAATCCTAGCGACACTATTCCTGAGTTGAACGATCAATCCCCCGGTACTTGTCACTATACTATACTACAACGATCAGGTACACTGCCTGGTGGGGGTTGTAAGTTTCTCAAGATCCCTTGAGAGGTAAAACCTTTTGTGAGGGTGCAATTCCCACGCATCATGGGCGGAATTAGTTGCTAGTCAACTAACCCAATAACTAAAGATGCAATCAAAATAAAATAAATGAAATGAAAATAAAAGCTAATTACTAATGTGGTGTAACAATAATGGGGAAAGTTGTGTTTACTTAGGTTTCATTACTCCCTAGATATCTTTTATAGGTTGATAATTTGTTACAATTGCATGGATGACGGGTCATATTCCTTAATACTAGTCGTAGGGCCGTGTACAATATTCCCTAACTCTATAGGATCCTACATCACTCCTATGTCGAGCCGTTAGAAGCTCCTAATATGGGATCATTAGAATTCTCCTACGCATTAAATACAACCAAAAATCATAGTACACCTCTGATCATGTTTCTTAAGACGTTCAAGCATGTTACCAATGGAAGTCTGCCAGTTTTCTTAAGCCTAACATCGAATACAATCATCCGTAACAACTATAAACAAACAATCAACCCATAATTAACATCTAGGTTTCACTACATCTAAGCAAACACAAAAAAGATCTAGCCAAGCATGTTAAATTGAAGACAAGTGTAAGATATATTCAAACAACATATAGACATATTGATTGAATTGAAAGAGTACTTATCTCAATTGAACATGAAAGGTTTCAAAGGGTAAAAACCCTTGAAAAAGCTGTGAAAATCGGACTAGGGTTTTTCTCCAAAGTTACACCCTAAAAGTTACACACTAATGAATGAAAATTGGAAAACTATATATAGCTTTTACAGGGTAACAGCGTCAAGAAGAAAATTGTGACGCCGTCAACTCGCCGCCCATAATGAAATCGGATTGCCTAGATCCACTTTTGACGCCGTCATGTGTGATTTTGCTCTGGGCCGTCACTAACATTTGGACCATGACGGCCTATGGTGACGCCGTCATGTCCTTAGTACAAAACTTTCTGGATCGTCATGTTCACCATCCACTTCCACCTCTTGTATTACTCTTGATGCCGTCATTAAGAATTAAGTGATGCCGTCAGGAACTGTTCTCAGAATGGAAAATTAAGACTTTGCCGTTTTCTTCACTTTCATGCTCCAAAAACATCGAAAATGCTTCCTTTTCCAGATTTCACTCCAAAAGTACCTAAAATGGCAAAAGAAACGATTTAGGGCAATATTTGATCAAATAAATTCGAATCCGGGCTTAAATGACCCCCCTAAAAACGGTTCATTTTTCGCCTCATCATTAGCATATAGACAAATACTCATCCCCACTTCTAGGACCCACACAAACATACCAAACAACAATTTTTGGTGTCATTCACAAATCCTAACCCTACCTCTCAAACCGAACGCACCCTAATTGTGAATTTTAATGTAATTTCAGAATGGCAGTCGCCCTTTATTGTAGCTTCTTCATCCAAATTGCTCATGTTATCTTAGTCCAAATGATTTGCCTTTGTTAGATTCATCTATACATTCTTTATAGCGATGGTAATGTTTTGTTAGACGCCCTTTATTTTTTTGTAAAAGAACGTGATGTGGCTTTTTAGTATTTATTAATTGCTCTTTTTTGGCATCAGGGTGGTGCAGAAGCAGAAACTGAAGCTAAGTCTTCTAATGCTGAAGGTGATGAGGACATGAATGATGCAGATGAAACTGTAAAATCAGTAACGGGTGGGAAAAAAGATCCTGCATTAAGAAGACGAGCGTTGTTGGTTGATAGTGGACTTGTTGAGGTACCGATGATAAACATATTTTGATTATCTGATATTTTGGGGTTAAATACGCAGTTTTGTACCTACTGCAATGCTACTGCTTATTTAAGGATAAACTAACATTTAATATTTACCCTTTCAATTAATATGATATGAGATACTGTTACTCCCATTTCTCAAAATGTCGTCTTTTTTACCAAGTAATATGTTATTTTGGTCATTTAATTTGATTAATTTCTTTTAAAGTTAATTTTTAAGTTGCTCAAACGTTTCATAACTTAATTTCTACAAACTAACAAAACACGTCCGATCCAAAAAACTATCTTCCAGTGTCCCTCTTGTTATATGACTATACAAGTAATTATAATGTTTACATCTGCTTAACAGAGTACCTATACTACAAAAAAAAGCCTTTTAGACTGGTTGTGAGAGCCTTTTAAACCGGTTATCCAACCGGTCTAGAAGAGGGGAGGTCTAAAAGATAAAAGTCATATAGACCAGTTGATGCACCGGTCTAAAAGAGTATAATAAGCCTGGTTGGTCAGCGACGGAGGCACTTAGGGAGGAGGATGGGCCATGGCCAACCTAGACACTCTTTTTGAAAGGATACTTTTTAGTGTATAATAGGGGTATTTTCTACATGAAAAAATGTTTGGCCTACCCAAGTGAATAAAATTAAATTTGATAATTGTTGTACTACATACATTTAATTATGATTCTTTGAACATTACAATCATAAAGAATTGACTTTAATAGATTGCTTGATGAGATTGTTCTCTAATAGATTGTTTTTATAGTCAACATCTTTACATACATTGAGAAATAAACTGTTGCAACTTTGATTAGCATTTAGTCTTAGAATGATTTCATTTTTTGTCGTGCAATCAAATTTTTTAGAGAGAGGGATTCATCGACGCCTTCTTACATTTTAATGTCCTTCATGTTATGCAAGCACCGGCTAAATTTTTTTTTTTTGCCCAACCAAAATCACAATCCTAGCTCCGTCACTGCGGCTGGTATCATTCTAACCTATCTATATGTGGATTTTATTTAAAAAAAAATACTAATCCCAACTAACCCATTTATATGCAGAGATTCAATAAGCAATCTCATACAACCCTCTCTATAAGCATTTCTCTAACTGAAGATACTTATAAAAAGGGTTGTTTGGATTGCTTATTGAAAAGAGAGACTTTCTGAAATGAACTTATACAAATCTACTTTATAAAAATGGTCCATCAAAAATGGTGTAACAGAAATCTACTAAGCAAGCAAGTGAGGGGCAAGCAAGTGTTTCTCGCTGTGTCCATTGTTGTCTTCGTTTGAAATCGACGAGAATGATGGACGTGCAAGGGTAGCGAGGAGGGTTTTCTCGCTAACTTGATTATCTTTTAGCACCACATCATTTTCAATGTTCTTTGAAATAGACAAGAATGAGGAGCGAGCAAGGGTGGCGAGGAGGGTTTTCTCTCTAACTTGATTGTCTTTTAGCAGCACATCATTTTCATTGTTCTTTGAAATAGATGAGAATGAGGGGCAAGCAAGGGTGGTGAGGAGGGTGTTTCTTGCTATGTGTATTGGTGTTTGTTGATGTTCGTGTGGAGGTGTTCAGGTGGTTACAATTAGCAGTATAGATGTGGTTGGGAAGATGATAAATGGGTGGGAGAGATGGTGGTTGGGAATAAAAGAAAGGGGTGGGTGGATAGATAAATTAATGTGGATATTTCCTTGTTAAGTCTACAAGTATTGGCCTAGCATATTTATTTTAATATTTCAATAGCCAAAAGGGAAACATATGAAAAGATGGATAATGTGTTAGTGGATAAGAAACATATGAAGCTAGAACATGGTAGATAAATACGACATTTAAATATTTCGGTTTTCTATAGCCAAAAGGGAAACACATTAGTAGACGTTTAGATCTATCTCTAGCTTCATGAAAAGATGCTATGATACACTGACACAAAAGGGGCGAGAAAAAAAATGAACGAGCAAGACCAAATGCTTGTTGCACAGGTTCATATTGAAGCCAATTCCTATTTATAACATGCTTATAATTCACCATAGTTGTAATCTGAATGAAACTGTGTAATGGAATTTAAAGATAGTAAACAATGAACTTTTATTATATTGAATGGATAATGTTTACAGACACTTATGAACCTATATATACTAAGTGAAACGACACATGACATTTAACATGAACCATTATGTTTTTGGATATGACATTTAACTTCCATAACTAACTATAACTGCTATTCTAAACTGACACATAAATGACTTTTTGGTTTGGTGGCCTTTGGCCTAAACCTTGACCCACCGCAGCCTACTAAATTGACCCATAATACTAATACTAAACATACATAGTTGCTTTTGGGATAAATAGACATTAACTGGCCTATATCTCTTCCCTAATGTCTTGATGCCAACATCCTTTTGAGTAGGTTCTTCTATTCTTTAAGTAATGACAATGAATTCATTACTTCCTGATGTGCTTGTGTTTTCTTCATCATCTGTTGTCCTATTTACGTTGCCTTCCAAGTTAACACCAAAATGAGTAATCTTGCAATTTCTATTCTCAACTTCTTCATGTGCTTTTCCTACTTCAACTTCTGTCCCCTCACAGCCTTGTGGACCTTTTCCCTTGGCATAACCAATGCCACTTCCAACCACTTTCTCTCCAGGCTATTTTCTATACCAGGGGTTCTTTGTTGTCTCATAGTAAACTTGCACCATCTCAATGAATTGTTTGTAACATTTCTTCAATGCATCCTCATCTTCCCTTGTTAAAACAAGTAACATAGCAACCTTCTTCCATTTATCACCAAAGGTGATACTTAGATAACCTCCCAGGCTATCTACCATCTTATGCAAACCTAGCAAATCAATTTTTACACTCCTATGAAAGGTGGTATTTGCTCTAACACATCTTGATTCAAGTATACCAGATAAAACCATTTTATTATATCCAAAAACCTCTTGCTGAGTACCTCCTACTTCTTGTCCACCACACTGTCTTCCTTGATCAAATTTAAGAAAGATATAAACCTAAGGAATGAGTTTCCCTTTATGGCATACAAGGTTCCATTCATACTTATTTATTCCTCATCCAAATAATCTTGTACATCATTCCTGTCCCACTTTAGTTCTTCTAAACCTTTTACCAGTGAACATTCTTCCTTTGGATCTATTGATACAAAGTATTCTTCAAGATATTTGTTGTGTCTTGCAACCATACTCTTTGTGTCATCATGAGTGTGGTCCTTTTCATCCTTTTTGGCAGTTATTTCCTCTGGAATTGCTTTGTCACACCTTTGTTCTTCAAACATGTAATTTATACTGCATTTATTGTGTCCATACTTAACAATATACCCTTGATCTTTTAACCGATCAATGCTTAGAACATTTAAGGTTGTTTCTGGTGTGTACAGCACACAAGGAATCACCAAACTCCTATCTTTTGTTTCCACAGTTACTTCTCCAATTCCATGAGAGAAGATGAACTTCTTCTCATGTGTTGTTCCTTCCATCTGAAATCTATTCTTGAATCTTTTGAACAATGCCTTGGTGGGACAAATTTGTTGTTTGTATGCACTGCTTACATACCATATGTTGTTCCAATTTGCACCATATGTTCCTTCTACCATGTAATCAGGTATTACATGTACATGTACATGTTCAGGATACTTCAATTTTTCATCATCTTGCTAGACAGTGGTCTTCACCACTTTACTTTGATCTTCAATCATAATCTTGTTCTTCTGTTTTGACATTTCCAGAACACATGGCCACGCTTTTTGCAAACATAGCAACGTGCCCTCTTCTCCTTTAATGTACTTATGCTTCCTTCTCCATGATCTTTGACAGTTGCAGGCAGTCTTGAAGCATTGAATGCTTCAATCTCTTTCACTTTGCGCCTTAACATTTCTTTACTTTCAAAAGATAACTTTCTCTTTTGACTGTTCCATTGTAACAATATTTGTGGAGATTCTCTTTGCAAGTACTTTCTAGTGAGTCCCATCTGCCCTTGCTCATGGATTGGCTTCCCCCAAGTCTCAGAGCCTTTGCACTAATACCAATGTTGCACAGGTTCATATTGAAGCCAATTCCTATTCATAACATGGTTATAATTCACCATAGTTGTAATATGAATGAAACTATGTAACGGAATTTAAAGATAGTAAACAATGAACTTTTATTATATTGAATGGATAATGTTTACAGACATTTATGAACCTATATATACTAAGTGAAACGACATATGACAGTTAACATGAACCATTGTGTCTTTTGGACTCTGTCATAAACTAACTTAACTTTCATAACTTCCATCACTAACTATAACTGCTATTCTAAACTGACACATAAACGATTGTTTGGTTTGGTAGCCTTTGGCCCAAACGTTGACCCACTGCAGCCTACTAAATTGAACCATAATATTAATACCAAGCATACATAGTTGCTTTTGGCATACATAGACATTAACTAGCCTATAATGCTCACTTTGTAGCTTTTGGTAAATGGATATATTTGTGTCAAAAATTGAAATACACTAGTACTTGTGTTGGTTTTGGTAATTGAGTTTATTAAAAATACGTATAAAAGGTTGTTCGGGATTGCTTATTGAATCCTATATTTACGCTCGAGAATAGGAAATTCAAAAAAACTTAGTATCGTTAAAGAATTACAAACCAAAGAAGATACATACATGAGAGTTACAAACCAAGTACAAAGAAACAAGGACATTGCGACCACATATTGCAGCAGCCCACTCAACCAACATGCCAAACAATAGCTATCAGAAGCTCCAAACACCAACTGTTACACTTTCACTTGCTAAGCTGCAAACTTTCGAATACGCTGCACAATAGAGTCACAACACTAATCAATAAATTGTAAATAATGACCATTGGAAGTTTAAACTAATAAGTAGAAGAAATAGAAACTGACTATTAGAAGTCTAATCTAATCAAGAATATATCATTTATAATCTGTCAAGTTTAAAGTGGATAAATGACCATTAGAAGTCGAAAGTAAAATACAGGACGCCAATCATTGCCAAGCACAGATTAAGAGCCTATGACAACATGGACACCATATAAACTCAACTACTCAAGCACACAAGATTGTTCACATCAGTTGTGAGTGACGAGGAATTACCGATGGCTATTCGTTGTTTTGCTAAATAATAAGGATAATCATCTAATCCTGTAGCTGCTGGAGGTTGAGAAGGCCCGTAGTTTTCCTTCTTTATAGTGTACTGAGGGTATGTAATCTGGGGTTTGACCAGATGTGGAGGAGTTATAATTGGTGCAACCGGTGGGTGGTTTGGGTACGCAACTGCACCAGGATAGGTTGAAACAGGCTGGGAGCGTAGGCAAGGGCGGACCTATGTAGGGGCAGGGGAGGGTCCCGGCCCCTCCAAAATTTGCGGCACCTAGTGTAAATATTATAGGTTTTAAGGGTAATTTAGTTGAGGTTACAAACAAATCTCCTATTCGGCCACTCCAAAATAATTTCGGACCCCCAAAAAAAATGTTCTAGTTCTGCCACTGCGTAGGTGTAACCAAGGCTCAGATGAGTCTTTCTAGGGTGTGCGCGCATATCCATCTATCTCTGCACGGGAACCATTCCTCCAGGCATTTTATTTGTTGTGCCAGCATCCCTCTGTTATTTTGGTTATCAGCAAGCTTTACTGTGACGTTTCTACCCTGTGTATTCAGCCACATATTAGTTATTCATAAATTTTAGAATAAATGGATTATAGATCAGCCCACCCATTTTGAGCCCCATTAAAAGAACTACACGTTTGACCCCTTTCCCGGCCCATTTCCCACCTTTATACTACTTAAACATCAAAATCTCTTTTTATGGGTAATGGGTTCTTCATACAAAATGAGAATAGAAATTGTCAAATTAACAATCAAGATTTTACTCCTATACTCAGTTTAAAGTTGTGTGACTCTTCCCAAAATGAACCAATATATAAGTTGTAGCTATTATCACTAGCACTTTACTTACCCAAACATCTTTTGTGAGGTATCAATAGACTTCTTAGCAGCCTCTACTGTCTTGTACGTGATGAGCCCAAAACCACTTCAGATGAAACATGCAACAAAAACAAAAGATGCTACTAGTAATTAATAATGGCATTGTTTTATTAAAAGTACAACTCAAGTCACCAATAAAAGCTAGTAACATGTTTAGTATTTACCGTGATTTGTTTGTCTCTTTATCATATATATACAACCGAACCTTCTTTTATCTCCCCATATGTTCCATATTGTCCCATGAATCATTGATGCCAAACCATAATCTAGAATCAAAATAACTATATGAACAAGAATGGGTGAACCCTTTGATAACTGATATATAAAACGTATGGGTTAACTTTCTGTTTACAGGATCCTATCTATTTATACTACATGAAACGGTGCATCACAAGAGACACAACGATTCATCACAACGTTATATAATTGCTAACCGTTGTAACCCTACACTATATAACCATTTCTTTCTTGTCACCCAGCCCAATACAATGGGTCGGTTTATACCAAAACTTACAGAATACATAACTTAAAATTACACTAAACTACCTTAACTTTCGCTTCTATAACATTATGGTCCAACATTCACCCCCCTAATGTTATAGACGCAAATCGAGGCATCTTTACTTGACTTCATTCTCCATGCTTTCTTCCTTTCTCTCTTTCTTTCTGCTTTGACGTGGTTTAGCCTTTCGTCTTGCTTGTACCACACAGGTTTTCCTTTTGCTTACTTGATCGTACCACACAGGTTTTACCACGAAGGCAACTTCAACTTCAACTTTAATCTTTCCTTGTTCTTGTTCCATAACACCAATGTTTGTTGCATGCCACATTTCCTTTCTTCTCTCACGAATCCATCTTGCAAATTTGAGAATCCAATCGTGTTCCTCTACCAAGCAATCTTTTGGCCCTCTTGACACATTATTGCTTTCAACCATGGCCTCTCTAATCCCTCCTAGATATGCCATACAACACCTTGAACATGCATCGCGCCTTCTCCTGGATTTGCACATGTCCCATAACACTTTTGGTTCCAATCATTCCAATGCACAGCAACAAACAACAATCAACTCCTTTGTGTTTTCTGATCTTGACCTTCTGATGTATCAACAAATCTTCTTCCCTAATTTTCTTCAATTCAATTATCTTCCTTTCTTTGACCGAACATCCCTCACAAACTCTTCACCATTTTCTGCCATAATCCCAACACATACACAAGCGCTAACACAAACGCATACAATGATTTGTTGTCTTCTTGACTGCATCACCAACAGCAACTTCCTCTAGTTCTATCTTTCTCTATTGCGATTCCCAAACAGCCCTCTTCTCTTGACAAACAAATCAATCTCTCTCACTAATTGGATTAAAACAAAAATAAATCGCTAATCCTCTGATGATGATCGGCCATCTCTCTCTTTGTTGAATGAAGAAAACGCAAACTGAAACCTTGATCAAAAAACGATTTGATTCTTTGATTTCTGGATTGCAACAATGATCTTTGATCTTCTTTGAACCATCGGCTCTGATGCCATTTATTGTCCCACGAATCATTGATGCCAAACCATAATCAAGAATCAAAATAACTATATGAACAAGAATGGGTGAACCCTTTGATAACTGATATATAAAACGTATGGGTTAACTTTCTGTTTACAAGATCCTATCTATTTATACTACATGAAACGGTGCATCACAAGAGACACAATGATTCATCACAACGTTACATAATTGCTAACCGTTGTAACCCTACACTATATAACCGTTTCTTTCTTGTGACCCAGCCCAATACAATGGGTCGGTTTATACCAAAACTTACAGAATACATAACTTAAAATTACACTAAACTACCCTAACTTTTGCTTCTGTAACATTATGGTCCAATATTCCATTTACTTGCTAAGCTGCAAACTTTCACTTGCTAAGCTTCTTCTAGCTAGATATGTTCCATTTATAATCTGTCAAATTTAAAGCGGATAAATGACCAATAGAAGTCGAAAGTAAAATATAGAACACCAATCATTGCCAAGCACAGATTAAGAGCCTAGGACAACATGGACACCATATAAATCAACTAATCAAGCATACCCATTGTGAGGTTTGTAGCCAAATGGCATATTTTTCTTTCTAAGCTCCCTTTTCTGCATAAAACACCTAAATTAGTAATCAGTAGTTCTATACTTCTATTTATATGATGTCATAACATATCTACAGGATTCATGTACATCTACAAAAACTTATATACTCTGAGAATAACTATTTTGAGGATACCTATTTGTAAATAACAATACACGTGTTTATACCCTGATAAGGAAACATAAAACAAGAAAGTATAGTTTTATACGTCTAGTATACAAGTTTTGGGCATTTTTAAGCCACCAGTTTACGCATAGATAAACACATCTAACACTCTAATAAAAATTGTATTTGCTAATTTATGCATAACTTCAATTTAATAATTTTTCTTAGATTTACATGTAATTGTGTAAATGTTCTTTTAGCCGTTGGTTCACTTTCATTTTTTACCCACAGAAGTCTCATTGTTTTTAACGTGGTATGAATGTAGGTTGCCTAAGGTGGTGCAGACAACATTCTCAGTCTACAATTGGATGAAAAGTTGGCTTCTTTGCATGAAGCTATAGCATCTGTCGACTATCGTAGCAACTCTTAAATCAGAAAAGGAAGAAGAGGAACATCTTCTAGAAAACTTCCATTCAAGCAGGACAATAAGAAAATTAATAGTAGAATCACCTTCCTTTGCATCTACTTTATGGGAGAAAGCTCTCAAAGGGAAGTGTAAGACATGGGCCCGAGGTCACAGGTAACTTAACCATATTTATCCTTCTGAGAGCCTTTAAATTTTTTTCTCTTTCTGGTGTATCGTAATGGACGATCCATGGGTTATAATTGAAAATATATATATATATATATATATATATATATATATATATATATATATATATATATATATATGTGTGTGTGTGTGTGATATATGTCTAAATACACATATATTTTATATTGTTAAACCCACAAAAAATGACCAAAAACACACAAATGACCATATAAATGTTACAAATATCATTGAAATATGTTTTTATGTGATTCAGGTACAAAAAGATTGAAAACAAGTGAAAAGCATGCAAAGTTCACACAATTGTCATTTTCAGTCCCTGGAGTTTCATAAATTGGCAAAACTGGTCCCTAAAGGTTTAAAATAAAAGAAAAGTCAACTTAAGTCCTTGGGAAACCAAAAATGTTCAATAGTAATCCCTGTATAAAAGTTTTCACAAAATGGCAACTTTTACCCCTCAAGTTACAAAAATGGCAAATTTAGTCCTTGGGTGTTCAAAAATGGAAATTTTACAAATAATACCCTTGTACTATTCATAACTTACAATTTGGAACCTTTTTGATAACTTTTGGGAAATTACACTTTTACCCCCTAAGAATCCAAAAATGACATAAAAGGTCCTTTAAGTTTTAAAATGAAAAAATTATCAACTTTGGTCCTTGTGTTATTGTTTATTGGCAGGTTTAGTCCTTGGAATAAAGTTTGGATTATTGGCAAACAAAGCCCCTCAACTTTCAGCTTTGTACATGATTGGTCCTTGGGCTTTATTACTCTACAAAACCATCCGGACCCTTAATTATTAATAAACCCAAAATCAAAACCAATCCAAATCCAAAACATAACAAGGCCCAACACCAAATCCAGCCCAAAACCTTTTATAATAAAACCAGGGTCAAACCCACTCTACCCCGGTCAAACCCACCCTTTTCCCTCTTTATCTCCTTCCTCCCTCACAGCCTCACTGAGTCACAAACCACCATCAATACCACTTACCAGCCCACAATATTGCTCCACCTCACCCCTCAGCTGTCTCTTACACCCCTACAAACCCACCATGTTGCATTTAATGCAAAATTACGGCTGCAAGTTATCAATTGGACTTTTGGCGCCAAAATGCCATTTGATGGCTTGGATGAGTTACAGAGCACCAATGGACAAGATTAAAAGTGGGATTTAGTCAGAATCAAGTGGAGAACTCACAGAGTGTATAAAAGAGGAAGAAGGAAGAGATGAAAGGCACCTTGGGCTAGCCATCGTCACTAGTTAACTTAGTTTACTGCTTTCTTTAATTTTAATGTCATTTAATGTTTTCAATGGTGTATTACTCCTTAAACAAGTGTAATAAAACATTATTTACAGTTTAATTGCATGTTACCTTTAAATTTCATGTTTTCAATTCGTACCTTTAAATTTTCAAGTAATTTTAATTTCTAGTTGATCATTGGTGTTTAATGGACTTAAATAGTTAACATAAGCTCCTGACAAAGCTTTGTAAGCTTTTAGATACATTAATTCAGTGTTAGTCTTGAGGATAAAAAAAAATCACTAAAAATTTAAGAAAATAGAAAAGAAATAAAAAATTCAGTGGAAATCATCAAGCAAGCTTGGAGTAGGTTTATTTTGGAGTAAAAATGGTTTAGAAGCTTATTAGAAGCTGTAGGATGTGACAATGATCCTTGGTTCTTTGGTTTTCAGCTTGAATCACTTGTAAACCATCTTTTTTACCATTTTTGCATTTTATAGTTCTAGTCTTTATTCTGCTTTAGTTGTCATGTTTTCTTGCTTATTTGTTGTTTTTTAGTTAAATTATTGCTTATTAATGTATGTTTATGTTTTGGAATTTGATTGTGCTTGAAAATCCATTTTGACTGTCAATATGCAAATTATTGATCATCCTAGGTTTAGACTTGTGTGACTACTTGTTTAGGCTTAAAAAGGTTTGATTTGACACATTTAAAACCCCTGGATGTGATAGATAATGTTTACACAGTTATTTGGTATGAAAAGTTCAATTTGGCCTCATAAAAAGGTTGTTTGGATTTGATGCTTAATCTGTATTAAAGGTTGTTTGAGTTGTTGTTCTTGTTTGATATACAACACATAGGACCTAATTGAGTCAGTGAAAGTTCAATTAAGTGGTGTAGCATGAGAGAAAGTCAAATTGACACTTGACTGCCTCCTTATGAGCACTATGAGATTGTCATGACCTAGAACCTTGCATACTTGTTTAAAAGTTTGTTATCTAACTTAATTTCATGTCATTATAGCTTAATATTACATGTTTAATCAGTAGGATAAGATCTAAGTTCACCTAAGTCAACTTAGATCATAAACTTAAAAAGTCAAATTTCTTGTTTTTCTGTTTTTTTGAATTAAAAGGTTATTTTCATGTGGCTTTGTTATTTAGTTTCAGTTTTAGTCCTTTTTAGGTTTTAATATTTTGTTGCTAATCTTGCTTAGTCTATTTTTGTTAATTTTTATTTTGAATGTTTAAGTGCTTAATTCTTAGCTTATTTATGTCTGTTTTTGCCCTGTATCACAGTCACATGTCCAATTTCACAAGCTTGTAGCTTGTTGATTATTGAACTTGTGATTGTGTTTATTGTTGATATTAGAAGCCCTAATAGCCTTTTTGTTATGTGAATGCTTACTTTCCTTTTATTTGCTTAATTGGATTGCTTATCATGCCCACCTTTTTGTTCCACCTTACTCACTACACAGAAGCAAACTGTGTAGTTGAGCAATTTTCATAAGCCCAAAAAAAGCTCCTCACTGAGCTTGAGCTTGTGAGCTTTAGCTTTTCACAAAGCCAAGTAACCAAACTCAATGTCTCAGTGCTTGTTGAGCTTGGTAGCGTAGGGATTGCACCAGGCTTTACCTCTCGAGGGATCTCGAGAAGCTTACAACCCCCACCAGGCAGTGTACCTGATCGTTGTAGTATAGTATAGTGACAAGTACCAGGGGATTGATCGTTCAGCTAGGAATAGTGTCGCTAGGATTAGAAAACCTAAAGACTAGGTCTAGAGATGAGGGATGATTCTTTTTGTATTTTTATATTTTTATAAAAGCAAATAAAAATCTCGGGTTTGAAGGAGTTGGGCGGAATTAGTTGCTAGTCAACTAACCCAATAACTAAAGATGCAATCAAAATAAAATACTATAAATAAAAATAAACTAAATTATACTAATGGTGTGAGCAATATATGGGAGAATTGTGTTTACTTAGGTTTCACTACTCCCTAGATATCTTTTACAGGTTAATTACTTGTTACAATTGCGTGGATGACAGATTGTATTCCTTAATACCATTCATGGGGTGGCGTACTTACTTCCCCAATCCTATAAGCGCCTACTTCACTCCTATGTCGAGCCGGCAAAGAAGCTCCTAACATGGGATCACTAGAATTTGCTCATGCATTAAATACAACCAATAAAACCTAGTACACATCGGTTCATATTTCTTAAGACGTTCAAGCATGTTACACAATGGAGATCTGCCAGTTTTCTTAAGCCTAACATTGAAATCATTCATCCAATACAACTATAAACAAGTAATCAACCTATAATTAACATCTAGGTTTCATTACATCTAAGCAAACACATGATAGATCTATCCTAGCATGTTGAAATCAAGACAAGCATAAGATATATTCAAACAACACATAGACATATTGATTGAATTGAAAGAGGACTTATCCCAAAGTACCTAAAATCACAAAATGAACGATTTAGGGCAATATTTGACCAAATAAATTCAATTCCGGGCTTAAATGACCCCCTAAAAACGGTTCATTTTTCGCCTCATCAGAGCTCTTACAAGCTTATTTGATAAGTTAATTCTGAGCTTGTTGTTTGCCCCATTTGCTGAGTGTACTGAGTAATCAGTATACTCATGCCTTTTTCATAAGCTCTTAAAAAGCTTTTTAGTGGACCTTAGCTTATGTGTTTTAGTTTTATGTGAAGCTCATCCTGATGAGTGCTCAAACACTCATCATTTTTGGTCTAATCTGAACTGCAAAACATACAAAAACACTCAGTAATGCATCAAAATACTGAAAATATTTCAAAATTGTGTTTTATATGTTTTAGATGGAAAATGAGCAAAAACAAATGAAAAACGCACAAATTTTGAAAAATTGGCAGTTTCAGTCCCCCAACTTTCATAAAATGACAAAACTAGTCCCTGGATATTCAAAATATAGAAAATTATCACCAAAGGTCCTTTTACAATCATAAGTTGTCATATTTTGTCCTTTGGTGAAAAATTGAAAAGTTTTGAGAATTTACAGTTTTGGTCCCTAGAGTTACAGATTTTGGCAGATTTAGTCCCTGGTGGGATATTTTTGAATGAAAAATCAATTTTGGTCCTTGGGAATTCACAAAAATCACTTTTAATCCCTGGATAAAATGTTTGTGGAAATTACATGTTTGGTCCCTGTATTTTGCAACTTGTCAGATTTGGTCCCCGAATGTGTGAAAATGGAAAATATTAATTCATGGTCCATTTATTATTGGAAGTTATCAAGTTTGGTCCTCATGATGAATTTTGGAAAGTTGCAGTTTCAGCCCTTTAATTTTCAAGACTTTACAAATTTAGTCCTTGTGGTTTTATTAACTAACCAAACAAACAAACAAACCAAACTACCCTTTAGCCCATCCCAACCCCTGATCCAAAACAAAGCCCAATCAAAGCCCACTTCCACCCCCTTTGATATTTCTGCTCGTTGACCACAGTCAAACCAAAACACCCCGATTACTGTACACCCTTCCCCTTTCCCCCCAAGCCTGCTACCCTGTCTCCTCCATTCCTTCTCCTCTCCACAAAACCCTCACCAATCCCTCACCAACACACCCCCTCCATTAAATACACCAAACCTCATTAATTGCCCTCTACCAAACTCCACTACAACTGCCAATCTCAGTTTCCCGCCAAAAACCTTTAAACGGCCATGATCAAAACTAAGCCATCCAATGGCTGTGAGAAGATGTGGGAAAGAGAAAGGAGCCCTCCAGGACCTATAAAGATGAAGAAAAAAGAGAAGATTAGGTTGTCACTTATTTTTAGACCATTATTAGTGTAAACTTTAATTTTCTGCTTGTAATCTTTTAAATTCTGTTTTTAATGCAAGTTGTATCAAACTTTTATGTTAATGAAAAGTATTTCAATAATTTCTCAGTTTCAATTCTCAAAGTACAAACTCAGTTTTTGGTAATCTCAAGTGAAATTGATAGCTTGGCTCAATTTGGATAATTATTGTTGTTTCTTGTTAGTTTGAGCTCACAGTAGCCTCATCACAAACTTTCATAAGCTCAGTAAGGTTCAAAATAGTTTTAGCTCAAAAAAGTTCACAAGTCAACTAAAGTCAACACCTTGGTTATTATTGTGAATAAAGGAAGTAAGTAAGGGTAATTTGGATGTTATTGGTTAAGTAATCTGAGGGGAAGCCTTAGGTAATGGATTGAGTAATTGGATCATTGTTATGCTTGGAGTCCATTTGTAAGTGACTTTTCTCATTTCTTGTTGTTTTACCATACATCAGTCATCCTAGTTTAATTGTTGTTTAGACCTGCTTGTTTTAGCTTATTAAACCTAGTTTGAGTCTCAGTTTAGTTTATGTAAGCTTAAGTTTTGCTTTCCATTGCAAACTGCCTAATTAAGGAGTGTTTGGCACAGTAGTTGTCACCACTGTGCATTGGCTTTTGGTTGTGGATTCTGGTTCATGCATGTTTAGTTAGGTTATATTAGGTCATTAGGAGCATAAAAACTCAGTCCCATTTAACAAATAGTCAAAATCAGCTTATGCTTTCCATATCTGTCCACTGTATGGATTTTTAAGTACACAAACCTTCACATCCTTGCACAAGTTAGTGTTTCAGCTTATTGTCACCTTATTTTAGCTTAGTGAACACTTTTTAGTTAATTTAGATCAATCAAAAGTTCACTAAAGTCAAACCAAGTTTTCAATTTAAAAAGTCAAAAATTGGGTTTGTGCAGAAATCCAAAAATTGTAGGAATTCTTATGATTTTTGTGTTTGAATTCAAGGCTTGTGGTTTTCACATGTTGTAGTATACCAGCTAGACTTTAGGAATCAGATTAGAACTTATTTTTAGGATTTTTCTTCAAGTTTTCACATGCACTCAAAGTTGGTTGCAGGGCAAGCATGTGCCCTGCACCACAGACCATCATCAGACCCTCATTTTCAATTGTTCACCCTAGCCTCCCTAGTGGGCCCCACTCTTAGGTATTTGGCTTATTGGGAAGCCAATAAGCCAGGATTTTGAGGTCTGGGCTTTTTCATTGTTTAGTGGCTTATTTCCTTGGGCTGCTTCACCCATTAAGTTTGTCCCATTCACATATAAGCTGAGGTCTCAGCTTATTCAGCCCAACTTCCCAAGCCCTTCTTGTGCTTATTAGTAGGTTCCAGTAAAAGTTTCTTGGCTTATTAAAGAGCCTACTAACTCAGCTTTTAGGATCAGCTCTTGGTTTGGGATTCCAAAGTCTCAGGTGGGCCCCACAGTCCTCCCAAGTTGCCTCAGTTAACCTGTGTTGGACTGTGGTAAGTGGTGGTTTGCTTATTGCTTTTCATTGCTTATTCTCTTATGTCTTCTGGTTCAATTAGCTTATTTCAAACCCTCAGATATCTGTCGTAGCTTATTTGTCCAAGTTGTGGTTGTTTATAAGCTTATTCAAGCTTCACAAATTCTAATAAGCTAATAAGTCCAAGCTGATAAGCATTTGGTTATCCATCTGCTTATTTTTAAGCTTCCAGCCTAAGTCCCTTTTTTAAAGTTGTTCATTTTAAGTTTTTAAATAGTTTTGTAAAGAAGAAAATCCAGAAAAAGCCAAAAATACCTAAAGTGATAGCTTCTATTTAAGGAGCTTATTGCATAAGTGCTTATTTTCCTTAAGCACTTTCTGTTTTTATAATTTTCTTAAATTCATATAGTTGTAAAATAATTTCTGTAAATTTTTCATATTTTTCTCTTTTCATTTAGTATTTTTAGTAATTAATATTAGTTTTTATTAATTAATAATTAGTTAATAATTAATAGTAATTATTTAAATAGTCTTAAAAATATATTTTCTGTTTTAAAATTAGTTTTATAATGTTTTAGATTTTTCCAAATTTATTTTTCATATTTTTAGTGTAATTTCATAATTAGTTATAATTTAGTTTAATTTAAATAATTAATAAGTAATTAATAAATAGTTTTTAATTAATAATAATTAATTTAATATTGTAAAAATTAATTTTAATTTTCTAAAAAGTTTATTTTATTATTAGGAGTGTAAAAATGTGATTTTCACTTTTGTAAGTATTTTATTTTACCAAAACTCGCGTTTTATTTTGTACGTTCACGTTACTTAAAACTGAACGTACGCGTTTCTAGTTTTAAACGTTTCTGGGTTTTTCCAACTTTCTTGTCTTATTCATATAGCTTGTTTAAGCTATTTCTTTCTGAATTAAGTAGTGTAATCAATCTCAGAAACCTTTTCCCGTCCAAATTCACGCGATCACAGAACCGTTTGTTAACCATCACACCTCGTCGGGACATAACGACCCGGGGAAACACTAAACTTCCACGGAGCATTGATCTAGGCTATTTGACTTTGTTGACCATTCTTTGGTCAATATAAGTTAGGTGGTTCGGGCTCAATTAATTTTTGGCGCCGCTGCCGGGGAGGTTGTGCGCGTTTTCTAAAAACGGTTTGCCGATTATTGCTTTTGGAATTCATCTCTTTGTATATTATCCATCTTTGTTCATATTTTTCCATAAAACCCCAAAAATATTTTTCCTTACCCTCTATCCGTTTGATTCTACCTTCTTATACCCCTCTCATGTATAATTCTAAATGACATCTCTCGATGACGATTTCCTTGAACAATAGGCCTTTGAGAGCAAAATTGAAAAACTTATGGCCTTGTCAAAAATATCGAGATGTCGTAGTGATTATGATGGACCTTCGATTCCTATTCCCTCTCCGGTGAGGGAAATGAATCAAGAAACCACGGTGACAAAGGACCCTGTACTTCCCTCTGACGATGGAAGTGGTAAATACGTCCAACCTACGGTTGTCCAAGAACCTAAGCTCACAATTGCTCCTAAACCATCAAGAATTGATCCTAACCTTTCACGGTTTACGGTTAAAAGTTTGTCAAGCAAACGTGCTGAGCTTAGGGCAGTGACTGAAAAGAACGACTTACCCAATCTTCACATTCATCAAAAACAAAAACCCGAGACCATAACGGAAGTGGTGGAAATTGCTAGCTCTAAGAGCACACCACTTGTCCCACCTCCAGATTTTGTTCCTTGTCTCGGTTGTGGTGAGCCGCTTTTCGATTTTCCATGTCGTTAGTGTACATGTGTGCAATGTGGTAATGATATTCAAAACGGGAGTTGTTTGTTTTGTGGGTCAAGTAATTCATTTACTTATGATCCTAATCAAAACTCATTCAACGACTCTTCAAATTTTTTCGATTACCCATTTCATTCATACGAGCAAGAATCATATTACCCAAATTTCAATAATGCTTCGTATCAAAATACACCAAGCCAGACTCAACAGTTTTACTGTTGTGAGTACTGTGGAGGTCCTCACTTTAGCTCGGATTGTCAAACAAGGAATCCCTTTCCTTGTAACAATTACGACTATTCGTTTCAAGAACCACCTCCACAGCACCAAATGATTCACACAACTCCTTCTATTACTGACATTATAATAGAGGCTCTTGAGATATTGAAAGAACTTAAGGAGTTGGGTACCACAACACTTCATAATGCACCCAGTGTTTCTTGTGTAAATTGTGGGGGTCCTCATGATGACTATCAATGTCAACCTTCCGGTTTTGACAAATCCCCACCCCCGCAATTTTCATTTACTCTAAATTCACATGAGAAACACATGGCTAAAATATTGACGGAAGAGTAGGTTGCTAAAATTGATTCCATAGATGCTTTTGAAAAAGCTGT
The DNA here is from genome assembly GCA_030686995.1 of Artemisia argyi. Classification (NCBI taxonomy): domain Eukaryota; kingdom Viridiplantae; phylum Streptophyta; class Magnoliopsida; order Asterales; family Asteraceae; genus Artemisia; species Artemisia argyi. Next base: position 172,561,030 of record CM060687.1, on the reverse strand, counting down.
GAGGGAATCATATGCAGCCAGATCCAGCTCCCGATTTCGTTTTATTCCTGATGACAGTGATGATGAGGATACACTTGCTATCCTTCAATTCTATAAAGATCCGTCAAGTTCATCAGATGAAATCCCGTCAGTTGAGATTCCATCTCAGCCTGCTATTATCACACCATAAGTTCACACTCACTCTCTGATCATGGGGGATGAGCATCTTAGCACTATTCCTAATAAGGAATCGGACGAATTAATAAAGTCTAGTGTTGAGATCCTTGTCCCAATCCCGAGAGAGTCACAGGGGACTTTTGACCATATGTGTGATATTCCTCCTCCTCTATTCTTCCCATCTAATCATGATGAGATGTTCTCCGATTCTACTGATGACAATTCGTTATCTTGTGAGGACATCGTTTATATGGAAGAATTACCTTCTGAGCTAGTCAGCTTAAAAGAAGAGAATGATGAGATTGACACCGAAATCAAGGATGAAGCACTTCGTGCAACATTATTGAATGTCGATCTCCTCATTTCTAAAATCGAGGCTTTCAAAATGAAACCTATTTCATCTCCTATCCCCATAAAGGATAGTGACATTGTTTCTGATGATCCTATACCGGAGTTTGAAGCCTTTACCTTTGATCATATGGGAGAGAAGATTAGTGGCAGTACCACTTCTCATTCTCATAATTCTCTCCCCATATATGATTCATTTACATTTGAGGAGTTCTCCTATGAACTCACTCATATCATATCTCCACCGGAGTATGATAACTTTCACTTTGATCTAGACAAAGTTAATCTTTGTTTTCCGGAGGGAAATATTCTCAACCCTGAGAATTTGATTGATATCAAAATCCCAACCCTCCCACCCATAATATGTCTAGATCATTCGAGCCTAAATGATGAGATTCATGATACACTAATCATGAATTCTCTTTCCGATGATGATGAATCAATCCTGATTGTCTTCAAGATCTTTCTACCTTTCTTCACCTACATGGTGACTTCTCCTGTTCTTCATTCCTTCGGGAATGAAGACACTATATTTGATCCCGGCATTTTCATGTATCATTATCTTGAGCCGATATTATATCTCATCGGTGTGGAACTTTCACGTGCTTCAAATGTTTGTCCAAACATCTTGAATGAAAGTCCGATTGAGATTGTTTCTTCCTCATCATGCTTCCCCAAGGACAAATGAATTCGGGGTCGAGTCTTATAGGGTTTTCACCCTAAGTATGGGGGAGTCCCCCATGCTATGGTTACAAGAGTGAAAATACAAAATGGTGTTTTCCACGCTTAGCTTGTAATGTTGCCCTTTTACATTTAAAATGTCGGCATAATAGCCGTGATTTTGAATATTGAGGACAATATTCATGCTAAGTGTGGGGGGGTATTCGCTATTCTAGCGAATTTTATCACATTTTACTATATAATACCCCCGTTTTTAGCCAAAATTTCAAAAATTTTCAAAAATTTTTCACTGGTGCTTCAAAATTTTTGTGGTAATCAGTCCGCCTTATCTAACCGACAAAAGGGATTGGCTAGTCTAGGAGCAAACGGCTCTTGGTAAAGACATCTCAAATCCGCTTATGGCTTGTAATTTGCCCAAAATTGTATGGTTCCTCAACTCCCCAAAAACAAATGAGTTGGCTAGCCCACAAGATTATGGCTTGTGGTAAAGGCCGTGGAAAATCCATAATTGGTAATCAGCTCAACAAGATGTTGACTATTCCATCAAGAGTTGGCTAGTCCAGGAGCAAACGGCTCCTGGTAAAGACTACTCAAATCCATTGACAGCTGGTGGTTTGCTCAAAATCACACGGTTATCAGGTGTGCCACAGTTCTTACACCTGGCTACTCCAGAAGTGATGGGTTTTGGTAAAGAGTTTAAAATCCATCAAGTTTTCAAAACAGTATTGCTAGGGACTAGCAATAGTTTAGTGTGGGGGATTGATGAGTGCTCAAACACTCATCACATCCACCCAACTCAATGGTCCAGTGCTTAATTTTCACCTTGCAGCTTGTTTGATAGGGCTGCAAGAAGCTTTTAACTTGTCCCATTTTGTTGAGTGTACTGAGTCCTCAGTATACTCAGCCTACTTCATAAGCCCCTCAAAAGCTCATTTGTGGACCCCACATATTGAGCTTTGGCTTTTTGGAATCCTTACCAACCCATCTTGCTACTCCATTCCTTATTTTGGCTTTTCTAGCTTATTTACTAAGCTTATATTGGCCTTATAGTTAACTGCAAGGGGTGTTTGGATTGCAGTGTACAATGAAATTGCTTATTAGCTTTTACCAAGCTTATTTGTGATTTCCTGTGCACCACTTTGTTTATATTTGTCCTTTATACTTGTACATATACTACTTTATCTTTAGTTTCATTTTTGAAGCTCATTTCAAGCTTATTGTGAGCTTAAACTTCACTGTGAGCATAAAAGCTCAACTGAATAAGTCTTAAGTTCACAATCTACTTATTTCTAGGTTTGTAATTTTCATACTTGTCCATAAATACTTGTATAAATCTTATTTTTCCTTTGGTTTCAGTTGTTGAGCTTATTCCAAGCTTATAGCAAGCTTAAAATCCAACTGTGAAGCTTAAACCTTCACTGAATAAGCTAATAAGCTCACAACTCCTTATTTTTCACTCCTAAACATTTTATTTTCATTAAACTTGTACATATACAGTATATATTGAGTTCCAGAAAAAGAAAATACCAAAGAGATGCAATTTAAAGCTAAGTGATAGCTTCTATTTAGAAGCTTATTTGCTTATTAGCTTATTTCTGTTAATAACATATAGTTTTTATATTTTTCCTAGGTTCTTATATTTATTTAATAATTATGTAAAAAGTTTCAGATTTTTGTTTGCTTATTTAGTATTTATAAAAATTATGTAAAAAGTTTTAAAATTTTCCTCTTGACGCCTTCAGGTACTGTTCTCAGCATGGAAAATTAAGTCTTTGCCGTTTTCTTCACTTTTATGCTCCAAAAACGTCCAAAATGCTTCCTTTTCCAGAATTCACTCCCAAAGTACCTAAAATCACAAAAGGAACAATTTAGGGCAATATTTGATCAAATAAATTCAATTCCGGGCTAAAATGACCCCCTAAAAACGGTTCATTTTTCGCCTCATCATATACCCTTACACTTGAGATTTGCTTGTCCTCAAGCAAATGCGCTTTTATTCTAATCAAAATACAAGTTAGGGGTCATTTAACACTAATATAAAAGTAATTACAACAAATAATCGTTCCACTAAAGACCAAAGACAAGCACGGAGGTCATATACTAGCACCTCTGTTAGAAATGAAGCTGAGCGATATTTACGTGAATTGGAGTAGACAACTAATATGCATATAATGCAGGGACTACTAATGTCATATTGTAATAGTTGTCTTATGTTTGCCCTACATATACCCCTCAAGTCTTCACTTGAGAGGTGTGAGTGTGTAACCATTTTCTCTTAATAATAATATCTTTGTTCACCTCTCCCTCTCTCTACTTTCTCTCTCTAAAACTAGTCATGGATTTCATATTCTTTGATCAACCTCGACCTCCCGAACCACATGAATCTTCCATATTTTCGGTCCTACAATTGGCATCAGAGCTATGGTGTTCTTTTTAATGATTTTTTGTGTTTTGTAAATCAGATTGAAGCTGTTTTACCCATTTTTTTTCGGACTGGAAATTTTTTTTTCCTCTTATCTTTGGGTAACAGTTTTCTAAACAGCTCTTTCATGTATCAATATGGTCAAAAAAGTCTCGTGCTTTATTTCTTGGTTTGCACAAACTGTTTTTTGTTCATATTTATGTCCAATAACAGTTTTTTAGTTAACTTTTATAACTTTTAAGACTTGTTTTTTGTACCATCCGTGAAAAGTGGTCAACTATGTCAGAAAACTCATCAGAATCTGCAGAATAATCGCCGGAATCTGGTAGGAATTTCTTGTATAAGAAATTTTCGATATGTACTATTTCTCGAAAATACTTTTTCGAAATGTACTAGTTTTCGAGAATAGGTTTTCGAAATATACTATTTTTCGAGAATATATATTTTCAAAATTTTTTACTTTCTCGAAAAGCTCGATAATCAGGTTCTCGAAATTCTTGTTCTCGATAAACATGTATTCTCGATAAATTTCAAAGAAAAGTTTCGCAAATACAATTTGATAAATTTTCGAAAACAATACAGAAGAGATGAAGTAGAATATTGACTACAACCGTTGACCACTAAAAAAAAATACCAAAGTTTTGAACTTCAGTTTATTATTCACATCATCAGTCCATCCCATGCAACATACGAGAAGAAAAAAGGAGAAAAAGGTCAAGCCAACAACAATCAAACCTACAGCTTTCCTAATCCCATAACAACCTCGTCAAACAACATATATTACTACTCCTATTCCATCTCCAATCAAACAAAACGACAAGAACATTAGATCTCAGTTGGTTCAACTTTCCTTCTAATCTTTCTAAGATTTTCTTTGTTGAACCTCTATCATCATAGATCTACATTTTTTTGAAGCTTCACTTTAATCAATATGCGAACAATAAGAGAAGAAAAATGACTAGTAAGTCACTATCTTTCTTGCTTCGGTAATGAACAAAAACTGAAAATGAAAATCACAACACAGGCCCTACCTTAGACCTCGTTAAAGAGACCTTGAAGCCGCGAGCACTTCGAGTATACAAAACATAAAGGTCTTTGGTCCAGATTCATAGAAGCAAGAAATCAGAAGGGGTGTGTGTTTGATGTTCGATTGATAGTAGAATGAATCAAAGGTTGTGTTTTTGTGATGATGAGATCAGATTTTGATGGGTTATTGAAATGTAGATGAAGATGGTGTCATATTGTTTGAGTGAGAGAAGATGGTAGGCGGATATTTAACCGTATGTTTGTTTTAGGGTTCTTTTGAAATTAGATAAATTAGGGTATTGCAAGTGATTAATACACGGTTTATATCATTTGTGTTTGACTGGATCGGCTGTATCATTTGGAAAGGGATTTGGGCTTCTCATCCAGGTTCTTTGTTTTGGGCTTCAAACTGCTAATCAGATTTGTGGACTTGGTTGATGTCTTGGGCTGAAATAACATGGACTGAACTTAAGAATTAAAATTATCAAAAGATATAGTCCAAAATTTATTTTTGTAAATTTTGGTATAAGAGTGGTATTTTGGTTCAACAAATATTCACGGGGATACTACTTTCATGGCTAAATTTTAAACGTTATCGAAATGTGACTACGGAGATTATTTGTTTATTACTTATTTGAGTGTGAAGTGACGTTTTCAGGGGTGCGTGTACTTAGTATCTCAAGGTCTAGGGGTTGGTTGGATGCAAGACTTTTGAAGATCCTTGTTTGAGCATTTATAGAAGAGTGATTAAGACTTGGACATCTAGCTATGTGTGAGATCTATAAACGCATAAGTTGGTTCTTAATGCTCACAATAGCTATCACTTTAAGGATTTACGTTGTAGTGCTCAGTGTCACAAAAGGTTGTGGATTGTTCAAGAGGCGGATATACAATAAAGGATGGATGGTTGGGTATATGCCACTACCTATATTATAAGGAGTGACGTTGTTGTGCTCAATAGGTTCTTAATCACACATTAGTACAAACGTAAGTCACAAGTCTGTGAATTTTACTTCATTCTCAAGTTTGCAATATCGGGTTGTCTCCATACATGGTCATTTACCATTAGCCAATGGAAGTGAAAAGAGGTTTGATAAGAGGTTGATCTGAGGAGAATTGTAGAGAGAGTAGTTGTCGACATCAACTCATAGGGTATTGATTTGTAGGTTGCTTACAGTTGATATTTCTATGTACACATATTTATGATGATTTCAAAAGATCGTCATCATCTTAGAGGGAGAAATGTGTACATCGGCACTTTTATTGAAGATCTGGAAGCATTCTAAGTGAGTTGAAGATGTCGATATGATGCTCCCCAAACAAACCTGTGAAGAAGTTACAGTTTATCAGTCTATTATCCATTTTCCGCTGTGCATGACAAGATAAGAGACTGAAGATAATTTGGGCATAATTCAGAGAAACTTCTCCTACAAGCATAAAGGTTATATCTAACGGGTTGTCAATTTGGGAGGGAGCATGTAAATGAAAAGGGCTTACTAATTAGGAGGGAGAAATAACCCAATTAGATTAGTACGTGATTCGTCTGCAAGTAAAGAAATATTGCTGGGGATACTTATGAAGATAAAGAGCTATGAAGTCTTCCTCAGCATTGCTGCGCTTACTTTGATTGATTCATTTTACTTGTTAGGAATCATTGTAACCAATTCACGTATATCTCCAGCTGGAGGGAGATTGTTAGAAATGAAGCTGAGCGATATTTACGTGAATTGGAGTAGACAACTAATATGCATATAATGCAGGGACTACTAATGTCATATTGTAATAGTTGTCTTATGTTTGCCCTATATATACCCTTCAAGTCTTCACTTGAGAGGTGTGAGTGTGTAACCATTTTCTCTTAATAATAATATCTTTGTTCACCTCTCCCTCTCTCTACTTTCTCTCTCTAAAACTAGTCATGGATTTCATATTCTTTGATCAACCTCGACCTCCCGAACCACATGAATCTTCCATATTTTCGGTCCTACAACCTCACAAATAGTGTTTAGATGCTCACATCTCTCGGGTGTAATAAAGTAATATCACAATATGAAAATGGAAAACATCTCTCACTACCTGTCATAGAAAAATAGATTACCACAGGCTTGCGAAAGGATCAAACCTCCACCACATGGCGTAAGCACCTAGGATAAACTATCAAAGAGGTCTTTTAAAGGGTTGTAACATTAGGTGTAGGGATATGGAATACACGTTTTTGTTGGATATAGGCAGTCTTTACTGGTGGCGAGTTAACAATCTTGGTTAATTACATGTACAATATGGCGTTGCATACACTCTTACCCTACCATCCAAAATAATACATCATAGGGAATGAAAATTCCCCTTACACTTGAATTTTTACGTACTTTATAATAAACTAATCTAATGACTCGAATTAAGAAAATCAAAACACTTGGAGTACTTTTAAGATTAACACACATATGGGGGTAATAATATTATGTTCTTCCCCATTACTCCATAACATTAGTACTTTACCCATGAGTCCCAATCGTCCCAAAACAATATGTACAAGGATATGACTTGACTTAGCAACCATGTAATCAATTAGATAATTAACTTAGGGTTTAACAAATAACAATAATGCACTAAAGATGAGTGCATACATGGAAGGCTAAGGCTATTTGGGTGTACATTTAAGTGGGGTGTAACAAATTCTTCCTTGAAGTAAGATGCTTAAAGTTAGAAATGAAAAGATATGCTCGGAGGGGTGTACTAGGGGTTTCGTGTACTAAAAATGAGTACAACGCTAAGGTGTGGGAAAAAATTAATTGACTTAACTAGCCAAGTAATATGACATAAATGGTCAAGTAATTATGATACGGGTTTAACACAAGGGTGATCCTAACGCCTCTTATCATGTAGTAAATCCTACTACACGAATGTAGTCTCACTAGCGGGGGATGCATCACTAACACAAGTTCTAGAATCTAAATGCTACCAGTACACTCATAAGCACTAATAGTAAATGCTTTTCCAATCAAATCTAAAGGCGAACCTCACACATTTGGTTGGAAAATTTTTCTGAATAGTACGGTTTTGTGCTAGTCATACAATCTCCTATCCATGAGACGCTTGCTATGGCTAAAGTTTCACTCCTAAATGTTGTAAAAAATTTTAAATTTGGCGCTAAAATTACACTAACAAGTATTTCTCATAGTTTTATTACACATCTACTATCAAACAAACAAACTCAAGCGAAAGTGTATCTGTAAGGTATCATCATTTTACCCTCCCCTTACACTTAGGATGAACATTGTCCCCAATGTTCAAGTAAAGAATGTAAAAGTGAAATAAGTAAAAAGAATGAAATCAAATACTCCCCTGATTCACTCGGTATGGATAATAAGGTGGCCAGGTTAGATCTTCCTCCAAGAAAATGAACAATCAAAGCTTCCCTTCCAGAATATAAATCATCTTCTTTTCATACATAACCTGTAAAAACCTGAGAAAACAGACAAAGCAACCTCGCATAAAATCGGCAGCAAGCTATATATGCTAACAAATCCTAGAAAACAAAATAAGATATAATGCTTGTGGAATGATGTTTGCAGATTTCCTGGAGATTATAAAACTAATGATTCAACAAAAACTTTAAGACTCCGTTAGAAAAACGAAACTGGTAAAATTTCCAGAATTTTACACGTGACGCCGTCAAGAGTAAACTCAGTGACGCCGTCAGAAGTGACCTGCAGAAATTCTTATGTTAAGTTTCCGGAAAATTTCTAGAAATACTTCGTCCTACTTCCTAGAAAATCCTGCAAAACATCATTATGACTCGATACAAGCATTTGACTCTAACAAATACGAATATACATGTTCACTTAATATTGTGGAGAATCATGATCGAGTTTTGTTTCTTAAAAACGTATTTGGGGTTTCCCCTTACACTTATCTTTTGCAAAAATACCTTTGGATGAAGTTAAGACTAAGCCAAACAACAAAATAAAGTATTTTCATTATTTTAGTTTTGAAACATGATCTACCAACAATAAAAATAAAGCATGCATGCGGAAGCAAATAACAAACAAACAAAAATAAAAATCACACAAAACATGGGTTGCCTCCCAAGAAGCACTTTTCTTTATTTACGAGTCTTGTAGCTAGACTCAAGGTCATGGGTTACTACGTGATACGGGTGAGTTCCTCATTGAGGACATCTTTGGGATCAAACTTTGGTTTTAACTTCCTATCGGTTTTCTTAGTACGGCATGACCTTTCAAACTTCTCTCCATCCGGATCATACAAAATCATCTTCATATGCCATGATCCATCACCTTCCTTAGGTGGCTTGTCCCACCTCCATTTACACGTATCTCCCTCTCTTTTCCACCTGTTCATCTCTATATTAATAGGCATTACGCTTAAGAACTCAATCATCTTCCTAAAGACTAAGGGGTCCTCAAAAGGGTCTAGCTCTTCATCTCTAGCTATGAGTTGTTCCACCAAATGTGTCTTATCGATGAAATCTTTTTCTAGATAGAATGGGCGTTGAGGTCCTATAAAGTTCCTTTCTATCCAAGGTCTATATCTAGATGGTCTCCTATTCATCTCTACCCAATGTGGTGTCGGTTCATCCTCACAATCATAGCTATGTTTCTTGACATCATATACCGACCAAGTATTGCCCTCACCTACCGCTATCTTAGACTCCTTACAATCTATCATGGTGCTAGCGGTTGCTAAAAATCCTCTTCCTACCAACAATAGGCCTGTAGTGTCACTAACCATGTCTAGGACGTGAAAATCCGCTAAGATAGTTAACTTCCCTACGTGGACAACTACATCCTTAATCATTCCAACCGGGTGGGCAATACTCCCATCCGCTAGACCAATCAATACCTCCGTCTCTTCTAACTTTCCTAGCTTGAGAGTGGTGAAAAGGGATAAGGGAATCAAGTTGAGGCTTGACCCTAAATCGGCTAGTGTGTCGAAAGCTTCAGATCTTCCTATCTTACAAGGCCAAACAAATACACCCGGATCATCAAGCTTTTTAGGCAACTTGTCTTGAACGAAGGCGGTCCCATTTTTACCTAGTTTAAACTTTTCATACTTTTCCAGGAGGGCACTATAGTAGGGAGCACGGGCTAAGACATCAATGACGGGACGTTCAATGTGAAGTTCCTTGAATTCATCGTCAAGGTCTTGCGTTGGAGGTGTTTCAACAATGCTTTTGACCGGTTTTATATCGGGTGTTTTATTTGATTGGTCATTTTGAAGAATTTGGTTTTGCTTGAAACACGTGCTCGTTGATTTAACCGAGTAGTATTGCTGACAAGAAGTGGGTGACGAAACTAATGATATGGAATTAACGTTTAGTTTCGGGTTCTTGACCGTGTCGCTTGGGAGTGCTCCATTTTCTTGGTCATTGAGAACTTTCAACAATGTGTCAATTTTGGTGGTCATCTCGCTTTGCTTTTGTTTGAAATTGGCTTCAAACTTAGATATGCGAGCTTCTTGAGATGCCATAAACTTAGACATCAATCCTTCAAGATTGTTGGTACTACCATAGTTGTTAGAAGGATTGTTGTTGAAAGTATGGTTGGAGGGTGGACCGTTTGGTTGGTAACGATTAGGCGGATTGGAAGAATTGGCTTGGTTTTGTTTCCGCCTATGGTTTGGGTGATTTTTCCAAGAGGGGTTGTAGGAATCACCATAAGGGTTTGGCTCGGGTTTGAAAGTGTACCACTTATCTCCCGCTTCGTCGGTACGCGAGGACGCGTAGTCCACAAAAGCTGTTCCGGGGAGTTCCACACAATCACGAGTGTCATGAGGACCACTACATAATTCGTATGAAGAAGTGATTTTATTCACTTGGCTTGAAGGCTTAGGAGCTTCGTAAGATTTCATGAGAAACTTGACTTGGTCCTCAAGTTCCATGATCCTACGGTCGGGAGTGCTAGAATTATTCGAAGGCAAAGATATTGCCTTGACCGTTTTGTTCAAATCATGGGGATCATTCCAACTTTCGTTATCATAGAGAGCAAGATCTTCTATGAGTTCCCATGATTCTTCCGCACTTAGATCATGTAGCTTACCACCGGCCGATTGGTCAATGGCTCGCCGTGTGGAGAGATCGATATGGTCATAGAAGATTTGGACTTGGAGCCAAAGATCTATGCCATGATGAGGGACTTTTTGGAGTAAGTCCTTGAATCGAGTCCATGCTTCATATAGAGTTTCACCTTGACGTTGTTGGAACATCAAGATATCATTTCTAAGCTTGGTAGTTCTCCCCGGTGGGAAAAATTGAGCAAGGCAACGAGTGGTGAGATCATCCCATGAGGTAATGGATCCCGCGGGTAAACGTTCAAGCCATTGACTAGCTTGATCACGTAGAGAGAATTGGAATAGGCTGGGTCGTATCTCTAGTTGCAACATCTAGGTCTATGGAATCTACGATTTTAAGGAAGTCCTTGAGATGTTGATTTGGATCTTCGGAACGAAGTCCATAGAATGCACATCCGCTTTGCACCAACCGGATGGTGTCGGATCGCAAGGGAGACATATTGGCTCCTTGGGTGAGCTCAATGGTGTTTCGATAGCGTTGGTGGCTAGGTCGGGAATACTCTCCTAGGGTTCGGGGCCTAAGAGGTTGGTTAGCTAGTGGTAGGTTTTGTTGTGGTGGGATGACGGGTTTAAAGATGTTACCATCTTCCATGATGTCGGATGGTGAAGAGTTACGAACAAAAACACGAAGAAATAAGATAGACTAAAGAGAACCTATAAATAAAAATAAAATCTTACTAGAAAGGAATCTAGCAAGTAGACTTAATAAAAAGAAATTCTAACCTAGACAATAACTATTCCCCGGGCTGCGGCACCAAAAACTTGGTAGCGTAAGGATTGCACCAGGCTTTACCTCTCGAGGGATCTCGAGAAGCTTACAACCCCCACCAGGCAGTTTACCTGATCGTTGTAGTATAGTATAGTGACAAGTACCGGGGGATAAATCGTTCAGCTAGGAATAGTGTCGCTAGGATTAGAAAACCTAAAGACTAGGTCTAGAGATGAGGGATGATTCTTTTTGTATTTTTATATTTTTATAAAAGTAAATAAAAATCTCGGGTTTGAAGGAGTTGGGCGGAATTAGTTGCTAGTCAACTAACCCAATAACTAAAGATGCAATCAAAATAAAATACTAGATATAAAAATAAACTAAATTATACTAATGGTGTGAGCAATATATGGGAGAATTGTGTTTAGTTAGGTTTCACTACTCCCTAGATATCTTTTACAGGTTAATTACTTGTTACAGTTGCGTGGATGACGGATTGTATTCCTTAATACCATTCATGGGGTGGTGTACTTATGATGAGGCGAAAAATGATCCGTTTTTAGGGGGTCATTTAAGCCCGAATTCGAATTTATTTGATCAAATATTGCCCTAAATCGTTCCTTTTGTGATTTTAGGTCCTTTAGGAGTGAATTCATGAAAAGGAAGCATTTTGGACGTTTTTGGAGCATAAAAGTGAAGAAAACGCCAAAGACTTAATTTTCCATGCTGAGAACAATACCTAACGGCGTCAAGAGCACTTTGGTGACGGCGTCAAGAGTAAAAGTGGTGACGGCCCAGAGAGAACTTGAAGGCGTCACCCAAGGCCGTCACGTGTTAACTTGTCAAAACTTGCGCGCGGAGTAGCTGATATTGTTTTGGTCATAACTTTTGCATACGAACTCGGATTTAGGTGATTCAAAAGCCCACACGAAGAGGACGAAGAGATCTACAATTTGGTGAAAAAATGGTCTTGACGGCATCAAGAGAACGAGCTGACGCCATCAAGCCTTGCCGACAGAAAACATGCATATAAATATAACTTCATAACTTCACTTTTTGTAAGCCCTAAACCCTAAGGTCGATTCCTGGGTTTAGGTGGGTGTTTTTCCAGCAACTTAGAGGGTTTCAATCACTCCATAAACATCATGTATTGGTTTGATGATTCTATCTTAATTATGTTTTCCATTATCATTGTTGTTTGCTCTTCTTTGATGACGATTTGCTAATTCACCTTGTGTCTACTTATGATTATGTGAAACTTGTATATAATTGATTAGATCTCATTGATTTCTTGTTGATGTTGTGTCTATCTCCATCAATTAAGGCGTGACAACTTCAATAGATCTAGTTGGTTTAGTTTATAATCATTGTTTCCTATTGATTCTTGTTTTGATTGAATGATTTATATGTTAGGCTTAAGAAAACTGGCAGATCTCCAAATGGTAACATGCTTGAACGTCTTAGGAAACATGAACCTATTGCACTAAGGTCTTTATTGGTTGTATTTAATGCATGAGCCACTATTTACAATCCCTATAGTTGTGCTGGGCATGGTGTAGGAGGAGATAAGAGCTCATAGAATTGGGGAGTTATGTGCGATACCCCATGAATGGTATTAATGAATACAACCCGTCAATTAAAACAAGGTTACAATTCAATAGGTAGGATTGGATAGCTAGCAAGGAGTAACATATCATGGGTAGACATGCTTCACTTATCCTGTAGAACCCTAGTTTACTTTTCTTGTTAATTAGTTCAATTAGTAGCTTTTGGGTTAGTTGATTAGCAACTAATTCCGCCCACTCTCCCAATACCCAAGATTTTTACTTGCTTTTCATAAAATTTAAAAACATAAAAAGAATCATCCTTCACCTTTAGACCTAGTTAGATTAATTTCAATCCTAACGACACTATTCCTAGCTGAACGATCAATCCCCCGGTACTTGTCGCTATACTATACTACAACGATCAGGTACACTGCCTGGTGGGGGTTGTAAGCTTCTCAAGATCCCTTAAGAGGTAAAGCCTGGTGCGATTCCCACGCATCAAGTTTTTGGCGCCGCAGCCCGGGGAATAGTTATTGTCTAGGTTAGGATTTCTTTTTATTAGGTCTACTTGCTAGATTCCTTTCTAGTAAGATTTTTATTTTTATTTTTAGGTTTCTTTAGTCTATCTATTTCTTTATGCCTTTGTTCGTAACTCTTTACCATCCGACATCATGGAAGGTGGTAACATCTTTGAACCTGTCATCCCACCACAACAAAACCCACCATTAGAACCCCTTAGGCTCCGAACCTTAGGAGAGTACTCCCGACCTAGCCACCAAGGCTACCGAAACACCATTGAGCTCACCGGAGCCAATGTGACCCCCTTGCGATCCGACACCATCAAGTTGGTGCAAAGCGGATGTGTATTCCATGGACTTCGTTCCGAAGATCCAAACCAACATCTTAAGGACTTCCTCAAAATCGTAGATTCCATAGACCTAGATGTTGAAACTAGAGAGACTAACCATTTACGCCTATTCCAATTCTCTCTACGGGATCAAGCTAGTCAATGGCTTGAGCGTTTACCCGCGGGATCCATCACCACATGGGATGATCTCACCACTCGTTTCCTTGCTCAATTTTTCCCACCGGGGAGAACTACCAAGCTTAGAAATGACATCTTGATGTTCCAACAATGTCAAAATGAATCTCTTTATGAAGCATGGACTCGTTTCAAGGACTTTCTCCAAAAAGTCCCTCATCATGGCATAGATCTTTGGCTCCAAGTCCAAATCTTTTATGACCATATCGACATCTCCACGAGGCGAGCCATTGACCAATCGGCCGGTGGTAAGCTACGTGATCTAAGTGCGGAACTATCATGGGAACTCATAGAAGATCTTGCTCTCTATGACAACGAAAGTTGGAACGATCCCCGTGACTTGAACAAAATGGTCAAGGCAATATCCTTGCCTTCGAACAATTCTAGCACTCCCGACCATAGGATCATGGAACTTGAGGACCAAGTCAAGTTTCTCATGAAATCTTACGATGCTCCTAAGCCTTCAAGCCAAGTGAACAAAATCACTTCTTCATGTGAATTATGTAGTGGTCCCCACGATACTCGTGATTGTGTGGAACTCCCCGGAACAGCTTTTGCGGACTACGCATCCGCGCGTACCGACGAAGCGGGAGATAAGTGGTGCACTTTCAAGCCCGAGCCAAACACATACGGTGATTCATACAACCCCTCATGGAAAAATCACCCAAACCTTAGGTGGAAACAAAATCAACCCAATTCTTCCAATCCGCCTAACCGTTACCAACCAACCGGTCCACCATCCAACCGTACTTTCAACAACAATCCTTCTAACAACTATGGTAGTACCAACAATCTTGAAGGATTGATGTCAAAGTTTATGGCATCTCAAGAAGCTCGCATATCTAAGTTTGAAGCCGATTTCAAACACAAGCAAAGCGAGATGACCACTAGAATTGACGCATTGTTGAAAGTTCTCAATGACCGAGAAATGGGAGCACTCCCAAGCGACACAATCAAGAATCCGAAACTAAACGTTAATTCCATATCCTCAGTTTCGTCACCCACTTCATGTCCACAATACTACTCGGTCAAATCAACGAGCACGTGTTTCAAACAAAACCAAGTTCTTCAAAAAGACCAATCAAATAAAACACCCCATATAGAGCCGGTCAAAAGTATAGTTGAAACACCTCCTACGCAAGACCTTGACGATGAATTCAAGGAACTTCACCTTGAATGCCCCGTCATTGATGTCTTAGCGCGTGCTCCTTACTATAGTACCCTCCTAGAAAAATATGAGAAGTTCAAACTAGGTAAAAATGGGACCGCCTTCGTTCAAAACAAGTTGCCTAAAAAGCTTGATGATCCGGGTATATTTGTTTTGCCTTGTAAGATAGGAAGATCCGAAGCTTTCGACACACTAGCTGATTTAGGGTCAAGCCTCAACTTGATTCCCTTATCCTTATTCACCACTCTTAAGCTAGGAAAGTTAGAGGAAACGGAGGTATTGATAGGGCTAGCGGATGGGAGTATTGCCCACCCGGTTGGAATGATTAAGGATGTAGTTGTTCACGTAGGAAGGTTAACTATATTAGTGGATTTTCACGTCCTAGACATGGTTAGTGACACTACATGCCCATTATTGGTAGGAAGAGGATTTTTAGCAACCGCTAGCGCCATGATAGATTGTAAGGAGTCTAAGATAGCGGTAGGTGAAGATGATACTTGGTCGGTATACGATGTAAAGAAGCATAGTTATGATTGTGATGATGAACCGACACCGCATTGGGTAGAGATGCATAGGAGACCATCTAGATACGGACCTTGGATAGAAAGGAACTTCATAGGACCTCAATGCCCATTTTATCTAGAGAAAGATTTTGTAGAAAAGACACATTCGGTAGAACAACTCATAGCTAGAGATGAAGAGCTAGACCCCTTTGAGGACCCCTTAGTCTTTAGGAAGATGATTGAGTTCTTGAGCGTAATGCCTATTAATATAGAGATGAATAAGTGGAAAAGAGAGGGAGACAAGTGTAAATGGAGGTGGGACAAGCCACCTAAAGAAGGTGATGGAACATGGCATATGAGGATGACTTTGTATGATCCGGATGGAGAAAAGTTTGAAAGGTCATACCACACTAAGGAAACCGATAGGAAGTTGAAACCTAAGTTTGATCCCAAAGATGTCCTCAATGAGGAACTCACCCGAATCACGTAGTAACCCATGACCTTGAGTCTAGCTACAAGACTCGTAAATAAAGAAAAGCGCTTCTTGGGAGGCAACCCATGTTTTGTGTGATTTTATTTGTTTGTTTGTTATTTGCTTCCGTATGCATGTTTTATTTTTATTGTTGGTTGATCATGTTTCTAAACTAAATAGTGGAAATACTTTACTTTGTTGTTTTGGCCTAGTCTTAACTCCACCTAAAAGTATTTTTGCAAAAGATAAGTGTAAGGGGAAACCCCAAATATGTTTTTAAGAAACAAACCGATCATGATTCTCCACAATATTAAATGAACATGTATATTAGTACTTGTTAGAGTCAAATTCTTGTATCGAGTCATAATGATGTTTTGCTGGATTTTCCATGAAGTAGGACGAAGTTTTTCCAGAAATTTTCCGAAAACTTATCATAAGAATTTCAGCAGGTCACTTCTGACGGCGTCACGAGATAACTCTTGACGGCGTCACGTGTAAAAATCTAGAAATTTTACCAGTTTTGTTTTTCTAACGGAGTCTTAAGTTTTTGTTGATTCTTTAGTTTTATAAACTCCAGGAAATCTGCAAACATTCATTCCACAAGCATTATATCTTTAATTGTTTTGTTTCTATTCCTAAGTCTGGAATTACATCTAGTTGTGAGTTATCTTTGTTCGGATTGATGCTTTGGGTTTTTGTCTGTTTTCTCAGGATTTACAAGTTATGTATGACAAAAAGATGATTTATATTCTGGAAGGGAAGCTTTGATTGTTCATTTTCTTGGAGGAAGATTTAACCTGGCCACCTTATTATCCATACCGAGCGAATCAGGGGAGTATTTGATTTCATTCTTTTTACTTATTTCACTTTTACATTCTTTACTTGAACATTGGGGACAATGTTCATCTTAAGTGTAAGGGGAGGGTAAAATGATGATACCTTACATGTACACTTTAGCTTGAGTTTGTTTTGTTTGATGGTAGATGTGTAATAAAACTATGAGAAATACTTGTTAGTGCAATTTTTAGCGCCAAATTTAAAATTTTTTACAACATTTAGGAGTGAAACTTTAGCCATAGAAAGCGTCTCATGGATAGGAGATTGTATGACTAGCACATAACCGTATCATTCAGAAAAATTTTCCACCCAAATAAGTGAGGTTCGCCTTTAGATTTGATAGGAAAAGCATTTACTATTAGTGTTTATGAGTGTACCGGTAGCATTTAGATTCTAGAACTTGCGTTAGTGATGCATCCCGAGACCGCTAGTGAGACTACATTCGTGTAGTAGGATTTACTACATGATAAGAGGCATTAGGATCACCCTTGTGTTAAACCCGTATCATAATTACTTGACCATTTAAGTCATATTACTTGGCTAGTTAAGTCAACTAATTTTTCCCACACCTTAGCGTTGTACTCATTTTTAGTACACGAAACCCCTAGTACACCCCTCCGAGCCTATCTTTTCGTTTCTAACTTTAAGAATTTTACTTAAAGGAAGAATTTGTTACACCCCACTTAAATGTACAACCAAATCGCCTTAGCCTTCCGTGTATGCGCTCATTTTTAGTCCATTATTGTTATTTGTTAAACCCTAAGTTAACTTTCTAATTGATTACATGGTTGCTAAGTCGAGTCATATCCTTGTACATATTGTTTTCGGACGATTGGGACTCATGGGTTAGTACTTATTTTATGGAGTAATGGGGAAGAACATAATTCATTACCCCCATATGTACGTTAATCTTAAAAGTGCTCAAAGTGTTTTGATTTTCTAAATTCGAGTCACTAAAGTAGCTATTGTAAAGTATGTAAAGATTCAAGTGTAAGGGGAATTTTCATTCCCTATGATGTATTATTTTAGATGGTAGGGTAAGAGTGTATGCAAAAAAAAAAAAAAAAAAAAAAAAAAAAAAAAAAAATCGAAAAAACATGAAAAAGAAAGAAAAAAATAGAAAAAAGAAAAGAGAAAAAACATACGGACTACCATCCCGTTTCATTCTATGTTTATTTTGTGTTTTTTGTTATTTTTCATTTATTTGCATAAGTCGAGTCTAGTCTTGGCTTAGCAACGCCATATTGTACATGTAATTAACCAAGATTGTTAACTCGCCACCAGTAAAACTTCCTTTATCCAACAAAATCGTGTATTTCATATCCCTACACCTAACGTTACAACCCTTTAAAAGACCTCTTTGATAGTTTATCCTAGGTGCTTACGCCATGTGGTGGAGGTTTGATCCTTTCCCAAGCCTATGGTAATCTATTTTGCTATGACAGGTAGTGAGAGATATCTTCCGTTTCCATATTGTAATTTACACTTCATTACACCCGAGAGATGTGAGTATCTAAACACTATTTGTGAGGTGCTTGTGTATGACCTCCGTGCTTGTCTATTGGTCTTTAGTGGAACGATTATTTGTTGTAATTACTTTTATATTAGTGTTAAATGACCCCTAACTAGTATTTTGACTAGAATAAAAGCGCATTTGCTTGAGGACAAGCAAATCTCAAGTGTAAGGGTATATGATGAGGCGAAAAATGATCCGTTTTTAGGGGGTCATTTAAGCCCGAATTCGAATTTATTTGATCAAATATTGCCCTAAATCGTTCCTTTTGTGATTTTAGGTCCTTTGGGAGTGAATTCAGGAAAAGGAAGTATTTTGGACGTTTTTGGAGCATAAAAGTGAAGAAAACGCCAAAGACTTAATTTTCCATGCTGAGAACAGTACCTGACGGCGTCAAGAGCACTTTGGTGACGGCGTCAAGAGTAAAAGTGGTGACGGCCCAGAGAGAACTTGAAGGCGTCACCCAAGGCCGTCACGTGTTAACTTGTCAAAACTTGTGCGCGGAGTAGCTGATATTGTTTTGGTCATAACTTTTGCATACGAACTCGGATTTAGGTGATTCAAAAGCCCACGCGAAGAGGACGAAGAGATCTACAATTTGGTGAAAAAATGGTCTTGACGGCGTCAAGAGAACGAGCTGACGCCGTCAAGCCTTGCCGACAGAAAACATGCCTATAAATATAACTTCATAACTTCACTTTTTGTAAGCCCTAAACCCTAAGGTCGATTCCTGGGTTTAGGTGGGTGTTTTTCCAGCAACTTAGAGGGTTTCAATCACTCCATAAACATCATGTATTGGTTTGATGATTCTATCTTAATTATGTTTTCCATTATCATTGTTGTTTGCTCTTCTTTGATGATGATTTGCTAATTCACCTTGTGTCTACTTATGATTATGTGAAACTTGTATATAATTGATTAGATCTCATTGATTTCTTGTTGATGTTGTGTCTATTTCCATCAATTAAGGCGTGACAACTTCAATAGATCTAGTTGGTTTAGTTTATAATCCTTGTTTCCTATTGATTCTTGTTTTGATTGAATGATTTATATGTTAGGCTTAAGAAAACTGGCAGATCTCCAAATGGTAATATGCTTGAACGTCTTAGGAAACATGAACCTATTGCACTAATGTCTTTATTGGTTGTATTTAATGCATGAGCCACTGTTTACAATCCCTATAGTTGTGCTGGGCATGGTGTAGGAGGAGATAAGAGCTCATAGAATTGGGGAGTTATGTGCGATACCCCATGAATGGTATTAAGGAATACAACCCGTCAATTAAAACAAGGTTACAATTCAATAGGTAGGATTGGATAGCTAGCAAGGAGTAACATATCATGGGTAGACATGCTTCACTTATCCTGTAGAACCCTAGTTTACTTTTCTTGTTAATTAGTTCAATTAGTAGCTTTTGGGTTAGTTGATTAGCAACTAATTCCGCCCACTCTCCCAATACCTGAGATTTTTACTTGCTTTTCATAAAATTTAAAAACATAAAAAGAATCATCCTTCACCTTTAGACCTAGTTAGATTAATTTCAATCCTAACGACACTATTCCTAGCTGAACGATCAATCCCCCGGTACTTGTCACTATACTAAACTACAACGATCAGGTACACTGCCTGGTGGGGGTTGTAATCTTCTCAAGATCCCTTGAGAGGTAAAGCCTGGTGCGATTCCCACGCATCAACTTACTTCCCCAATCCTATAAGCGCCTACTTCACTCCTATGTCGAGCCGGCTAAGAAGCTCCTAACATGGGATCATTAGAATTTGCTCATGCATTAAATACAACCAATAAAACCTAGTACACATCAGTTCATGTTTCTTAAGATGTTCAAGCATGTTACACAATGGAGATCTGCCAATTTTCTTAAGCCTAACATTGAAATCATTCATCCAATACAACTATAAACAAGCAATCAACCTATAATTAACATTTGGGTTTCATTACATCTAAGCAAACACATGATAGATTTAGCCTAGCATGTTGAAATCAAGACAAGCATAAGATATATTCAAACAACACATAGACATATTGATTGAATTGAAAGAGGACTTATCTCAATTGAACATGAAAGGTTTCAAGGGGTGAAAACCCTTGAAAATACAGTTAGAAACGACCTAGGGTTTATTAGGTTCGACCCTAGTATTCTCCACACAAGTTCCTTTCTTAATGAATGAAAAATAGAAAAGTATATATAGATTCTAAAAGGTGACGACGTCAAGAACAAATTTCTGACGCCATCATCTGGCCGCCAAATAAATTCTCGGACTGCCTAGATCTGGGTCTGACGCCGTCATGTGTACTCCTTATGCAGGCCGTCACCATATTACTCCTGACACCGTCAAAATTTTCCTCTTGATGCCGTCAGGTACTGTTCTCAGCATGGAAAATTAAGTCTTTATCATTTTCTTCACTTTTATGCTCCAAAAACGTCCAAAATGCTTCCTTTTCCAGAATTCACTCCCAAAGTACCTAAAATCACAAAAGGAACGATTTAGGGCAATATTTGATCAAATAAATTCAATTCTGGGCTTAAATGATCCCATAAAAACGGTTCATTTTTCGCCTCATCAGAGCTCTTACAAGCTTATTTGATAAGTTAATTCTGAGCTTGTTGTTTGCCCCATTTGCTAAGTGTACTGAGTAATCAGTATACTCATGCCTTTTTCATAAGCTCTTAAAAAGCTTTTTAGTGGACCTTAGCTTGTGTGTTTTGGTTTTATGTGAAGCTCATCCACCCAAGTCAATGGTCCAGTGCTTAATTTTCACCTTGTAGCTTGTTTGATAGGGCTGCAAGAAGCTTTTAACTTGTCCCATTTTGTTGAGTGTACTGAGTCCTCAGTATACTCAGCCTACTTCATAAGCCCCTCAAAAGCTCATCTGTGGACCCCACATACTGAGCTTTGGCTTTTTGGAATCCTTACCAACCCATCTTGCTACTCCATTGCTTATTTTGGCTTTTCTAGCTTATTTACTAAGCTTATATTGGCCTTATAGTTAACTGCAAGGGGTGTTTGGATTGCAGTGTACAGTGAAATTGCTTATTAGCTTTTACCAAGCTTATTTGTGATTTCCTGTGCACCACTTTGTTTATATTTGTCCTTTATACTTGTACATATACTACTTTATCTTTAGTTTCATTTTTGAAGCTCATTTCAAGCTTATTGTGAGCTTAAACTTCACTGTGAGCATAAAAGCTCAACTGAATAAGTCTTAAGTTCACAATCTGCTTATTTCTAGGTTTGTAATTTTCATACTTGTCCATAAATACTTGTATAAATCTTATTTTTCCTTTGGTTTCAGTTGTTGAGCTTATTCCAAGCTTATAGCAAGCTTAAAATCCAACTGTGAAGCTTAAACCTTCACTGAATAAGCTAATAAGCTCACAACTCCTTATTTTTCACTCCTAAACTTTTTATTTTCATTAAACTTGTACATATACAGTATATATTGAGTTCCAGAAAAAGAAAATACCAAAAAGATGCAATTTAAAGCTAAGTGATAGCTTCTATTTAGAAGCTTATTTGCTTATTAGCTTATTTCTATTAATAACATATAGTTTTTATATTCTTTCTAGGTTCTTATATTTATTTAATAATTATGTAAAAAGTTTCAGATTTTTGTTTGCTTATTTAGTATTTATAATAAATCAATAATAGTTTTAGTAATTAAATAATAGTATTTTAGATTTTTCTAAGTTTTTATTTTATTTTTCTAAGCATTTTTTTTTATTTTCTTAATTTTTAGGTAATTATTAAATAGTAAATAATAGTTTTTAATTAATAGTAATTACATAAATTCTTGTAAAAATCATTTTAATTCACTAATAATTTTCTTATATTATTAGGATCACAAAAATATAAATTTCACATTTGTGGGGTTTGTATTGATCAGTTTTCACTTTTTATTTTGTTCGTAGACGTTTATTTAAACGAAAACGTACGCGTTTTAGGTTTTTAGGTTTTTTTAACTTTTTAAATAAGTTTGTAATTATAAAGTAAATATTTTATTTTTGTTTAATTTGCATTTAAGCCGCTAAGGCATGCAAATTCCTCTTTTGTTATAATTCCCCATTTGTTTTTGTGCGTTTACGTTTATTTAACCTAAACGTACGTTTGTATATCGTTTTACATTTCTAGGGTTTTTGATTGCACATTTTTACTGATATAGCTGTGACAGAGCTATTACTATTCACATTCCTAGTGTTAGTCATTCAGATTCCTTTTTCTATATTCAACATCACCAGATCACACATTCATTGTATTACAGATTCACGCCTCGTTGGGACTTAACGACTTGGAATATTCTATACTCCTTGGATTTAATTGCATTTTGGTCTTGAGTAGTTTGACTATTATGGTTGACCATTCACAATTGGTTGGCTGATAAAAGATGACTGTTCAGGACCAATCAAAATTTGGTGCCGCTGCTAGGGAGGTGTGCTGCGTACTACGAATTTTTGTTTTGTTGAAATATCTATCCATTGTATATATTCTATATATAATATCATTTTTCATTTCCAAAAACATATAAAACACAAAAATATTTTCTTTTCCTTTGTATATATATATAAAAGCTAAAAATGCAAAAACATTTTCCCTTTCTTTTTATATTATAAAAACAAAATCAAAAAAGATTCTTCTCGCCTTTTCTAGGTTTCCTTGATTCTAAAGGATTCTTAGATTCATCTCAGTGATGAATATTCATAATTCTGTGAGTGGACCTCACTCCAATTTCTCTTCCATTCATTTCCCCATGAACCAATTAATTCGGGGTCGAGTCAAGCTAGCGACTCGGTTATCAAAAACAGTAGCTTCCTCATGAACCAATTAATTCGGGGTCGAGTCAAGCTAGCGACTCGGTTATCAAAAACAGTAGCTTCCTCATGAACAATGTAATTCGAGGTCGAGTCAAGCTAGCGACTCGGTAATCAAAAAACAGTAGCTCAATATGGGTTTTCACCTATATTTCTGTCTTCTTTCCCCTTTCTACCACCTAAGTGTGGGGGAGATACCCCGCATGTTGTATATATCTTGAAAATGAAATGAAAAATTGTAAATACAAAAAAATAAAATAATTGTTGTGTTACCCCACTTAGCTTTAAATGTTATCCTTTTACGTTCAAGGATTCGGCATAATAGCCGGAACTTTGAATATTGAGGACAATATTCATTTCTAAGTGTAGGGGGAAATTCTGGCGAATTTGATCAAATATGTACCCTTTTATGCCCTTTTTCCCCAAAATGGCCAAAATTTTAAAATTTTTCACTTAATGGAAGTGCTTTGCACTAAACACAACAAATGGTAATCAATCCACCATGTCTAACCCACATAAGGATTGGCTAATCCAAGAGCAAACGGCTCTTGGTAAAGATATCTCAAATCCGTTGATGGCATGCAATTTGCCTAAAATTATATGGTATTCGACTCACCATATCCTAAAAAGTGAAGAGTTGGCTAGCCCGCAAGGTTATAGCTTGTGGTAAAGGCCTTGGAATTCCATATTGGTATTCAGCTCACCAAAGATAATATTTATAATTTATCTAAGAGTTGGCTAGTCCAGAAGCAAACGGCTTTTGGTAAAGACAAATCAAATCCGTTGACAGCTGGTGATTTGCTCAAAATCATTTGGTTATCATTGTACCAAAGTTCTTACTTGAACTGAAACACTTGGCTACTTCAGAAGTAATGGCTTTTGGTAAAGAGATGAAATCCATTAATTTTTCATAAAAGATTGCTAGGGACTAGCAATAGTTTAGTGTGGGGGATTTGATATGTGTCTAAATACACGTATATTTTATATTGTTAAACCCACAAAAAATGACCATAAACACACAAATGACCATATAAATGTTACAAATATCATTTAAATGTGTTTTTAGGTGATTCAGGTACAAAAAGATTGAAAACAAGTGAAAAGCATGCAAAGTTCACACAATTGTCATTTTCAGTCCCTGGAGTTTCATAAATTGGCAAAACTAGTCCCTAAAGGTTTAAAATAAAAGAAAAGTCAACTTAAGTCCTTGGGAAACCAAAAATGTTCACTAGTAATCCCTGGATAAAAGGTTTCAGAAAATGGCAACTTTTACCCCTCAAGTTACAAAAATGGCAAATTTAGTCCCTAGGTGTTCCAAAATGGAAATTTTACAAATAATACCCTTGTACTATTCATAACTTACAATTTGGAACCTTTTTGATAACTTTTAGGAAATTACACTTTTACCCCCTAAGAATCCAAAAATGGCATAAAAGGTCCTTTAAGTTTTAAAATGCAAAAATTATCAACTTTGGTCCTTGTGTTATTGTTTATTGGCAGGTTTAGTCCTTGGAATAAAGTTTGGATTATTGGCAAACAAAGCCCCTCAACTTTCAGCTTTGTACATAATTGGTCCTTGGGCTTTATTACTCTACAAAACTGTAAGAACATAAAGATGACAACTTTATCACCCACAATAGCCTTGGTGACTTGATATGTGAAGTATGTTAGAGAGAGAAAGTAGAGAATGTAGATAAAGAAAGAAGAGAGAATTTTATTAAGAAAAACACATACTTACACACTCAAGCACACCTTACAAATGATAGATAAGGTGCCTTTTATAGTTTCATACATAGGCTTTCTATGGGCATGGGCTTGGACTTGGTTTACATGTTCTAATAAGGCTTACATGATATACTTAATAAGTACCAAGTCCATAGCCCAATATACTTAACTATTACAATACTTGTCGACTCAATAATGATAACAATGCTAACAATCTCCCTCTAAGGGACGATCATTGAGATCTCCCTTTGATTACATAAATGATCAACACTTATAATGCTAACAATCTCCTCCTAAGGGTGATCATTGAGATCTCTCTTTTGTGACCTTGATCTTTGAAGCTTGTTCTCTTTGAATCTTTAAGTCATTGTGTAATAGCTTTGCTAGATTCTTTGTTCCAATCATGCTTTGTGATCTTTGAAAAATGTCGTTTGGTTGTTCTTGCCTTAGATCAACATCTTTACTCTGTTGTCTTTACGTCTTTTCCAACATGCTCATACTTTGTTTGACATTAAATCTTTGTGAAGTTCTCTTTTCTTTGACTTTAATCTTTGTTTCTTTAGTTTTTAGATTCTTTGACTTTGACTTAGAAAGGTTCTGAACTTTGCTTAGCTTTGATCTTTGAAGAGAGCTTTGTAGGGTATGAGCATGCGGATCTTTAAGTGATAGTAACGGTCTTTCTCCAAGGAGCATTCATCAGTACCTACATAAAACAGTTAGCAATAAAATATCCGGTACTTACAGGTTCGGAATTAGAGATCGTCAACAGCATAGTGTGAAGACTCCTTTTAACCCTTACCGAGGCCGTTCCTGAATCAGATACCCCTGAAAGGGCTTACTAGATCCACCGAAGTACATCAATGATTCAGGTGAGTTGCTGGAGATCACCCCACAACTGTAGACCGTTTGAGACAAAGTAACCATCATGATAGAAAAGGCAAGATCCGTAGACCTCATAAAGACTCTTACACCTTGTGCTCTTTTTTGGCGAACACAAGTGTATGCAATTGGAAGTGTATCCTAAGAGATCTTTGATGAATCTCAGGGCTCTAGGCTCGATAAGTGCACATTAGATTTCTTATGCGGAGATTAGGGATAGGTCTCATGCTTCAATATCAACCATCTCTAAGAGATAAGTTGATAGATTACACCGGTTCCCCGTGAGAATGAAACAAATATCTTTTAAGAGATACCTGAGTGGCTAGAAGGTTTAGTGCAATGCGTCACTGGGTCCATGACGTCTTGTCTTCTATACCGGTGTCACCTTAGTAACAACCAGTAGCATATGAGTTGAACTCGGTGTCTGCCCTAAGGTTGAACATATGGAGGGCTATTTCTTTTCACCCTTTTTCACATCTTTTCTTTTTAATTCTTCAACCCCTTCTTTCTCCTTTCACATTTACTCCTTGTTTTTGAATCATACCTAAGGACTCTAATTCTAAACTATTGGATTTGTCCTTGGGTAGATCCCTCCGGCTCTGGCGGATCATAGGACGGTTTTTCCTAACCTTAGTCTCCTTATAACTTCATGACTATCCTATTGTTGCCATCAAACCATTTGTGAAAATCTCTCTAAGTGTTTATGATAATAAAACATACTTTGTTAACACTTCGAGAGTTTTGCATTTCATGAAGGACTCCCCCTACACATGTGCTCATGGATTGTTAAGAAATTTGCACATGCATGAGGAGTTTGCACATTTTGAATAGATCCACTTTCAATGAACATGACCGATTCGAGACACGCTTACATCACTAGTTAGACTAGCTTGAAGTTATTACCCGGCCTGGTCAAGTCCACAGAAAGTTTCTCGAAACAATACATTTCTACTAAGACAAATCCTTTTCGAGACACGCTTACGTTGCTAGTTAAAGAGTTCCATTGTCAGCTTTTAGGTGACAAATAGCTCTAGTAACTAACTTGATGTTATTACCCGTCGAGGATAAGTCTTTTCGATTACTAACTTATGTTGTTTCGTCAATTCTTGGGTCATTTCTGAGTCGAGCTCTTTTGAGATTCAAGACGATCACATTTTAATCACGTCTTCTCCCCCTCAAAAATAGCATATCCATAGTATTTTTGATACCAATTGATTAAAACCTTTTCTTTTTGGATAGCTTACGGGAGAAACGGATGTTTGTAATTCCGTATAAGTTTCCTTTAAGCATGATTATTTTGGAACATCATTTTATTACTCCCCCTCAAAAATAGAAGATTTTGAGTAAATTTAAGCTTTTAAGAATTTTAGGGAGTAATATCTTGAGCTACATCATGAAAAGTTTTGAAAACCTTTTGAAACATGATTAAGATTTTGCTCAAAAATTAAAAAGACTTTGATAAGCTTTTTGGTGAGAAGTCTTCTTATCTTTTAGGATTGTCGCACAGAAATGTACAACAGGGTCCTTTCTTTGAAAATCGCGGGTTATACACTGTTATGTGTGCATAAGCCATAATGTTTTTAGGATAAGTGCACTGAAAATCTTTAAACCTTTGTTTGATTAAGCACTTTCCTTTATTTGAAGAACGAGTCCTTAGCTGAAATACTAAGAAGTCATAATGAAGCCCGGGTTTCGTACTGAAGTATACGAAAGCCATGATGAATTTGGATTAGACAACAACTTTTGGAACCCATTTAAGCACGGCGCCAACTGGGTTACCATATTTTGAAATCCATTTGTAAGTTGTGTCAATCCGAGACAAAGAAGTTGAATTCCAACGAGGACTGAAAACCTGTGTTTCATTTTTAAATAAAGCTCGTGGAATCAACGGTGATTTAAAACTCTTTTGCTTTTGAAAGTTGTTTGAGAAACTCGGTGTCTCTTTTGGAGTTTTAAAACTTGAAGAAGAAGTTTTCCATCCATTGTTGAAAATCGGCGTTTCATTTTGAAAATTCATTTTTGAGATGAATGGAAACCTTCCAGAATTAGGATTTTTCCAAGCATAGCCATTCCTTTGTTGTAGCGGAAGCATTTCAGAGTATGAATATTTCAAATGTTTTGAACGGCTTTGCTTTGGTTTCCACACTGGCTTTACCGGAGTAAAATGAGAGTATGGAGCTTGAAAACCTTGATTCTTTTCTTTATGAGCACTTGCATTTGAAACCTTTTGAGGAGTAAATGTTTCAGAAAAATTTGGTCTCTTATAAAACTTCCTTCCTTTTTGCAAAGAATAGGTAGTAAACTATGAAATCCTTTTTGAAAATGGTTATGAAGATTCACCCATGTAAACCTTTTCGGAAACACTTACTTGAGGTTTAGACTCATTTGAAACTTGAGATTTTCCTTTTGACTGGTTAAGAACATCAAACATTGCTTTTAAGGCATTGTATGAAGTTCTTAAATCATTATATTCTTTTTGAAGAGAAAGATGATCTGATGATGCCAGTTTTTCATGCAAAGAAGCATTCTGATTTTCAAGATGTGCAAAATATTTTTCATATTTGTCTGTTTCGATTGAAAAATCACTTTTGGCATCACCAAAATCCTTGGTTTGTTGTGCAATCGTTTTTTCCAATTCAACAATTTTCTTTTGAAGCATAGACTTTTCTTTTTCAAAAAGATGATTTGTTGTGATCTGAGAGTCAGATTTGTTTGAAGGTAGATTCTGAACTCTTGACCTCTTGATTGAATCAAACATGTTTTTGTAAGTCTGTTTCAAATGCTCATTTTCTTTTTGTAATGATGCCACAGCATGTTCCAATTCAAGATTTTTTGTATCAAGTTCGTCAAAATCAAACTTGATATTGGTATCATCACAATTTTCATCAAAAATCATTTCTTTTCTTTAAGCACTGATGTCAAAGAGTTTTCAGAAGACATTTTTCTCATTCTGCTCTTGCAGTTTTAGTTGGAAAGAGATACTTTGTGCTTCGAGTTTTGCAAGATGTTTCTCAAACTGAGCAGTTCTTTTTGACAGTTCTTCTTTGACATCAGCTGCTTCTTTTGAAAGCTCGGTGATTTTCTTTTTGAGACAAAGATTTTCAGATTTCAAAGAAGATGTTTGTTCAAAATGCACATTATCATACTCATGACTGACAGATGCCGACTTGAATGACTCTATTTGATTTGTGAAAAATTCTTTTTGAATGTCTAGAATTAAGCATTTTTCATCAAATTCATCTTCAAGAGAGTGAACGTACTTTAGATCTTCTCTCATTTCAGTTACAAGATGTTTTTCAAAGTACTCAAAACATAAGTTGATATCTTTCACACGAGGTTCAATTTCCTCTTTCAAAATCTTTTTAACTTCTAACTTAAGGCGTACATCTGATGAAAGAGGATTAGAGAAAACGTTGTTTATGATGTTTTCTTGCTTAAACCAAATGACCTTTAACGTTTGCTCAATGTGATGTTTAAGATTACAAAATTGTTTCCTTGCTCTATTTTGCCATAACTTAGCATCATAGGTAGCAAGTTGAGCTTCTTTGAAAAATCTTTTCACATTTATGTCTTTTCTTTTGAAAGGTTCTTTTGGTATATCTGTCAATTGTGTACAACCATACACAAATTCGTTGTACGAGAGTGGGTTTTTTGTTTGTTTTACTTTCAAGCGTTTTTCCTCTTCAGATTTTAAAATATCTTGAGACTCAAACAAAAGATCATCTGACAATTCTTTTCCCATATCTTCAGCATTGTACAAAATAGGTGTCAGCTTTTTCACTTTGTTTAAAAAACACGGTTTTCCTTTTTCCAACTGAGCACCATTTTCAAAACCAATTCCAGATGTTTGTTTATAAACTTCCTCATCTTTAGTAGGCAGCATGTTAATAGTCTGAGAAGTCTGTCCCAATTTTTGAAGTTTGTTTTCAAGATCGTTTGCTCGTTTCAAAAACTCTTGTTTTTCATTCTCAAGTTTTGTGTTAACAATCTCAAAATGTGAAGTGGTTTTTTGAAGCCTTGAATTTTCACTTTTTAAATCATTGTTCTCTTTTAAAAGTGTCTCAACCTTTCTACTGTTAAGGACCATTTGTTCACCCAATTTTTGAATGGAACATTTTTCACGAAGAACAACTTCTCTATAACCAACTTCAAGTGCTTCTTTTTGTTTTAAAAGTGGTTTGATAGACTCTCCATACATTTCAAACTTTTGAGCGTGAGATTTAAGGTTTGAGATTTCAATTTCAAGTTTAGCATTTCTTGTTGTTGCATTTTCAAAACGTTTTTCCATTTCCTTAAATCTCTCAATCTCTTTGTTCAAAAAAACATTCGTTTGCTTAGCTTCACGATTGTCGTTTTTGCACTTTTCACGTTCATGTTTGAAATTATTGATTAATGAAGCAAATAAGGCACGATCTTGTTCATAAGTAGATCCATCCTGGGCAGGCTCACCTCTATTAGGATCCATATCTGGAGTAGCAAAAGTGATATTACTATCATTTTGTTCCACCACATAAGTGTCACTAATAGACTCAGGATGCGCAGGATGTGTCTGATCATGAGCAAATACATTATCAAAGATATTACCATTATCATGAGCATGTGAATTTTGTACCGTAGCCAATATCTCTGTGTCTGATGATGGTCTGATATGATCATCTTCGGTGTCCCAAACAGCTTCATTCCTTTGTGTACCATCAGTATCTGAATCATAGCTAGGACTGCTGCTTTCAACCTGCTGTTCTGAAGATGAATCACTTCCCGTGAAAACCAAACTATCATCTGATGCATCACCCACGTTGACAGTTTCCACTTCTATTTGAAAATCTTTCTCTGTCTCTTCTCTTGCAATCACCTCAGTTTCCATTAACTGCATCTCACTTTCATTCTGCTCTTTTTCCCGTTTCAACTTCTCAATCTCATTTAACTTAGCTTCTTCAGTTTCAAGTATCTTTTTGAGTTCATCCATTTGATTTATGCATTGAGTTCTGAAGGTAGAATAGCTTACCCAAAATCTTTTATAAAACGCATCGATAAACTCTGTCTGGTTCATTATCCAAGGGTTAAATATTCTCTGAAACTGAGTTTGGATGACTTTAAGAGATTCTTTGCAGTTATGCGTATGAAGTTCTTCTTCATTAAGTAGCTTTTCAAGTTGATTCAAGTTTTGGATGAGTTCTTCTTGGAAATGATGAAATTGGACTCTAACGTAGTATTCAAATGCCTCATCGAACCTTATTTCTAAACCATAAATATTGATGACCTTCTCTACATATGACTTGAACACTGTAAACACTTTCTTTGAATCTCTCTCTTGGATTTGCATTTTCATTTCCATTGTATAAACAATGTGTGATAAAGGTGATCTTGGATCGGCTCAACGAAATAGGAGTTGGGTTTGGTGAAGGTTACTTTCCTTGGGCAACGAACTTTTAATACACCAACAATTTTCGAAACATTGACCACCAAAAGGTTTTCTAAAAGAGTTCTAGAAAAAATTTCTAAAAGTGTTCTAGAAAAAAAAATTCTAAAAGGTGTTCTAAAAAAATTTTCAGTGATTTAGAAACTTTTCAGTGTTCTAGAAACTTTTCAGTGTTTTAGAAACTTTTCAGTGTTCTAGAAACTTTTCAGTGTTTTAGAAATTTTCAGTGTTTTAGAAACTTTTCAGTATTCTCGAAAATTTTCAGTGTTTTAGAAACTTTTCAGTGTTTTAGAAACTTTTCAGTGTTCTAGAAACTTTGCACCAAAACTTTCTAAATTATACAATTTAGAGAGTATACCACGAGTCGAAGTGTTTTCTCACTTATACAAGCATGGGAAACACCGAGTAAGCAACGGGACCAAGTGTGTTCTCGAAACTTTTGTGATTTAGAAACTTTGTGATTTAGAAACTTTGTGATTTAGAAAGATTGCTAGAATTTTAATTTTGCAAAAAGCTCAACCAAATGAAGTTTTTATTCCAAGATTCTTGTACTTCTAGTTATAAAAACACCAAAACTTAAAGAAAGTTGCAAACTTGATGATTTTTATGAAAAATTTTTGTGTTCTAAAAAGTTTGCCAAAATTTTGAATTTGCTAAAAGCTCACCCAAATGAAGTTTGTATTCCAAGATTCTTGTACTTCTAGTTATAAAAACACCAAAACTTGAAGAAAGTTGCAAACTTGATGATTTTTATGAAATTTTTTTGTGTTCTAGAAAACAAGTACAATGACCAAAATCGAATTTTTAAGCTTTGAAACTTCAAAAAGATTGAAACTTTCTTGTTGGAAAAGGTTTATAACACTAGTTTGTAATCAAAAAAGTGTTAAAAGCCAAGAAAAACAAGAAAAGTGATGAACTTTTTTCAAAAAAAAACGTGGATAAAGCTAAAACAACAAAACACACAAACTCAAATCACTCCTAAATCATTGTTAGGCTCTTGATACCACTTGTAAGAACATAAAGATGACAACTTTATCACCCCCAATAGCCTTGGTGACTTGATATGTGAAGTATGTTAGAGAGAGAAAGTAGAGAATGTAGAGAAAGAAAGAAGATAGAATTTTATTAAGAAAAACACACACTTACACACTCAAGCACACCTTACAAATAAGAGGTAAGGTGCCTTTTATAGTTCCATATATAGGCTTTCTATGGGCTTGGGCTTGGACTTGGTTTACATGTTCTAATAAGGCTTACATGATATACTTAATAAGTACCAAGTCCATAGCCCAATATACTTAACTATTACAATACTTGTCGACTCAATAATGATCGTCACTTTTAATGCTAACAAAAACCATCCGGACCCTTAATTATTAATAAACCCAAAATCAAAACCAATCCAAATCCAAAACATAACCAAGGCCCAACACCAAATCCAGCCCAAAACCTTTTATAATAAAACTGGGGTCAAACCCACTCTACCTCGGTCAAACCCACCCTTTTCCCTCCTTATCTCCTTCCTCCCTCACAGCCTCACTGAGTCACAAACCACAATCAATACCACTTACCAGCCCACAATATTGCTCCACCTCACCCCTCAGCTGTCTCTTACACCCCTACAAACCCACCATGTTGCATTTAATGCAAAATTACGGCTGCAAGTTATCAAGTGGACTTTTGGCGCTAAAATGCCATTTGATGGCTTGGATGAGTTACAGAGCACCAATGGACAAGATTAAAAGTGGGATTTAGTCAGAATCAATTAGAGAACTCAGAGAGTGTATAAAAGAGGAAAAAGGAAGAGAGGAAAGGCACCTTGAGCTAGCCATCGTCACTAGTTAACTTAGTTTACTGCTTTCTTTAATTTTAATGTCATTTAATATTTTCAATGGTGTATTACTCCTTAAACAAGTGTAATAAAACATTATTTACAGTTTAATTGCAAGTTACCTTTAAATTTCATGTTTTCAATTCGTACCTTTAAATTTTCAAGTAATTTTAATTTCTAGTTGATCATTGGTGTTTAATGGACTTAAATAGTTAACATAAGCTCCTGAAAAAGCTTTGTAAGCTTTTAGATACATTAATTCAGTGTTAGTCTTGAAGATAAAAGAAATCACTAAAAAATTGAGAATATAGAAAAGAAATAAAAAATTCAGTGGAAATCATCAAGCAAGCTTGGAGCAGGTTTGTTTTGGAGTAAAAATGGTTTAGAAGCTTATTGGAAGCTGTAGGATGTGACAATGATCCTTGGTTCTTTGGTTTTCAGCTTGAATCACTTGTAAGCCATCTTTTTTACCATTTTTGCATTTTATAGTTCTAGTCTTTATTCTGCTTTAATTGTCATGTTTTCTTGTTTATTTGTTGTTGTTTAGTTAAATTATTGCGTATTAATGTATGTTTATGTTTTGCAATTTGATTGTGCTTGAAAATCCATTTTGACTGTCAATATGCAAATTTTTGATCATCCTAGGTTTAGACTTGTGTGACTACTTGTTTAGGCTTAAAAAGGTTTGATTTGACACATTTAAAACTCTTGGATGTGATAGATAATGTTTACACAGTTATTTGGTATGAAAAGTTTAATTTCGTCTCATTAAAAGGTTGTTTGGATTTGATGCTTAATCTGTATTAAAGGTTGTTTGAGTTGTTGTTCTTGTTTGATATACAACACATAGGACCTAATTGACTCAGTGAAAGTTCAATTAAGTGGTGTAGTATGAGAGAAAGTCAAATTGACACTTGACTGCCTCCTTATGAGCACTGTGAGATTGTCATGACCTAGAACCTTGCATACTTGTTTAAAAGTTTGTTATCTAACTTAATTTCATGTCATTATAGCTTAATATTACATGTTTAATCAGTAGGATAAGATCTAAGTTCACCTAAGTCAACTTAGATCATAAACTTAAAAAGTCAAATTTCTTGTTTTTCTATTTTTTTTGAATTAAAAGGTTATTTTCCTGTGGCTTTGTTATTTAGTTTCAGTTTTAGTCCTTTTTAGGTTTTAATATTTTGTTGCTAATCTTGCTTAGTTTATTTTTGTTAATTTTTATTTTGAATGTTTAAGTGCTTAATTCTTAGCTTATTTATGTCTGTTTTTGCCTTGTATCACAGTCACACGTCCAATTTCACAAGCTTGTAGCTTGTTAATTATTGAACTTGTGACTGTGTTTATTGTTGATATTAGAAGCCCTAATAGCCTTTTTGTTATGTGAATGCTTACTTTCCTTTTATTTGCTTAATTGGACTGCTTATCATGCCCACCTTTTTGTTCCACCTTACTCACTACACAGAAGCAAACTGTGTAGTTGAGCAATTTTCATAAGCCCATAAAAAGCTCCTCACTGAGCTTGAGCTTGTGAGCTTTAGCTTTTCACAAAGCCAAGCAACCAAACTCAATGTCTCAGTGCTTGTTGAGCTCTTACAAGCTTATTTGATAAGTTAATTCTGAGCTTGTTATTTGCCCCATTTGCTGAGTGTACTGAGTAATCAGTATACTCATGCCTTTTTCATAAGCTCTTAAAAAGCTTTTTATTGGACCTTAGCTTGTGTGTTTTGGTTTTATGTGAAGCTCATCCACCCAACTCAATGGTCCAGTGCTTAATTTTCACCTTGCAGCTTGTTTGATAGGGCTGCAAGAAGCTTTTAACTTGTCCCATTTTGTTGAGTGTACTGAGCCCTCAGTATACTCAGCCTACTTCATAAGCCCCTTAAAAGCTCATCTGTGGACCCCATATATTGAGCTTTGGCTTTTTGGAATCCTTACCAACCCATCTTGCTACTCCATTGCTTATTTTGGCTTTTCTAGCTTATTTACTAAGCTTATATTGGCCTTATAGTTAACTGCAAGGGGTGTTTGGATTGCAGTGTACAGTGAAATTGCTTATTAGCTTTTACCAAGCTTATTTGTGATTTCTTGTGCACCACTTTGTTTATATTTGTCCTTTATACTTGTACATATACTACTTTATCTTTAGTTTCATTTTTGAAGCTCATTTCAAGCTTATTGTGAGATTAAACTTCACTGTGAGCATAAAAGCTCAACTGAATAAGTCCTAAGTTCACAATCTGCTTATTTCTAGGTTTGTAATTTTCATACTTGTCCATAAATACTTGTATAAATCTTATTTTTCCTTTGGTTTCAGTTGTTGAGCTTATTCCAAGCTTATAGCAAGCTTAAAATCCAACTGTGAAGCTTAAACCTTCACTGAATAAGCTAATAAGCTCACAACTCCTTATTTTTCACTCCTAAACTTTTTATTTTCATTAAACTTGTACATATACAGTATATATTGAGTTCCAGAAAAAGAAAATACCAAAAAGATGCAATTTAAAGCTAAGTGATAGCTTCTATTTAGAAGCTTATTTGCTTATTAGCTTATTTCTATTAATAACATATAGTTTTTATATTTTTCCTAGGTTCTTATATTTATTTAATAATTATGTAAAAAGTTTCAGATTTTTGTTTGCTTATTTAGTATCTATAATAAATCAACAATAGTTTTAGTAATTAAATAATAGTAAATAATTAATAATAAATACATAAATTGTGTAAAAAATATATTTTCAGTTTTAAAATTCATTTTATAATATTTTAGATTTTTCTAAGTTTTTATTTTATTTTTCTAAGCATTTTTTTTATTTTCTTAATTTTTAGGTAATTATTAAATAGTAAATAATAGTTTTTAATTAATTGTAATTACATAAGTACTTGTAAAAATCATTTTAATTCACTAATAATTTTCTTATATTATTTGGATCACAAAAATATAAATTTCACATTTGTGGGGTTTATATTGATCAGTTTTCACTTTTTATTTTGTACGTAGACGTTTATTTAAACGTAAACGTACGCGTTTTAGGTTTTTAGGTTTTCTTAACTTTTTAAATAAGTTCGTAATTATGAAGTAAATACTTTATTTTTGTTTAATTTGCATTTAAGCCGCTAAGGCATTCAAATTCCTCTTTTGTTATAATTCCCCATTTGTTTTTGTGCGTTTACGTTTATTTAACCTAAACGTACGTTTGTATATCCTTTTACATTTCTAGGGTTTCTGATTGCACGTTTTTACTGATATAGCTGTGACAGAGCTATTACTATTCACATTCCTAGTGTTAGTCAATCAAATTCCTGTTTCTGTATTCAACATCACCAGATCACACATTCGTTGTATTAAAGATTTCACGCTTCGTTGGGACTTAACGACCTGGGAATATTCTATACTCCTTAGATTTAATTGCATTTTGGTCCTGAGTAGTTTGACTGTTATGATTGACCATTCACTAGTGGTTGGCTGATAAAAGATGACTGTTCAGGACCAATCAATATATATATATATATATATATATATATATATATATATATATATATATATATATATATATATATATATATATATATATATATATATATTTGTGGTCAATGAAAAAGTAATCTTGTTTTAATTTGTTATTCAAACAAATATGTTTACATTCATTTCAGTCTGACCCACACACTAATTGTTGACCCGTTACCCAAATCTACCATGTCTTCACCTCTAAGGAGAGACATAATATGTAAACTGACTGTTGGTACGGCAAAACTGTTTTACAGTGCCAAGGTAGTATGCATATACATGGAAACCATGGATCCTAAGGTGCTTAAGTTAGCAAAGAAAGAATTGCAGCCTTTACTGAAAGAAGGTGTACTCAAGTTACCCGAGCATAATCAACCAAAAAAATCAGGCTAAACAACTAAGCTAGATGAGTCCAGAACTAGGCGTGTATTGCGGTTTACTTGCTTCACAGAATTATAGTCTGAACTATATGCCATAAGAAGATGGTAGTTTAAGTTTGTAAACAACATGTTTATGTTATAATTTGAAAGTCAAAATTTTGTTTTTTGTTATATCATTATTTCGATATGACCTTATTACATGTACTCAACATTTAACGCTATACATGGTTTTGCAGACAAGTTACCTCGCTCTGGCAGGATTAAGTATTGTTGTTTTAGTCATGAACTAGCAACTGCCTTCTATTAATTTTTTTTTGTAAAACGTTTTCGGATAAATCAAAAGAGAAAGGTTGACATTTAATCTTGGACGAAACTACATTTAACCGTGAATCTTTTCCCTGACATTTTAGCATTAGTTGTTTCTTATTTTAACATGTTTGACGTCCCTTTAATTACAAATAATTCTGACTCCGTCTCTACTTCCTGCATAATTCTTTGAATGGTAGCAATTAGGTCCCCTTTTTTTCTCAGGGAGATAGCAGGGATTGGTAGGTGAAATTGATTATCTAGTGAATAAATGTCACATTATCCCACTTTAAAACAATCTAGGTAAATATAAAGTAACTTTGATTTATAACTATGTATGATATTTTATCTTATGTCGTAAGTAAAAGTTTGGAACGGACATATATATAAGCTTGTACATGAAGACAAGAAGAAAAGGAACACAAACACGTTATAATGGAGGTATAATAAGAGCTTTCTATCAGGCAGCTATCTCTGTAAAAGTTAAGTCATTGCTTGAACTTGTTGGATAAGAGATTGAAGAGAAACCAGTACCAAGTAAGTTCCTATCTATGAAAAATGCTGGCTGCTTAGGTTTTGGCAATGCAACTTCATTGCCTAACATGAAAACCACCGACGACATGTTTG
Source organism: Artemisia argyi (assembly GCA_030686995.1). Lineage (NCBI taxonomy): Eukaryota > Viridiplantae > Streptophyta > Magnoliopsida > Asterales > Asteraceae > Artemisia > Artemisia argyi. The sequence continues at coordinate 172,523,015 of CM060687.1, read as the reverse complement.
GCCTGTCTTCTGGACTTTGTTGTACACATAATAAGCCAACTTCTCTCGATCTTAAAACTTCCGATAGATTGCTTGCCTCAGCAAAACTTGAATCCAAGAGTTCCATTGACTTTCCTTCACTATGCATCCTCCATGCCTAAATATAAAAGCGGATTTAATTATTAGGCAGTAGAGTTATGCCAGATAAATTTGAAAATCAAGCAACTTACATGTCCAATAAAATTATTGTTATGCTCAGAATGAACAAATCCCCTGTTTCTCTTCCCACACACAATCTCCAGCACTAATACACCAAAGCTGAAAACATCTGACTTTATTGAGAAAACACCATCTAGCATATACTCTGGTGACATGTAACCGCTACACATAGAATAATGTTTACAAGTCTTAAAAATAATGAACTTAACAAAAAGTGAATGAAGATAAACCAGAATGTTGTATCTTACTAGTACCAACAACTCTCTCAGTGTTAGCTTCAGTTTCATTTCCTCCAAAGCTTCTGGCTATCCCAGAGTCTGATATTTTTGGGTTCATGTCCACATCTAGTAGAATATTGCTAGCTTTAAGATCTTTGTGAATGACTCTTAATCTTGAATCTTGATGAGGATAAAGATGTCCTCGTGCAAATCCTTTGATGATTAAGAGTCTCTTTGTCCAATCAAGGAGTGTGCTTTTCCTTTTATCTGCACATCATGTAGGTTTTGTTCAAAGTATCATACCATAGTAAGTTACTATTGTCGATTTATAGAAATTATATGATATTGACCAAATATAAACTCGTCTAAGCTTCTGTTTGGCATGTATTCATATATCAGCAACTTCTCGTCCCCCTTGATGCTACATCCGAGGAGCTTGACGAGATTTTGGTGCTGAAGTTTTGAAATGCATATAACTTCATTCATAAACTCATTAATTCCTTGACTGGAAGTTTTTTAGAGACGTTTAACTGCAATTTCTTGCCCATCCTCTAGCATACCCTGAAGATTACCAATTTTTATGGGAAAACTATACAAAATTCAAAGGTAACTAATTAACTATCATTCATAATTTTTAGTATCAATGGCACACTTAAAACATTTTAGCTTTATAATTTTGTTATCTATAATGAATTAGAATGTTTCACTAACAATTATGTTGGACTAATCTTGAGTCATGGCTCAATACTTGGAGTTCCTTATGTAAAATAGTTTAAGTAAAGATTGTAACATAGATGTTAGTATGAGGGATGTATATGTAAACGCAGAAGGGCCAAATAGGTTTATCTAAAACCTAATAACTGCCATAATGTTTCCAACAGATGCAACAATTCAGAACGAAGCGACATGTCTCTTCAAGAAAGGCTACAGGCATATTGAAGTGTCATGATGGTTGGAGGATAACCGCTCCTCAACACAAGTATAAATAGGGCATAGATTTTCGTTTATTTGTAACCAGATTTGTACAATTACTCTAGAAAACCGAATACTTTGATTCAATAATATAAGTCGTTTGAATCAGATTGTTTTTGCATTCGTTATTACCTGTTTATGTTTGATTAACAAACCCCACTGGGCAACAAATTATAGTCAAATGGACGAATCATATTGTGACGCTATACTCAACAAACTCAATTCAAATAAATATGATTCTTCATTTACCTTATAGACCGGTCCAAATCCGCCCTCTCCAAGTTTATTATCGAGTGAAAAATTAGCAGTAGCATTAGCTACTCTAGAGAAGCTAAACAATGGTAACTCCATGGCTTCTCTCCCGCTTTCACCTACATTTAGTAACCCCCCCTGTGCGTTAATAATACAAAACCCGTCAAACTGGTTGAACCTGCTCACATAATCCGCCCTCTCCAAGTTTATTATCGAGTGAAAAATTAGCAGTAGCATTAGCTACTCTAGAGAAGCTAAACAATGGTAACTCCATGGCTTCTCTCCCGCTTTCACCTACATTTAGTAACCCCCCCTGTGCGTTAATAATACAAAACCCGTCAAACTGGTTGAACCTGCTCACATAATACAGACTATTCTGAACCATCTAACATACTTATTACATTAGGTTTTAATATTCTAAATCGATTATGATCACTTTATCGCTAAAACTCTAGAAATGTCTTACCTTCCTCAGTTTGTGGTGAAAGATGTCTTTTTCTCCAAGCATACCACAACCATGTGCTCAAACATATCTCAAAAACCGCCAAAAAGACTCCAATGAAGATGATTTTGTTGTTTGTTCGAGCAAGTGCATGATCTTAACACGAAAAGTCAAAAACAACATCGTTCATCAACTTACAGACTCATAACAACCATGAAAGTAACCAGAAAGATTACATGATAGTAGATGTATATTTTTTTTATTAATTGAAACAAACATAAACAAAGCATAACGTATTCAGGTAGTTACCTAATTCAGAAGAAGCCATTCTCAAAAATATATCCTGACCACCCTTCGATGCCCTGATATCTAATAGGTCATTGAACCAAAGCAAGCAACCACTTCCTTCGCCTCTGATATCAGTATTTGCCTATGCCATACAAGTGCAGTTCTGTAGGCATATTGCTTTACATTCCGTTAAAGTCATTGTATTGTTAAACCAGGAAGTCTATGTATCTGGCAATTTTACATTAGAATACTTTATAAACCCATCTGTACAACTTTTGCAATCCAACGGTATTCTCCTCACACAACCACCTGTCCAATCTCCTGTTACCCAACCCCTTTTGTTTATCGGCTCAAATTTTGGCTCATCTACGCACGAACATTTCTGCGCGTTTTCAGTGTTGCAGCTTCCATAAGGGCCACAGATTTTATACGTGTCACAAATATCTTCTGGTATCGTCGAAATAACCTCCCAGATTTTCTTTTTTTCTTGCCACACTGAACGTTCTAGATTCCCAGAAGATGTCAAGGTGGATTTCGATATGACAGAATTGTTTGCCAGATTATAAGAATCAAACATCTCTTTTTCATTAATAACCATTGTGTATGTAAGAAACGTGTTGATGGCAGGCCAGGATGACCCACTAAACCGTTCACCATTCCATGGTCCGAGCCGAAACTTGACCTCCAAACCATCTCTTAGTACTAAGTGAGGATAACCACATGTGTCAACGCTCCAGGTGAATTTCCCTATAGCTGGATCATGGATACTCTTCCACGATGTTAAATGCCATTCGGCGGCTGTTTAGTAATTTTTTCCAATCTTCATGCCAGGTAGATTAGTATCCGTTGGAAAGTCAAAACTCTCCCACAGAATCTTCATGTTGTTTCCATCCGTGGTGACTAGATTTCCAGAGTCATAAAGCTGTGCAGTTGCATTTCCTGATGATGTTGAGTTGGATGACCACACTACGTTGTTGCACACAACTTTCTTTCTTTTAGTTGCACACATCGCGAGACATTCGAAGAATATTCATCAGGAGGTTTTATAGATTTGTGAGTATTTAAGAAAGCATCTTTCTCAACTCGACTCATTTCATAACAGGCTTTTGGCAAAATATACATATTATTGCTCCGAGGATGATTCTTCGGGTGAAGCTCCTCTCGTATACCCATTTTTTTTAAGTCTAGACGAGCATTTAGATTATCTTTTGATTTCCCCACTTGTCCGAGCAATGTCCCCACGATGTTGTCACAAACATTTTTTTCAATGTGCATCACATCTAGATTGTGTCGCAACAGCAAATTTTTCCAATAAGCTAACTTAAAGAAAATGCTCTTCTTTTTCCAAGGACCAGTTTCAACACTTTCTACAAGAAAATCAACACCTTGTAATTGATCTAGAACAGCATCTCCGGACACAGGGATGGGAGGATATCCTAACTCTACATGTACATCGAATGACCGAGTATCTCTACACGAGTGATGATCTGCTTGAAGCCATTTTCTATGACCCATGTAAGACCACTTTCTACCATGATCTAGCCATTTCGAAGTTTTATCGAATGCACATAAAGGACATGCATATTCTCCCTTGGTGCTCCACCCAGACAGATTGGCATATCCCATAAAATCAGAAATAGTAGAAAGAAGAGCAGCTTTCATGCAAAAGTTCTCATTCACAGAGGAGTCAAAAGTCTCAATTCCAGTATCCCACAAGTCTATCAATTCATTTATTAACGGTTGCATGTAAACATCTATTTTATTCCCGGGACCTTTAGGTCATAGTTGTCAATAGCGAATAGCGATAAATAGCGACGAGTCACCTATATGCTACGTAGCGAATAGCGATAAATAGCGACCGCTATTTGTGTTTAGCGATAAAATAGTAGCAAGTATAAATTTTAAAATTATATGTATACTGATACATTTTAGTATAAATAACTAAGCAAGTATAAAAAATATTGGGCTTTAAATATAAATTAATTCTTTAACTTAGTTAAATTAAGGTTTTTTAATTTATTTTTATATAAATCCATAATTATTTATCAATTTAAATTTAAATTCATAGCACAATAAATAGTTTTGGTTGCTTTTTTCTATTTTGAATAATGTACTGCTTCTATTTTGAATAAATATTTTTGGTTGCTTTTATATAAATCCATAATTATTTGTCAAAATATCAATTGTTGAGTGGTCATATATTTGTTGTACTTGAAAAAATTAAAATAATGTACTGTTTCTTTTTAAATGTAGGTGACCCTACGTATTACTAGTAACTTTTTTATTTCATTTTCTCTTTCTCTCTCACCTATCATCTTCTTCCTCAAATTACATGCTCCATTTTCAGATCTAATCAAGAAAATCGAAGTTGACCGGCGTGATTATGAAGAAAAACAAAGATCTGACGTTGACCGGCATTGACCGGCGTGATTATGAAGAAAAAAAACCAGATCTAGCGTTGACCGGCGTTGACCGATAAGTTAGACCTGAACCACCGTGTCGCTATTTTGTCGCTAAATGATATTAGCGGCTGACGACCGCTTCGCTATGTAGCGCGCGATAGCGACAGCTATCGTCGCTATTGACAACTATGCTTTAGGTCCAGGAATAATTAAAGAAAGAATGAAGTTGGGCTGTTTTTGATGTACCATGGGGGCAGGTTATATGGAATGACGAAAACAGACCAGATACTATAGGATATACTCATCGTTCCGTATGGATTGAAACCATCACTTGCTAAACCCAAACGAACGTTTCGGGGATCACTAGCAAATCCCGGATATCTCTCGTCAAAGTGTTTCCATGCAAGTGCATCAGCCGGATGTCGCAGCTTGCCATCTCTTACACGTTCCATATGATGCCATTTCATAAGAGTCGCTGTTTTTGAAGACATGAACAATCTTTGTAGCCTGGGTTTCAAGGGAAACCATCATAAAATGTTCATTGCCTTATTCTTTTTTGGAGTTACCACATCTGATGAATTATCATCCTCATTATCCTCGGTGGGAATGGGTTTCCATCTTGAAGCTCCACATACAGAACAACTTTGGTCTTTCTCTGTGTCCTTCCAAAACAACATGCAACCATTAATACATGCGTGAATTTTTTCATACCCTAATCCTAACTTGGCCATGATTTTTTTGACCTGATAGTTTTTTTTTGGGTAATATGTTTCCTTCGGGCAACAAATCGTGAAGGAACTCCAACAACATGGAAAACGATTTGTTGCTCCAACCATTAAGGCATTTTATATGATACAAATGTACCAAACAAGAGAGCTTATTGTGCTTAGCATCTGGATACACCTTTTGGTTCACATCTTTCAGCAAGTCGTCGAACTTTCTTTTATCATCATTATTCTTTTTATGTTGCTCATTCAAAACAGGTTCGACGTTAATTTCCGTTATTGGTAGCATATCCAAATTATCTGCAAGTTCCCTTTCACCTATATCTTGATTGTTTCCTTCCATTGAAAATCTAGGAAAAAGGTCATGCAATAACCCATGCATTTCATTTTGATAATTTCCTTCTACCCTATTTGCCTTTATACTCGAAGATGACCCCTTGCGACTTTCCCCATGATCTATCCATTTTGTATATCCTTTTCGGAAACTTGAACATATGAGGTGATTGAACACTACCACTTTATTTTTGAGAAATCTGTTGTGACAAGTGATACATGGACACAATATCATCCCATCTCGAGCTGATTTCAGAAAAGCGAAGTCCAAAAACGATTCCACGCCATTTACATATGTTAAACTAGCTCTTGGTGCAAGATACATCCAAGATCTATCCATAGTGATAACTGTAACAGCAGAAAGAAAGAATGCCAATCAATAAATGGTTGAACTATTGATTCTTGTAAATGGGTGCTCAACTATTGATTCTTGTCAAATTTAGAAGCATGGCCATGACTATAGTAGAATGTGACGAGTATGGGTGCTCAACTATTGATTCTTGTAAATGGTTGAACTTTGAGAACCATGAGCCTATGGTGATGAGCCCAAATATGGAACTAGATGATCTTGAGCTCACTCTTGGAAGTGGCAATGCTAAGTGATGCTCTAGTTCTTAATATGCAGAGAATTAAAGTTAGCGTATTTTATCTCGTTAAGCAATTCAAATTAAGTAATATATTCACACTTATATGTTGAAATGAAGGCTGTAACATTCTCTAAAATTGCACCCAAAGTCTCAAGAGCGCACATGAGTAACTGATTGCAAGTTTGAAACTCCCATTTTTGCACTACTCTAGTTTATGAAAGACTACACGATGATTCATGAAGGTAGAAGGCAATCACAAAGGCATCAAACTCCAAAAAACTCTTAGATGTCATTTATGTCCTAAAACGATTTATATAGAACCTTAATAACCAAGAATTAGTCATAATACTAATTTCACCTTATCACCAAGATTGGCCACAAATAAGGGGATAATTTGCAACCTCTAACAAATTGTATTTCAAAAAGTAACTATATAAAGAACTATAAACTCTTATATTAACCTGCAGGTCATCTAGAGGAGTATCAGCAGCTAGCGCATTAGATTTTAATGACCGTTTGATACTTTTCTTAGACATAGGATCTGTTCGCATTTTTTGTACTTCATAACAGAAGCAGATTTAATCAGTCTCATTGATGTGAATTTAATTAACTTGGCTGTGATGTGGCAAACTATTACAAAGTGATATCAATCAACATTTAATATTGCATCAGCAAAAGTATAAGTACTATAAGTAATATTCTACATTTCCCCTTTCTCTTACTCCCTTCGTTAATGTATTTCTTATTTAAGCATTTACATGCTATCAAATAGTCGGTAAATTTGATTTCAAACTACAGCCACATCTTCTTCACATGAATTCTAGATACTTGAGTTAAGATCTTGAGTTAAGGTGTAGTTTTACTTTAGCCCTTTGATGGTTAGACAAGTCGTGCATATCAACTAATGTTGAATAGGGTTGTGGCCCGTTTTATAAGTGTTTCATTTACATGCCCTTTATGACAACTGAACACCAACTCAAGTGATTATTTCTTATGATTGCATACACAAACAGTTGGATTATATTTCATAAAAAAAAAAGTATATTTCATTTAAGCATTTCATCAAACAGTTGGATTGCATACAAGTATTTCATTGAAACATTTCATCAAACACTTGTAAATCATATAATCATATAATCAGGTATAAAGAAATGGAATCAATCAAATGAAGCACAATAAGATGTGATCCTTAGAAGGACAATAATAAGATTATATAAAATTACCTCAAAGAAATGGAATCAATCAAATGTGGCCGGAGGTGATGGTGGCCGGAGGTGAAGGTGTCGGTGGCCGGAGGTGAAGGTGATGAAGGGAGATAAGGCTTTTGAAGGTGAAGTGTTAATGGGCAGATTTTATCTAAAATGATGTTTTTGTTTGACCTTTTATTTTTGTTTGACTTTTTTAATTGGCTGTGAAATACCTTTTCTGAACAATACTAAAATGATGTTTTATTGACTGTTTTACTCTTCAGTCATAAAAAGTTTCAGACACTAAATGTCATTTATTTTGTAGTGTACATGATCGGTATAGTTCTTGAGAACAAGATTTCCCACACTGTCAATCCTTAACATGCTTGATGATACATTGGTGAGGGGGTAGTCTCTGTTGGCAACCCAAACCACTATTTTAACAGAAATTTTCTTATACCGAATACCAACGTAAGTGTTATCCAAGCTACCTGGCTTGAAGAATCCCAGTTCAAATGTTCTAGCAGGAGATACCAGTGTGTCATTTTCTGTCAAGAAGCTTGAGTCTGAGATGACGTCAATTTCGGCTGTGTATATTTTTTGCATGTGGAGCAAAAAATCTAGAAGAACAAGTATGGTTGTTTCCTCCATGAAAATCATTTGTTTCTAATCACAAAAGACATAGCAAAACAAACATAATTGTGTGTTTTTTGTGAATGTCATATGGAAACATTCTAGTTTAGTAATTAGAATACCATTAGATCACTTTAGCTTCACTCCTAGTGAGTGACCCTTGCTTACCTAGAAACTATCTACATTGATCGGGTACACTGCTCGTTAGTGTTTAGAGTCTATAGGTTAGTTCGGCAATAAATAAATTTAAAACTTGGTAAAATTTTATAGACCTAAAAAAACACATCAAGTTTTTTGCGCCGCTGCCGGGGAGTGATTGTTTTAATTTGATTTATTGGTATTTTAGTTTTTCGTTAGTTTTTGTGTGATTTTTAGTGTTTAAATTTTCTGAAAATTTTTTTGCAGGAAGCTAATACGGCGTATCTATTGTCTGTTAGACACGGCGCATTAACTTGTATCGATACAGCGTATCTATTGTCTGTTAGATACGGCGTATCGATCTTTTGTGACCCAAAAATATTTTTCGTGTCTATTTAATTTTTAGTATTTAGTTTTTATTTTTGTTTCGGTTACTAATGTTCTTGGTTATCTTTCAGTTAATCATGGAGATGGACAATCCAGACATAACTATGGAAGAATATCTTAGGCTTAACTAAGAAAGATCCTTGTGCAATAATAAGGTTTACGATTGGGAAAGAGCAAGATATGGTGCACAAGTCATCAATGATAAAGAACCCATGATGGAAGAATACTTGTTATTAAAGCAGGGAAAGTCAGGGAAAGAAAGAAACAAATTGCCATTTCGACACACTTGGACTTTATTGAATGATGATGATGAAGAAGAATCATACGATTTTGGTGCAATTAGGATTCCGGCAATAGTTATTGATGATGTTATTTCTCCGGAAGTTGCCCGAGATGAAGAAGAGTCACAAGTGTTTGATTTGAATGAATATCCGGCAATTGTTAACAAAGAAGCTTATTCATCCGAAAATGCTTATGATGAAAAAGAAGATGAATGTGGAGCAATGATGTATAGTGCTATTAATTGTGATTTTCCACCCGAGTTAGAAGATATATTCTCATCCTATCAAAAACACCATGATGATACTCCCTTGGATGAAGATAATGAGTATTCTAATATTGAAAGGGATTTTGAAGAAATCTGGGATGACTTATTTAAAGCGGATATTCGGGACGAAGATGAAATTGCAAGACCACTAGTTGAAGATGGAGACTTACAAGATGAATTGGAGTCACTTACAACAAAAAGTGGTACTAATTTATTTGATATTATTAATCCCGTTACTAATAATCTTGCTAGTTTTCATAAACAGGTTGCAAAACAAAAGAATGATGAGGTGGAATTTATTACACTTAATGAAGCACCTGTTATCAACCCATTTTTGGTTGAACTCGAGAAAGAATTTGATGATGAGCTCTTGGACACTACCTTGCTTGAAGAAAAGACTAATTTAAATCCAAAGATGAATGTAGAGAAAATTGAACAGGTACTCACCAAATACCCTTTCTCATCTTTTATGGAAGTCAAGGGAAGCCTTACTACCAATGTAACGAACGAAGAAGAAAGGGACCTCATTCATCCACAACATAAAAGTCTTTCACATAAGAAGTTCAAGGCATTTAATTATTCAACCAGAACTGGTATGGTTAAGATAGAATTTAAGATATTGCCAAGGTATGATATTTACTTATTTCTTCCATCACTACTAGTAGCAAATTTACACCATTATGGTGCTTATTGCTACTATCACCCGCACTTGATTCCAAGTGGGGGAACAACACCCTATTACATAGTAAATAAGGGTGGAGTCAGTGTTAGCATTAAAAGTGACGATCATTATTGAGTCAACAGGTATTCTAATAGTTAAGAATATTGGGCTATGGACTTGGTACTTATTAAGTATATTATGTAAGCCTTTATTAGAAAATGTAAACCAAGCCCATTAGACAAAGCCCATAGAAAGCCTTTTAGGGCATGATGTTACTTACTATATAAACACCTCAAAGGCTCATTTGAGGTGTGTGCTTGTGTGTGAATTGTGTGTGTTTTCTCTAATAAAAGTTCTCATCTTTTCATCTCTTTCTCTCTCTATACACGATCCATATACATACATCAAGTCACCACCTTTACTTCATATTGTGCTTATATTTGTGATAAAGTTGTGATATCTAAGGTCCTACAAGTGGTATCAAGAGCCTAACAATGATTTAGGAGTGATTTGAGCTTGTGTGTTTCGAATTTTTTTTAAGCTCCTACACATTTTTTTAAGAAAAGATCCTTACTTTTCTTGGGTTTTAACACTTTTTTGATTACAAACTAGTGTTATACACCTTTCCCAACAAGAAAGTTTCAATCTTTTTGAAAGTTTTAAGCTTAAAAAATTCGATTTTGGTTATTGTACTTGTTTTCTAGAACACAAAAAAAATTTCATAAAAATCATCAAGTTTGCAACTTTCTTCAAGTTTTGGTGTTTTTATAACTAGAAGTACAAAAATATTGGAATACAAACTTCATTTGGGTGAGCTTTTAGCAAATTCAAAATTCTGGCAAACTTTCTAGAACACACTTGTACCATCTTTCTAAATCTCAAAGTTTCGAGAACACCTTTGTACCAAGTTTCGAGATTACACCTCGTTGATCCTTAAGTGCTACCGTTGCTTACTCGGTGTTTCCCTTGCTTGTATAAGTGAGAAAACACTTCGACTCGTGGTATACTCACTAAATTGTATAATTTAGAAAGTTTTATTGCTAAGTTTCTAGAACACTGAAAAGTTTCTAAAACACTGAAAAGTTTCTAGAACACTGAAAAGTTTCTAAAACACTAAAAATTTTCGAGAACACTGAAAAGTTTCGAGAACACTGAAAAGTTTCTAAAACACTGAAAAGTTTCTAGAACACTGAAAAGTTCCTAAAACACTGAAAATTTTTCCAGAACACCTTTTAGAATTTTTTTCTAGAACACTTTTAGAAATTTTTCTCTTAGAACTCTTTTAGAAAATCTTTTGGTGGACAAAGTTTCAAAAATTGTGGGTGGATTAAAAGTTCGTTGACCAAGGAATGTAACCTTCACCAAACCCAACTCCTATTTCGTTGAGCCGATCCAAGATCAACTTTATCATAAATCAGAAGTAAATGGAAAAAGAAATGCAAATGAAAGAGAGAGATTTAAAGAAAAAGTTTAAAGTGTTCAAGTCACAGGTTGAGAAGGTTATAAACATATTAGGATATGAGCCAAGGTTCGAACAAGCATTTGAATACTATGTCAGAGACCGATTTCATTATTTCAAAGAGAAACTTATCCAATGCCTGAATCAACTTGAAAAGCTACTTAATGAAGAAGAACTTCATACGCGTGACTGCAAGGAAGCTCTTAAAGTGATCCAAACTCAATTTCAGAGTATCTTTAACCCTTGGATAATGAACCAGTCTGAGTTTATCGATGCATTTTACCAAAAATTTAGGGTAAGCTATTCGACCTTCAGAACTCAATGGATAAATGACATGGGGGAACTTGAAAAGATACTTGATGCTGAGGAAGCAGAGTTAAATGAAATTGAGAAGCTAAAACGGGAAAGAGAGCAGATTGAAAAAGATATGCGGTTAAAGGAAAGAGAGCAGATTGAAAAAGATATGCAGTTAAAAGAAAGAGAGCTAATAGAAAGAGAGATGCAGTTAAAGGAAACAGACATGATTGAAAGAGAGACAGACAAAGATTTTCAAACAGAAAAGGAAACGCAGGTTGAAAGCAGCAGTCCTAGCTATGATTCAGATACTGATGGTACACAAAGGAATGAAGCTGTTTGGGACACCGAAGATGATTATATCAGACCTTCATCAGACACAGAGATATTGGCTACGGTACAACATTCACATGCTTATGATAATGTTAATATCTTTGATAATGTGTTTGCTCATGATCAGACACATCCTGCGCATCCTGAGACTATTAGTGACACATATGTGATGGAACAAAATGATAGGAATATCACTTTTACTACTCCAGATATGGATCTTAATAGAGGTAAGCCTGCCCAGGATGGATCTTCTTATGAACAAGATCGTGCTTTATTTGCTCCTTTAATCGATAAATTCAAACATGAACTTGAAAAGTGCAAAGAGAACAATCGCAAAGCTAAGCAAACAAATGTCTTATTGACAAAAGAGCTTGAGAGATTTAAAGAAATGGAAAAAGGTTTTCAAAATGCAACAAAAAGAAAAGCTGAACTTGAACTTGAAAACTCAAAACTTAAATCTCAAGCTCAAAAGTTTGAAATGTATGGAGAATTTATCAAACCACTTTTAAAAAGAAATGAAGAACTTGAAGTTGGTTACAGAGAAACTGTTTTGGATAAAAAAAAAAAAAAAAAAAAAAAAAAAAAACGTTCCATTCAAAATCTGGATGCTCAAATGGTTCTTAATAATAGAAAGGTTCAAGCGCTTATAAAAGAGAACAGTGATTTAAAAAGTGAAAATTCAAGGCTTAAGAAAACCACTTCAAATTTTGAGATTGTTAATACAAAACTTGAGAATGAAAATCAAGAATTTTTGAAACGAACAAACGATCTTCAAAACAAACTTCAAAAATTGGGACAGACTTCTCAGACTGTCAACATGTTACCTACTAAAGATGAGGAGGTTTATAAACAAACATCTGGAATTGGTTTTGAGAATAGTGCTCATGTGGATACTGAAAAACCTTGTTTTTTAAACAAAGTGCAAAAGTTGACACCTATTTTGTATAACGCTGATGATATGGGAAAAGAATTGTCAGATGATCTTTTGTTTGAGTCTCAAGATATTTTAAAATCTGAAGAGGAAAAACATTTGAAAGTAAAACAAACAAAAAACCCACTCTCATACCACGGCTTTGTGTATGGTTGTACACAATTGACAGATATACCAAAAGAACCTTTAAAAAGAAAAGACACAAATGTGAAAAGATTTTTCAAAGAAGCTCAACTTGCTACTTATGATGCTACGTTATGGCAAAATAGAGCAAGGAAACAATTTTGTAGTCTTAAACATCACATTGAGCAAACGTTAAAGGTCATTTGGTTTAAGCAAGAAAACATCGAATACAACGTTTTCTCTAATCCTCTTTCATCAGATGTAAGCCTAAAGATTGAAGTCAAAAAGATTTTGAAAGACGAGATTGAACCTCGTGTGAAAGATATCAACTTATGTTTTGAGTACTTTGAAAAACATCTTGTAACTGAAATGAGAGAAGATCTAAAGTACGTTCACTCTCTTGAAGATGAATTTGATGAAAAATGCTTAATTCTGGACATTCAAAAGGAATTTTTCACAAATCAAATAGAGTCGTTCAAGTCAGCATATGTCAGCCATGAGTATGAGAATGTGCATTTTGAACAAACATCTTCTTTGAAATCTGAAAATCTTTGTCTCAAAAAGAAAATCACCGAGCTTTCAAAAGAAGCAGCTGATGTCAAAGATGAATTGTCAAAAAGAACTGCTCAGTTTGAGAAACATCTTGCAAAACTCAAAGCATAAAGTATCTCTTTCCAACTAAAACTACAAGAGAAGAATGAAAAAATGTCTTCTAAAAACTCTTTGACATCGGTGCTTAAAGAAAATGAAAAGATTTTTGAAGAAAATTGTTATGATACCAAAATCAAGTTTGATCTTGAAGAACTTGATACAAAAAAATATTGAGTTGGAACATGCTGTGGCATCATTACAAAAAGAAAACGAGCATTTGAAACAGACTTACAAAAACTTGTTTGATTCTATCAAGCAGTCAAGAGTTCAGAATCAAACTTCAAACAAATCTGACTCTCAGATCGCACAAAATCATCTTTTTGAAAAAGAAAATTCTGTGCTTCAAAAGAAAATTGTTGAATTGGAAAAGAAGATTGCACAACAAACCAAGGATTTTGGTGATGCCAAAAATGATTTTTCAATCGAAACAGACAAATATGAAAAATATTTTGCACATCTTGAAAATCAAAAATGCTTCTTTGCATGAAAAACTGGCATCATCAGATCATCTTTCTCTTCAAAAAGAATACAAGGATAGGACATGTTCAACTTACCTAGTTCTAGACTAGGCCTCGTTGTATAGCGTACCTAGTTCTTGACTAGGCCTCGCTCTATAGCTTACCTAGTTCTTGACTAGGCCTCGCTCTCTATCTACCTAGTTCTATAAGCATAGCAAGTTTTGAAATAAAAGCGATAAAAGTCCACATAAAATAATTTGCACGTTTCTCACCCCAAGTATTGAAAATAAAGTTCAAGAGTAAAAGTGGGGCTATGACTCACCTCAAGTCCAGAAATCAGCAGAAAGAAATCGGTAGAAGTAAGATGTATCACAGCTCAAAGACAGCAACTACGGACTCGGCACTTCCTAACAATATAAACTCTTTTCAGATTTATTTCCTCAAAATCAAATATTCCCAATCCCAAATGTATTCCTTTTTACTTTCCAAAAATCCATTTCTCATATTATTCTCGAATTAGTTTGGAGTTTGGCGTTTGGTATCCATGCGGGTGGAGGGTTGACACAACTCAAAATCAAGAAATCACAACCAAAAGAAGTATTAATAACAATCTACGGGTCTAATATTAGTCTAATATATCATTTAAATAAAACATCGAAGTTTACCAAATCCGTCGACTTGGTATTCCTCCATACTTTATTTATTTAATATATTATTCCAAGCTTATACCCAAAACCTAAATCACATTGCACGTAGAATGCTATATGGTATATTTCTAAATTTAATAAGTTCTCTAAATACATCGTCAAACTTACCAAATTCGTCAATTTGATAAACCTCACGTAATATTTAGTAACTCATAAATCTCATACATATACCACAACCTATGGGCGTCGTAGGATACAATACCCATTAATATACTCATTTTATATAACTAAATAAGTCCTATTTAATTCGTCGATCAAATAAGGTACGTAGTTATAGAAAATGGATGTATTAACGTCACATATCCGTGACAAGCACGAAAGTCACTCAATGAATAATATGGCCCACTTGGACTAAGGTGACTACAATCCCGTATAACTCGTAAGTTTCCCGTTTTATTTTCCAAAAACATTTCATTTCGTAATAATTATCCAACGTTATAAATTTCATCGGCATTTATAGTTGTTTTACTCATAATAACATTCCCAACATTTATTACACTATTTTTATAGTATAATATACATCGTCACATTATTATAATATTACTCGTGATCGTTTTATTTTTAATATACGCACTTGTATAAACATATATATATATATGTTTTCATGTATATATATTTATATAAACGTTTATATTATTAATAATATTATTACGAGTTTTATTATTAATTTTGATTAATTAATATCGAGTTATATAAGATGGTCACATGTCCGAGTCATCACTCTCGGCTCATTGTCCAAGTCCAAGTGTTACGGCGTTTTGTCGAAATCAACCGTTGACTAGAAAGTCAACGTGACTTCAACATGCACAACCAAAGTCCAAGTAATAATAATCAATCTTAAGCAAGTAATCCATCTCCGTCAAATAAGTCTCATATCACGTGCTACAACAATAGGGTCCGACTACGGCATCCAACTAACCTATCTCCGTCATTCTAGTTTGACCGTCTCACAATCGGTCCCCAAATACAATTCGACAACTCCCCAAAATCGACCTCATGTAAATCATTGTCGAGACCACAAAGGGCCTCGACCCAACCAAAGTATTCAGCCAAAATAAAAATATCACAACAATACTATTAATAACAACATGAACCACAACAAGAAAACATCAAAATAAACCAATTCCGGGTTGGTTTACCAAGCCAAACCCGAGCCAAGTGACCCACTTGGGTCTCGGCTAGAACCATGAGTCGTAAGGACTCAAGTCCAAGACCATGAGGTCTCGACACAAGCTCAAATGAGCAACCCAAATCTGCCAAGAAGGACCCCTTGGGTCGTGGCATAGAACCAACAACAACAAGAGCTATAACAAACCAAATCAAACCATAATCAAACTCCAATATATCGACACCTCGCCAACAAGAACACGAGGTCAAAACAATAAAAAGAAGAGCCACGAGGCTCGAACCAACATCATGCCGTGAGCCTAGGCTCACGGTTCCCACTCGACCCTCACGAAAATCTTTAAACCCGGATACCAAACCAAATATTATTAACAAAATTCCATTTCCCATTCATAAAATTTTGAACCCATCAAAAACAACCCGTGTAGGCACGGATTAAATCGCAAATCGAGGCATACGATGTAAAAATCGTGGCTACTCACCTTCAAAACAGCTCCAAATACAAGTTTCTTCAAAAACCCAACAAGTATTAACAAGAATGGTGATGTTTATGTGGCGGTGGTGATGAGAACGAGGGTCTAGGGTAGTTTGTTACGCGCGTGAGATACACCAAAAGAAAGGTCCTGATGAGATGGTTAAGATGGTGGTATTATTTTGGGTGTGGGAGTGGCGGTGTGGTGGCGGCTGCCATGTGTAGGTGGCGGCGGCTAGGGTATCAAAGAGAGAGAGAGAGAGATGAAATACAGATGAAGATGATAATGTTTGTGTTTGTGTGATGTGTGGTAACCAGGCTCCACAAGGACGATTTTTGTAGCTTACTCTTTTCTTTTTATTTTTCTTTCTTTTCTTTCTTTTTAAATGACAATAATAATAGTAATAATAGTGTAGGGAATAGATGTCCAGTTAAATAAACACAATGACCAAACCCGACAATCTTTTAAAATATCTCGTCATTCTCAAACCGAGCTCGTTCCAAAAAATTAAAATTCCAAGATACGTTCCAAAAATATATAAACCGAACCAATCATTCAAAAATATTTAAAATTTTGTTAGGTTATCCTAGTGCCGGAGTCAACGTAGTACCAATAGACTTCTCAAAAAGAAATCACCACAGATATTCCATATCAAATCAATAATTCAAATTCGATTCCATAAAAACTTAAAAATTGTCAACCACAATTTAAATTCCACAAGCTCGTTACGAATAAAGTTTCAAACATATAATTATAAACGAACTATAACGTAATGCGGGTTTTCAAAATGGCTCCCTAATTTGCCAGTTGTCACATCCTCCCAGCCTCAGAAGAAACCCATCCCGGGTTTCTCTCGGAACAAACCATCTACGAAGTGAAAAGTTCCGGATATCTCTTTCGAAACTCATCCTCACATTCCCACGTAAATTCCGGTCCATGACGGGAATTCC
Source organism: Artemisia argyi (assembly GCA_030686995.1). NCBI lineage: Eukaryota > Viridiplantae > Streptophyta > Magnoliopsida > Asterales > Asteraceae > Artemisia > Artemisia argyi. Next base: position 172,505,541 of record CM060687.1, on the reverse strand, counting down.
AATGAACCTTGATGAGTGGAATACGACATCGCTTGAGTCGTTTAATCTCTCGATCCAAAATCTCAATCGGTTCTTCCACAAAGTTCAAATTCTCATCTACACGAATGTCCTTCATTGGTATAACTGGTGTCTCATCCGAAAGGCACTTCTTCAAATTACTCACATGAAATACATCGTGAACCTTACTCAATTCCTGTGGTAGTTCCAACTGATAAGCTACGGGCCCAATTCTCTCCAAAATTAGAAATGGTCCAATGTAGCGGGGGTTGAGTTTACCACGTTTCCCGAAACGTATCACTCCTTTTCAAGGCGAGACTTTAGCATCACTTTGTCTCCAACCTGGAACTCTAGGGGTTTACGTCTCTGATCGGCGTAACTTTTCTGCCTATCTCTAGCTGCTTGTAACCGATCACGAATTTGAGTCACTTTCTCAGTAGTCTCCAATATAAGCTCAGGGCCTGTAAGTTGACTATCTCCAACCTCAGCCCAACCAATCGGCGAACGGCATTTACGACCATATAAAGCTTCGAATGGTACAGCTTTAAGACTTGTGTGGTAGCTATTGTTATAGGCGAATTCCGCAAGGGGTAGATACTTCTCCCAGCCTTTACCAAAGTCTATTATACAGGCACGAAGCATATCCTCCAAGGTCTGAATAGTCCTCTCACTTTGACCATTGGTTTGGGGGTGATATGCAGTACTCATATCAAGTTTTGTCCCCAAAGCGGTTTGGAGTGATCGCCAAAAAGCTGACGTGAAACGGCTGTCGTGATTAGAAATAATCGATATCGGAACACCACGACAAGAAATAATTTCTATCACATACAACCTCGCAAGTTTGTCGACACTATCATCTTCACTAATTGACAAGAAATGAGTAGACTTAGTCAATCGATCCACAATTACCCAGATAGTGTCACAACCGCTAGCTGTCTTCGGTAATTTGGTAATAAAGTCCATCGTAATCCGCTCCCACTTCCAAACCGGAAGTTCTGGCTGCGTCAATAGTCCTGACGGTATCTGATGTTCGGCCTTAACCTTCGAACATGTCAAGCACTTACTAATGTACAACGCTATATCTGCCTTCATGTTTGGCCACCAATATAACTTCTTCAGATCCTGGTACATCTTGTCAGACCCAGGATGAATAGAGTACCTTGACTTATGCGACTCATGCATAATCAACTCTCGAATTCCTCCATACAATGGTACCCAACTTCGGTCTCCAAAACACAATATTCCATCAGAACACTTAACAAATCCCTTCTCATTTTCTGACATCCCAAATATATTCTCAGCAGGTCGGTTTTCTGCTTTCAACGCTTCCGTTTGAGCTTCTAATATTTGAGACGGTAACGGCAATACGATAGTCATTCCTAATGACCTAAATCGTAGCGGTGGTATTCTCTCCTTTCGACTAAGAGCATCAGCAACAACGTTTGCTTTACCGGGATGATAGCGGATTTCCCAATCATAATCGCTTAGCAGCTCAATCCAACGTCGCTGTCTCATGTTGAGCTCTTTCTGATTCAAGATGTGTTGTAGACTTTTGTGATCAGTGAATACAACACACTTGGTTCCATACAAATAATGCCTCCATATCCTTAAGGTAAAAACCATAGCACCTAACTCCAAATCATGGGTGGTGTAGTTCTTCTCGTGCTTCTTGAGCTGCCGGGAAGCATAAGCTATCACTTTCTCTCGTTGCATTAACACAGCTCCCAAACCTTTATGAGACGCATCACAATAGATGACAAAGTCTTCACTGCCTTCAGGCAATGCCAAGATAGGAGCACTACACAACATCTCCTTTAGTAATTGAAATGCTTCCTCTTCCTTATCTCCCCATTCGTATTTAACATTCTTTTGAGTCAATTTGGTCAACGGCTTTGCTATCTTCGAAAATCCCTCAATGAATCTTCGATAGTAACCGGCTAAACCCAAAAATTGACGAACTTCCGTTGGGGTCGTCGGTGCAGCCCAATCTTTAATAGCTTCGATCTTAGCGGGATCTACATGAACTCCTTGTCTATCAATCACATGACCCAAAAATTGTACCATCGAAATCCAAAATCACATTTGGAAAACTTGGCATACAGCTTCTCCCTCCTGAGCAATTCTAAGATAAGTCTTAGATGCTCCTCATGCTCTTTCTCACTCTTGGAGTAGATTAAAATATCATCGATGAACATGATTACAAACTTATCTAAGTAAGGCTTACACACCCGATTCATGAGATCCATGAATACCGCCGGTGCGTTAGTCAACCCAAACGGTCATCACTTGGAACTCGTAATGCCCGTAATGGGTTCTGAAAGCCATTTTTAGAATATCCTCCTCAGGAACTCTAAGTTGATGATACCCCGATCTCAAATCGATCTTCGAATATACACTTGATCCTTGAAGCTGATCGAACAAGTCGTCGATCCTCGGTAACGGGTATCTATTCTTCACCGTTAACTTGTTCAGCTCTCGGTAATCAATACACATACGGAACGATCCATCCTTCTTCTTCACGAATAAAGCTGGGGCTCCCCAAGGTGAAGAACTTGGTCGTATAAATCCCTTTTCTACTAACTCCACCAATTGTTTCGAAAACTCTTCCAGTTCAGTAGGTTCAAGTCGATAAGGTGCCTGTGCCACGGGTGCGGCACAAGGTATCAACTCAATTTGAAACTCTATTTGTCTAGTAGGCGGGATTCCCTGAAAATCATCGGGAAATACATCCAGAAAGTCATGAACTACATGCACATCTCCAATGCACCTTTCTTTCTTCTCCTTCCCTCCTTTCTCAGAGATTTAAGCTAAGAAAAGGCAACATCCTTTTTCCATTAGCTTCGGTAACTTAGTGCAAGAAATGACCGCTAATCTGGATGGGCTCCTCAAACCTTTTCGATCTCCTTGTATATTTAAAATCTCCTTGCCGTAAGGCACACGCACGATTTTCTCATCGCAAAGTATATGAGCTCGATACTTCAACAACCAATCCATACCTATGATGACATCGAAACTTCCGAACGTGACGGGTAAAAGATCTATGTTCAAAGGGTGATTCAAGAAATTATACGTGCAACCGCGAATGATAGTTTTAATCCTTTCTATGTTTCCGTTAGCTAACTCTACATCATATCCAATTCCTAAGGCCATCGGGAGTTTTTCTAGTAAGGGTGCAAATGTAGTGGACACAAAACTTCTATCGACACCAGTATCAAATAGTATGGAAGCATAACGATTATTGAGAAGGAACATACCAGTAACGACATTCAGGTCTTCTCCTCTCTCATTCCCAAGTACGTACACTCTCCCATGAGCAGCTCCTGCTTCCACACGTTGGTCCTCATTGTCATGACGTCCACGGTTTCCTCCAGCTCCACGATTTCCATGATTGTACCCATTACCACCCGATCCTTGATTTCCTCGGTTCCACGATTCTCTACACTCATTCTTATAGTGTCCTTTCTTTCCATATCCAAAACAAGTAACATTCTCCTTACTCCTAGCTTCAGGAGTAGCTTGTACCATAGCAAGGGGTCGAGCTCTACAATCCCTAGCTATATGTCCTCTCCTTGAGCAATTCTGGCACATCACAATACATTGTCCAGAATGATTCTTGTAGCAACGACCACACTTGGGTGCATCACCATTATGGTTCCTCTTATCTCCATCCCCAATAGCATAAGCCTTGGCAATAGCTTGTCGCTTGTTTCGACGATCATTACACTTAGAGTGATGGTCTCTCTTTCTTTTCCCATTCTTATCCTTATCAGCTCCTTCCAATTCCAACGAATCCATCAATTGTTGAGCGATCGTGATAGCCTCATGGACATTTGCAGGCCTAGCAGCAATCACATCATTCCTTGTAGCCACAGGCAACCCATCAGTATACCGCTCAATCTTTTGAGTCTCAGTCTTAACCATATCTGGGCAAAGCAAGGCTAACTCCTGGTAACGATGATTATAAGTTACCATATCGGTACCCTTCACTTTGTGATTCCAGAACTCAATCTCCAACTTCTTAACCTCATTCCTTGGGCAGTAAGTCTGAATCAGCAAGGACTTAAATTGCTCCCAAGTCATGGCATATGCCACTTCACTCCCAACCGAATTTCGGTAATTGTTCCACCAAGTTAATGCTTCATCCTTGAAAGTAAAATAAGCAAACTTTACCTTTGCATTCTCCGCACAGTTGCTGACATTGAACACTGACTCAGTTTTCTCTATCCACCTGACCAAGTAGACCACTCCTTCAGTTCCACCAAACTCAATGGGTCCACAGATTCGGAACTCCTTGTAGTTACATCCATTAGTACGAACAGGTAGAAAAGTTCCAGCAGAGTTGTTGGAATGATTCGACTCAGCTAGTAGCTCAGCAACTCATTGCTCCACAAGTTGATTGATCATGGCTTGATCCACAATAGGTGCATTCAGTGGCACATGATCATTGTCTCCCTGAACATCAACATTTTGATTCCTGTTGTTGCGGTTGGTGGTGTCCAGGTTCTCAGGAGTAGGGGTTTCAACATTTCGAGTAGGAAGGCATCCTCGGCGACCAGGGGTAGTCGCGGCAGTTCCAGTTCGGGTAACTCTGACAGGGTTTCGTCATACAGCCATTGATCTGAAATATCATAAAAGGTTCATAAGTCTCCGATAGCACTTATCATACGCTCAACAAGAATTGAATAAATGAAGCCCAGACATGGGAAGAATATCAACAATACACCACAAGACAACAATAAGGCGAATAGGAACTCAATTTTCATGACATCCAAAACCACACAACATCATATAATAATAACCATCATCCATACAAATAGCGATCAAGACATCGTTCCAACTACAAAAGACATAAGAGATACTAATCGTTCCAAACGAGACGAATAAACGACGGGAATACATCAAAATAAGATAACTAGCTATTCTAACCGAACACTCCTCGGTGTAGAAAGCAACATGACAACATAATCCAACTATCTAGCCACTACGCTGGCGTAGACTCCTCAGCTCCTGCCTCAAACCATCCAGCATTCCATCTGCACATGAATCTCCAGCATACCTCTCCTAATCGCTGTCGTCCTGCCCATGACAGTTGTAGAACCTTGTAAAAATTCCTTGTAATTATATCGTTAATAAATAAATAATCTTTCGTTACCTTTACTGATTCCCATTATTTCAGAAAAATTTGAAATTTTTCTTATTATATTATTTTGTCGTTATCACGACATAATATAATTCACGAAATGACGGGACCATTCCTCGACACGTTACTCGAAACCTAAACATTTCATTTATACTAATTACATTTCACTAATCCGAAATTAAAATTTCCTAATTTCACTTAAATACAAACGGGCCCTTAATTATTTCCAGCCCAACACCCGGTTACTATTCATCAGCCCATGCACATAGGCCCAAATCCAAATTCTTAATATTTCATATATATTCGACTAGTAATCAAGCTCCAAAATGACTCTCGTATTCTTGATTCTTTCACACGACACATATGTATTATTGCACCACCTCGTTTATCACCTAGCCAACTATTAGTGTGTCGAGTATCATGTTCATAGGACGACGTTTGATACATTTTTAAGAGGCAAAGTGTTCGACAAAAACTAAACCCAATCGATTTATAATAAGCTCAATACTTAACCATTTTGTTTCCCGTTTGTTCCTAACAACATTCCTAGAATGATTTCATGATTAAATGTCAAGGATGATCAGCTATATCCAAATGGTACACGATTAATCAAATCGTGTACAAATAAATAGGTTGGTCGACATGCTAGTGAATCACCAAGACATCCACCTTATTTCAAGCTCTCTCAAAGTGTTATTATAAGTTTAAAACTCAGCCTACCACTTATATCTACTAACATTGCATAGTGTATTTGGTTTCCTTGAAATTTTTACACTTACGTATTAGTAAATATCACTGTATGTACTCCATCCTTACACACTCGTTTCTATCATTTACCATACTCATAATACCTCTCAAAACTTCCTGAAAACTATCTCTTGAAGACCAGGAGTCGTTACAAGATCGCTTGGAAACAAGAAAGGATAATCGGGTTTGATATACACGTTATTATTTTGGGTTATAATCAAAATTGATCGTTTCTTTGTGTTTCAATCTTCCACTCTCGACTCTCTACCACCCAAGAGGTGTAGTAAGTTGTTTCAACCTCATTTCAATTCATTTCACACGTTAAATATATTCCATGCACCATGTTTATGTTTTATCGATCGTATATAAGTTCATATATATTTATTTCGTACATATTTATATATAGAACAACAAACGTGGCTAGCCTCTATTTTGGAAGGCCTAGGAGTCACGTAGCACACATATTTCACGTTCATTTCAATGTTACATGCATCAAATAAACTTATTTTGAATCTATCAAACTCACGTATAAAAACGGAAAAACACTTAGAAATATTCTAAGTCTTTAACTTATATATAAACCCCATGTAGCTCATAAAACGAATGTATAAAATGAAATCTACCTTAACAAGCATACTATATTTTTACACCACTCGATAGACCACCTAGCTAACTACCAATTTCATTTAGATAACTTGTAAAGATACTCACGTCTCGACACTTAAATTTCACCAAAGTGAATCACTATTAACCTCGTTCAAAACAAATGATTTTAACGTATTGGGCCTTAAAGCCCAATAAGTTGTTTTTAAGCTTTTCGGATAAGCTAGCTTATTTACGACTTTTGATACGAATTTAGAACATGAAAAATGATATTTTTGATGAGCTCCATTCATCTCACGATGCACGGTTTTCAAAACGTTAATGGGCCTTAAACTTAAATATCACTCGTTAAAGGCCCATAAGCTGAAAAATAAGCTTTTAACCAAATAAGCAGTTAAAATAAGCTTTTTATTACTTAAATAAGCTTCGGAAATTTTTATATAATTTTTCCCATAATTTTTGTAACTTTGGACTAAAAATGTAACGCGACGACACCTAGAATGACTAAAACTGTAAATATTGAAAAGTGAGGACTAAAACTGTAAAATCAGAACCATAAGGATGAAACTTTATAATAGTTAATATTTTAAGCCTAGGTTTGACTATTGGACAATTAGAGGACTATAATTGTAATTTATATATAAAAAGGACTAACGGTGTAACGTTAACGACGTTAGGGTAAAAAGTGTAAAATTGGAAAAGGACAAGGATTACACCTATTCTATTTAACATTCTTACTTATTTTCTATTTTCGTAAATTTATTTCATATGCATTTAAACTTTCATTTTTATATATATATTATATAACGTAACGTTAATAATATATATAATGATATTTCAAACTAAATAATATTATTTTTGATTTAGAAGGTAAAACTTCGGAGAATAACTTATATCACGTATTTTGTCATATCATGCATAACATAAGAATTTCACTGCACATCATCTAGTCATCATGACGAATAATTATTATTCATTATTCGTTTCGTATTTACCAAATGGTATTTGGTCAAATTCTCATATAAATCTATTTATCAGGTTGTATTTCAAAGCCGTTATCATAAATTCGTCCGACTTTATTTTCTTCATTTCAGTATCAATTAAGGTGAGTCATAGCCTCACATTTACTTATTTTCAAACTCCGTGAGGGGGATACATGTTATAAACAGATCACAAGTAATTTTCTGTATGCTACCTGACTTGATATATGCCTAAGTTACCTATTGCCAAAAGACCCTTGTTCATGAGCCATTAATCACTGTTATGTGAACACGAACATAATGAATAGATCTATTTAAGGTTTGACAGCCTATCCCATTAATACTTGACGGAATGCCATTATGCATGTGGTTAGTCGTATTAGTCGTGATATATTATATTTGAGTAAAAATAGGAATTGGCAAATCACCTATTACATGAGGGCAATATTATCATTAATTTGATAACACCTCCGTATTTATGGTATTTGTTAACGTTTTGCGTGTCATGAGACTTAGAGCAATATATACTGCAATATCAATTTTTAACTGATTGTATTTCCAATACAATCTTACTTGTGTATCAAAATAATTACTAAATTCAAACTCTATGATATCACTCAACATTTTTGTTGACTTTTAAACATGTTATATCAGGTATTTAGCAGAGGAAGCAAGCATGGAACGGGCGGGAAACTTCAAAACTTATCTACTTTATTTAAATAATGGTGTAAAATAAAAGATGTTTGATTTAGTTTAAAACATCAAGACTTTTATTATAATACTCTGAATGTGACCTCTTGTATTTGAATTTTTATTAATGAACTTATGTTTTAAAACGTCTCTTTCGAGCCGTTTTCTATCATTATGACTTCGATCCTCACCGTAACACCCTAATTACTATTCCGCTGCCACATTTCAAATTAGGGGGTGTTACAGATTGGCATCAGAGACATAGTTATAGAGAACCAAATGTTTTCAAACATTGAACTATAACCACACTTTCAAATAAAGTAAATTTACACCATACTATTTTTCGCCCGCCGTGCCTGCTTGCTACCATACTCAGTAAGTTAATCATTAAGTTTATGATACTTTAATCTTGGTATATTAGAATTTTATATTCTTTGACAATAATAAATTCTTATTCTGCACTATTTACGAATCATTACAGTATTATTTCAATATGAGTATATCAGACTCCGACTCTGAGATTTCCGTCGCATCTGTTACGTCGCCTGTTTTTCGTCCTACCTTAGTACCTGACATTGTTTCCCAAGAAACAGAACCATTCGAGAAAGATGAAGTAGTAACAACGCCTGAAAATCCCGATGTATTGGTTTTACCAACACATATACCATTACCGCACCATGAATTTGAGTCATATGCACCCGATCACCTATTCGATCTTTTTAGCCAAACTTATCCATATACTTTTCACCATAGAGAACAAATTCCTGAGGAAGATATACCCGCATCCAGCCGACTTCGTATTTCTGACTCTACTCATCCACTTTCACCATCATTACCATATACTCCTAGTTTCACTCCCCCAGCTCATATCTATGAAACTGGCGAGAGTGCTAGGATGGAAATTATCCCTACTCTTTCACCTTTTGTAGTAGTGACGCGTTTGGAGCATCACGAAGAACAGATAGACACACTTCTTCAGATGATCGGTTATTTATCATTTGACCATTCGGATACTATCAGCAATACCTTACATAATCTTATAGCCAATAGGATAGAGTTGCAGCAGGGTTTGGCTCAGATACATTCAGATATCTCCGAGACACGCTCTTTCGCGATATCATTGCGAAGAGAGGGACAGAACCGTACTTGGGAAGCCCAGCTAGCACATCGAAGAGCAGATACATTGGAAAACCTAGTGGGAGATATGCAGATTCAACACCATACCGAGATGCAAGATCTCCGAACTCAGATTTTAGAGATGAAAGGACATGTGGACGGACCTAACCATTAGAGACAGTTAGTATTTGTATTAGTAATGAGGCATCTAAGCCTGCCGCATGTGGCAATTAATAAAGAATCTTGTATCGTTTTGTTATGAAAACTCAACTGATCAAGTTATTAATGTTATGTTGTTGGTTGTGATATTACTATATACAAATGTTAATTTATGCTTATGGTTGTTCATGTGTATTAATAATGCATCTAACATATCAGAATAATTATGGTTGTTGTATCAAAATAAAAACTACATATGGTGCCCAATTATTGTTAGAACTCATAAATATCCATTTCCTTACTTCTCAAGATCATTTAAACAAAATTTTTGTTTAAAATTCTAAAGCTATAATTTTTTTTGTATTATCAATAGAAATATGGAGCGTGCAAGTAGTGAAAATTCCAACCCTGAAGTGATCATGACACCTACTGAGGTTCAAAGGATGATTGCCGAGGGTATATCTGCAGCTCGTGAAGCTGATCGCTTGAATAACATCAATGGAGCAAACAGTGAAGCTAATACATCTACTCATCGGAAATGTACTTACAAAGACTCAATGACTTGCAAGCCAACTAATTTCAAAGGAATAGAACGAGTTACAGAAATGGCTCATTGGTTTGAGCATACTGAGACAGTCTTCAAGAGGAGCGGCTGTTCTGAAGATAGCAAAGGTACATTTGCTATAGGAGCTCTTCAGGGAGAAGCACTATCGTGGTGGAATACTACCGCGAATGCTATGGGTCAGGATGAAGCTTTTAAACTCTCGTGGAATAAGTTGAAGAATAAGATGCTTAAGAAGTATTTTCCCGGGACAGAGATCAGAAAACTAGAGGATGAATTTCATCAACTAGTAGTGAAGTACAATGATCTGAGGACATATGATAGAAAGTTTCTGGAATTGTCGGTGTTATGCCCAACAATAGTACCCGATGTTGAAAAAGCATTGGAGAAATATGTGGAAGGACTGCCACAATCTATTGAAGGGGATGTTACCGCATCAAACCCACAGACGGTAGAAGAAGCTATGGGACTTGCACAGAGATTGTTGACCCAGGTAATCAAAAGAGGTTCTACCTCCACGATCAATGAGCATAAGAGGAGTGCTGGTAACCGTGGAAACAACAATAGCAACAACCAAAGCTACAACAATAACTACAGCGGTAACAGGAGCTACAACAACAATCAAAGCAACAACCGTAACCGAGATTAACCACAGAACCGCAATAACCATCACCAGCAGCAGAATCGTCGACAAGAAGCTGCCAGAGCTTATGCAGCAGTGCCCGCAGAAAGTAAAGGTTATGCTGGAACTCTACCCTCGTGTAACAAGTGCAACATGCATCATACCGGATCATGTAAGGCTACTTGTGGCAACTGCAAAAGAATTGGACACATGACAAAGGACTGTCGAGCAACTGGAGCCAACACACAACCGATAGCAGTAAAGTGCCATGGTTGTGGTGAAGTTGGACATTACAGAACTCACTGTCCGAAGAATGCCAATAATGTTGCCCGAGGAAGAGCATATGTACTCGGTGATGGAAACACAACTCAGAATCCTGATGTTGTTACGGGTACGTTCCTATTACAGAACTCACTGTCCGAAGAATGCCAATGATGTTGTTACGGTATTTGTTAACGTTTTGCGTGTCATGAGACTTAGAGCAATATATACTGCAATATCAATTTTTAACTGATTGTATTTCCAATACAATCTTACTTGTGTATCAAAATGATTACTAAATTCAAACTCTATGATATCACTCAACATTTTTGTTGACTTTTAAACATGTTATCTCTGGTATTTAGCAGAGGAAGCAAGCATGGAACGGGTGGAAAACTTCAAAACTTATCTACTTTATTTAAATAATGGTGTAAAATAAAAGATGTTTGATTTAGTTTAAAACATCAAGACTTTTATTATAATACTCTGAATGTGACCTCTTGTATTTGAATTTTTATTAATGAACTTATGTTTTAAAACGTCTCTTTCGAGCCGTTTTCTATCATTATGACTTCGATCCTCACCGTAACACCCTAATTACTATTCCGCTGCCACATTTCAAATTAGGGGGTGTTACAACAGTAGTCATATCAACTCTCAACTCAGCAATAAACTCTCCAATAACCATCTCAAGTCGGTCAGACAACCGCGAGATCCTCTCGCCCTGTGCAATAATCTGAGTCCACATCCTACCAATCTCACCCAACTCTGCATGCTCAGCAGATATCTCATATGGCGCGTCCGACGCCACGGGACTACCAGGTGGTGAATCAAACAAGAATGGGTGATCAGGTGAAACCGGCTCTAACGGATGTATCTGAGAATCGGGCTCCTCAGCATGAGCTGGCTGTGCTGGCAAACCATCATCATCAGGCATCTCCTCCTCCTGAGGATCATCCTCCTCCTCACCCTCCTGTGGGTCATCATCCCCCTGCTCAGCCTCCTGAGGGTCATCATCCTCCTCCTCACCCTCGTACTCCTCCTCCTCCTCATCTGAAGAGTACTCCATCAATCGTCGTCTCCGAACAGGTGAATCTTGTGGTAATGGGGTATGTGATCTAGGACGACGACGCAATGATGTGGGTGGTGCATCTGACAAAAGAGCGTGAGCATCAAAATGCATGGGTGGTGACGAAGGACGCACAGACATGTGTGCCGTAGCTCGGTGGGCAAAACGTGGAGCCACACGAGCCAAAGCCTGATGAAGAGTAAGCTGTCTCGAAGTACCAGGGAACCCTAGAGAAGATGAGGGTCCCTGAGAAGTAGATGCAGTAGGTGGTGCAGAAGTAGATGCTGTCAGTGATGAAGTAGCTGAATTCATGGCAATCCTGTAGGGATCATCAGGAGCCATGGTGATCTGTGCTGGGCGGAAAGGGGCAGTAAGAATATCCTCAGTAACATCGAACATATGGGAGGCCATAGTCTGTGACAACGGCGTAGGGTAGGTGTAAGTGTTTCAAAACAACTAAACCGCGAACTCAAAATATCGTATCAAAAATCATCATAAAATCTCAATCATATAGTTTCAAGAAAGATTTCAAATACCGCATTACTAAAACATTTATAAAACAATTAAGCCATATAATTCCTCAAAACACCATCATATCACATAATCAATATATTCAAGATTCTCGAATCATCTCAAAAAAATCTCATATCAAATCATCATCTCAATATACCTCAATATAATCGAAGATGCTTCGGCTTGGCGGGCTGGCGGGCATTGGTCGAGGATCTTTTTCTATAAAATTCGGTTATAGTTTAGGTGTTTATTACCTAGTTCTCTATAACCTTGGCTCTGATACCAATCTGTAACACCCCCAAAATTTGGTACAGCGGAAGACTCAACAAGCTTTCGGGGTGTTACGGGGATTGGTATCCAACACAAGTCATAAAAGAACGAGATAAAGTAAACATAAGTAAAACACAACCAAAACGGGGTTTTAAAGTTTACATTCATCCCAAATTTATCCAAAGTAAGGCCCAAAGAAATAAAAGTAGGTCCACAATACATATTAGAGTTTAAGAAAGATAGATCCATAAACCACTTTGCCAAGCTAAGCCTCCAATCCAAGCATCCAAGGTCATTACTTAATTACCTGAGAAAATGCGCTAAAAGTCAGCTTTCGCTGGTGAGATCATAGGTTTAAATTCATAATTCAATCAAGTGGACATATACGCAAAACTCTTGCTAGCTAGACTAGGCCTCAAAGCTCAATAACCATCCCTATAGGTGCACACTATAGTCCAATAACCAAATCAAATCAAATCAATCTGTATGCGTAAGGATACGACATACCCAACATTCGTAAGGATACGACATGTTCAACTTACCTAGTTCTAGACTAGGCCTCGTTGTATAGCTTACCTAGTTCTTGACTAGGCCTCGCTCCATAGCTTACCTAGTTCTTGACTAGGCCTCGCTCTTTATCTACCTAGTTCTATAAGCATAGCAAGTTTTGAAATAAAAGCGATAAGAGTCCAAATAAAATAATTTGCACGTTTCTCACCCCAAGTATTGAAAATAAAGTTCAAGAGTAAAAGTAGGGCTATGACTCACCTCAAGTCCAGAAATCAGCAGAAAGAAATCAGTAGAAGTAAGATGTATCACAACACAAAGACAGCAACTACGGACTCGGCACTTCCTAACAATATAAACTCTTTTCAGAATTATTTCCTCAAAATCAAATATTCCCAATCCCGAACGTATTCCTTTTTACTTTCCAAAGATCCACTTCTCATATTATTCTCGTATTAGTTTGGAGTTTGGAGTTTGGCGTTTGGTATCCATGCGGGTGGAGGGTCGACACAACTCAAAATCAAGAAATCACAACCAAAAGAAGTAATAATAACAATCTACGGGTCTAATATTAGTCTAATATATCATTTAAATAAAACATCGAAGTTTACCAAATCCGTCGACTTGGTATTCCTCCATACTTTATTTATTTAATATATTATTCCAAGCTTATACCCAAAACCTAAATCACATTGCACGTAGAATGCTATATGGTATATTTCTAAATTTAATAAGTTCTCTAAATACATCGTCAAACTTACCAAATTCGTCAATTTGATAAACCTCACGTAATATTTAGCAACTCATAAATTTCGTACATATACCACAACCTATGGGCGTCGTAGGATACAGTACCCATTAATATACTCATTTTATATAACTAAATAAGTCATATTTAATCCATCGATCAAATAAGTTACGTAGTTATAGAAAATGGATGTATTAACGTCACATATCCGTGACAAGCACGAAATTCACTCAATGAATAATATGGCCCACTTGGACTCAAGTGACCATAATCCCGTATAACTCGTAAGTATCCCGTTTTATTTTTCAAAAACATTTCATTTCGTAATAATTATCCAAGGTTATAAATTTCATCGGCATTTTTAGTTGTTTTACTCATAATAATATTCCCGACATTTATTACACTATTTTCATAGTATAATATACATCGTCACGTTATTATAATATTACTCGTAATCATTTTATTTTTAATATATGCACTTGTATAAATATATATACGTTTTCACGTATATATATTTATATAAACGTTTATATTATTAATAATATTATTACGAGTTTTATTATTAATTTTGATTAATTAATATCGAGTTATATAAGATGGTCACATGTCCGAGTCATCACTCTCGGCTCATTGTCTAAGTCCAAGTATTACGGCATTTTGTCGAAATCGACCGTTGTCTAGAAAGTCAACGTGACTTCAACACGCACAACCAAAGTTCAAGTAATAATAATCAATCATAACCAAGTAATCCATCTCCGTCAAATAAGTCCCATATCACGTGCTACAACAATAGGGTCCGACTACGGCACCCGACAAACCTATCTCCGTCATTCTAGTTTGACCGTCTCACAATCGGTCCCCAAATACCATTCGACAACAACTAGGGATGGCAAAAGCACCCGAAACCGACGGGGAAAACCGAAACCCGAACCGGTTTGGTCGGGTTCGGGGGCGGGTTGGCGGGTTTGGATGCGGGTTTGGGTATTGATATAATTTTTTAGCCGGGTACAGGTTCGGGTACGGGTTCTGGTAATACCCGCCCGATTACCTGTACCCGTATCCGTTTACTCGAATCTATACCCGCTTTATTGATATTATAATTAACTAAAATATATATGTATTATATATAATTTCTTCCATTATATTTTTTTTATATTTGTATCTCTATTACATAACATATTTTATTTTGTACATGAATTATTCAAAAGCATTAAATCGTTTGATACTATATTCATTTTCTTTAACTTTAAAAAAATGATTATATTAGGATGTTTTCCTTTGTTTTTCGGTGAATTTTAGTGTCACTTAATGTTAATACCGTCATTTTGTCTATATATTATTCAATTATATATTATTCAATTGGGGATAACCGAAACCCGCGGGGAAACCCGAAAAACCGATGGATAATATTAATCGGGTACCCGACGGGTTTTGGGGCGGGTTTGGGTATGGATATTATAAACGGGTACGTGTACAGGTTCACTAAAACCCGACCCATTGCCATCCCTAACAACAACTCCCCAAAATCAACCTCATGTAAATCATTGTCGAGACCACAAAGGGCCTCGACCCAACCAAAGTATTCGGTCAAAATCAAAATATCACAACAATACTATTAATAACAACATGAACCACAACAAGAAAACATCAAAATAAACCAATTCCGGGTTGGTTTACCAAGCCAAACCCGAGCCAAGTGACCCACTTGGGTCTCGGCTAGAACCATGAGTCGTAAGGACTCAAGTCCAAGACCATGAGGTCTCGACACAAGCTCAAATGAGCAACCCAAATCTGCCAAGAAGGACCCCTTGGGTCGCGGCATACAACCAACAACAACAAGAGCCATAACAAACCAAATCAAGCCACAATCAAACTCCAATATATCGACACCTCGCCAACAAGAACACGAGGTCAAAACTATAAAAAGAAGAGCCACAAGGCTCGAACCAACATCATGCCGTGAGCCTAGGCTCACGGTTCCCACTCGACCCTCACGAAAATCTTTAAACTCGGATACCAAACCAAATATTATTAACAAAATTCCATTTCCCATTCATAAAATTTCGAACCCATAAAAAATAACCCGTGTAGGCACGGATTAAATCGCAAATCGAGGCACACGATGTAAAAATCGTGGCCACTCACCTTCAAAACGGCTTGAAATACAAGTTTCTTCAAAAACCCAACAAGTATTAACAAGAATGGTGATGTTTATGTGGTGGTGGTGATGAGAACGAGGGTCTAGGGTTGTTTGTTGCGCGCGTGAGATACACCAAAAGAAAGGTCTTGATGAGATGGTTGAGATGGTGGTATTATTTTGGGTGTGGGAGTGGCGGTGTGGTGGCGGCTGCCGTGTGTAGGTGGCGGCGGCTAGGGTATCAAAGAGAGAGAGAGAGAGAGATGGAATAAAGATGAAGATGATAATGTTTGTGTTTGTGTGATGTGTGGTAACCAGGCTCCACAAAGACGATTTTTGTAGCTTACTCTTTTCTTTTTATTTTTCTTTCTTTTCTTTCTTTTTAAATGACAATAATAATAGTAATAATAGTGTATGGAATAGATGGCCAGTTAAATAAACACAATGACCAAACCCGACAATCTTTTAAAATATCTCGTCATTCTCAAGCCGAGCTCGTTCCCAAAAATTAAAATTCCAAGATACGTTCCAAAAATATATAAACCGAATCAATCATTCAAAAATATTTAAAATTTCGTTAGATTATCCTAGTGCCGGAGTCAACGTAGTGCCAATAGACTTCTCAAAAATAAATCACCACAGATATTCCATATCAAATCAATAATTCAAATTCGATTCCATAAAAACTTAAAAATTGTCAACCACAATTTAAATTCCACAAGTTCGTTATGAATAAAGTTTCAAACATATAATTATAAACGAACATTAACGTAATGCGGGTTTTCAAAATGGCTCCCTAATTTTCCAGTTGTAACAACTGCTACTGTAAAAGATCCAAAGGGCAAAGACCAAGAAGATGCATGAACAGAATCATAGAATGAAGACATGGACAGCAAGACAAGGTTTGGAGTCACGTTAGAAGGCAATGTGAAAGAAGAAAAAAAACAATTCGTTTTTTTTTTTTTTTTTTTTTTTTTTTTTTTGGAAAAGAATACCGAGAAGATTTCAAAGGATTTTATGGAAAGGGACTTGGAATTAGAGATAAAAGAAACAACAAAAACATTTGATTGTTTTGGAAGAAAAACCAAGAACAAAGGAGTTCTAGGGCACGGTTTGTGAAATAAGAATTCAAGTCGACACAAAAGGAAGACACCAACAAGAGGAACAAGTTAGTAACACCGGAAGAAAAAAAGGATGCTCGTTTGGTTTGGGCAAAAACGAATTCGACACAAAAATACAAAGGAAGCCGAGAGTTTTTTTTGTGATTTTTGAATTGTTTGGACACAAGTAAAACAACAACAAGACAACAACAACATCAGTTGGGAATACTGAGAGGAAGATAGCAACGAACTGATTTGGTTTGGTGATACTAACGCGGAGAAGAGTATGAAGACTCAAAGAACAAGACTTAAACAATTAGGGGGAATTGTTGCACCGTAATTGGATAAGTCTGGTTGGGCAACAACGCAAAGCCTAAGGGCTAAACACGTTAGTTTGTTAGTTAATAACCGCTAGTTAGTTAAAGGTAGTTAGAAGCGGTTATGGTAGTTATGGTAGTTATAAAGTTAGTTATTGGTAGTTAGAAGTAATTATTTCAGTTACACGGATTCATGAAAGGACATGATGGTTCGGTGGCTATAAATAGATGTACATGTATACATTTTAAAGTGTGTCAAATATACAATGTAACAGATTATGTTATTTATAGTATGGAATCAGATTCTTGTCAATCTTGTATTTGTGGAACCTGGAATAAACCTGTGCAACGATTCTACAACATTCTTTTTGCATCAGGGTGGCGCAGAAGCAGAAACCGAAGCTAAGTCTTCAGGCGCTGAAGCTGTTGAGGACATGAATGATGCAGATGAAACTATAAAATCTGTAACTGATGGGAAAAAGGATCCTGCTTTACGAAGACGAGAGTTGTTGGTTGATAGTGACCTTGCTGAGGGTCGGATAATAATTATATTAGGGTCAAATATGCAGTTTCATACAAGCTGCAACTAAACTGATTATTCAAGGATACACTAAAGTTTACGTATTACATCTTTATTAGATCAGATTTGACAAACTTCTACTCCTATTTCTCAAAAAGACAAATCTTTTATAAATAAATGTTACGTTTTTTGTTATCCAATTTTGACGGTTTTAAACAAACAACCCACACAATCAATGTTTACATTTGCTTATTTATACAGAGTCTCATTGATGCATGTATCGAGAGTGCCGAGGAATTGCTTAGATCATATCATGGAAGAGAGGTCTTGTTTGAGGTAATAAACTAATAATATCAACAGCTAGCTACATATACAAAAGAGGAATGTATGTGCTTATTTGCATATATATCTGTTGACAATTTTTCTTTCACTCCATATGTGATTGTATCAACGTGGTTTGAATCTAGGTTGCTTGAGGGGGTGCAGACAACATTCTTAGCCCACATTTGGATGAAAAGTTGGCTTCTTTGCACGAAGCTATAGCATCTGTCGTAGCAACCCCTAAATCAGAAAAGGAATAAGCGGAAGACTTCTAGAAAACTTCCATTCAAGCAGGACAATAAGAAAATTAATACTAGAAGTCTAGAATCACCATCCTTTGCATCTACTTTATGGGAGAAAGTTTTCAAATGAAAGTGTAAGACATGGGCCCAAGGTCACAGGTAACCTAACCATATTTATTTTTATTAGAGCCTTTATATATTTTTGCTCTCTTTCTGTTGTATCGTAATAGGTGCTTCTATTGGTTATAAGTGAAAAAAAAATATATAAAAAAAATAAATAAAAAAAAATGTTTTCATGTTTTAAGTTTGTTATTCAAACAAAATATGTTTACTTATCGCAACAAGTGTTTCTTTTCAATCTGACCCACACACTAATTGTTGATCCGTTACTCAAACCTCCCATGTCTCCACCTCTAAGGAGAGCCAGAATACGTAAACTGATTGTTGGTGCAAAACTGTTTTCCAGTGCCGAGGTAGCATATATGCGCATACATGGAAACCACCGATCCTAAGGTGATTAAGTTATCATAGAAAGAATTGCAGCCTTTACTTAAAGAAGATGTACTCAAGTTACCCGAGCATAATCAACAAAAAAAATCAGGCTAAACAACCAAGCCAGATGAGTCCAGAACTAGACGTGTATTGCGGTTTTACTTGCTTCACAGAATTGTAGTCTGAACTATATGCCATAAGAAGATGGTAGTTTAAGTTTGTAAACAACATGTTATTGCAAGTCAAATTTTTGTTCTTTCTTGATCATTATTTCGATATGACCTTATTTCATGTACTCAACATTTAATGCTATACATGGCTTTTGTAGACAAGTTACCTAGCTCCAGCTGGATTTGCTATTTTTGTTGTAGTCATGGACTAGCAACTGTCTACTACTTATCTTTTTTTGAAAAACGTTTTGATTGTTCGAAAGTTAGAAGTAGACACTTAGGGCATGTTTGGTGTGTGGGAATTGGAATCAAGGAATGGTTTCCTCCCCAATAATGACGTTTGTCTAGTCCTAAATGATTTTTGGAATAGATATCATATACAAATAAAGTTTGGAACAGACATATATATAAGCTTGTACATGAAGGTAAGAAGAAAAGGAATGCAAGAACGGACATATCATAAGTTATCGGGCAGCTATCTCTGTAAAAGTTAAGCCATTGCTTGAACTTGTTGGATAAGAAGTTTGAGAGAAACCAGTACCAACTAAGTTCCTATCTATGAAAAATGCTGGCTGTTTAGGTTTTGGCAATGCACCATCATTGTCTAACATGAAAACCACCGACGACATGTTTGGCCTGTCTTCTGGACTTTGTTGTACGCATAATAAGCCAACTTCTATCGATCTTAAAACTTCCGATGGATTACTTAGCTCAGCAAAACTTGAATCCAGGAGTTCCATTGACTTTCCTTCACCATGCATCGTCCATGCCTAAATATAAATGCGGATTTAATTATTAGGCAATAGAGTTATGCCGGATAAATTTGAATATCAAGCAACTTACATGTCCAATAAGATTATTGTTATGCTCAGAATGAACAAATCCCCTGTTTCTCTTCCCACTAACAATCTCTAGCACTAATACACCAAAGCTGAAAACATCTGACTTTATTGAGAAAAGACCATCTAGTGCATACTCTGGTGACATGTAACCGCTACATAGAATAATGTTTACATGTCTTAAATAACGAACTTAACAAAAAGCGAATGAAGATAAACCAGAATGTTGTATCTTACTAGGTACCAACAACTCTCTCGGTGTTAGCTTCAGTTTCATTTCCTCCAAAGCTTCTAGCTATCCCAAAGTCTGATATTTTTGGGTTCATATCCACATCTAGTAGAATATTGCTAGCTTTAAGATCTCTGTGAATGATTCTTAATCATGAATCTTGATGAAGATAAAGAAGTCCTCGCGCAATTCCTTTGATGATGTTGAGTCTCTTTGTCCAATCAAGGAGTGTGCTTTGCCTTTTATCTGCACATCATGTAGGTTTAGTTGTTCAAAGTATCTTACCGTAGTAAGTTACTATTGTCGATTTAATAGAAATTAAATGATACTGACCAAATATAAACTCGTCTAAGCTTCTGTTTGGCATGTATTCATATATCAGTAACTTCTCGTCCCCCTCGATGCTACATCCGAGGAGCTTGACAAGATTTCGGTGCTGAAGTTTTGAAACGCATATAACTTCATTCATGAACTCATTAATTCCTTGACTGGAAGTCTTTGAGAGACGTTTAACTGCAATTTCTTGCCCATCTTCTAGCAAACCCTGAAGATTACCAATTTTAATGTGAAAACTGTACAAAATTCAAAGGTAACTATCATTCATATTTTTTTGTATCAATGGCAAACTTTAACATTTTCGCTTCATAATTTTGTTATCTATAATGAATTAGAATGTTGCTCTAAAAATTATAATCAAATGGACGAATCATAATGTGACACTATACTCAGCAAACTGAATTCAAATAAATAAGATTCTTCATTTACCTTATAGACCGGTCCAAATCCGCCCTCTCCAAGTTTATTATCAAGTGAAAAATCAGCAGTAGCTTTAGCTACTCTAGAGAAGCTAAACAACGGTAGCTCCATGGCTTCTCTCCCGCTTTCACCTGCATTTAGTGACCCCCCTGTGCATTAATAATACAAAACCCGCCAAACTGGTTAACCTGCTCACTGAATACAGACTATTCTGAACCATTTAACATACTTATTGCTAAAACTCTACAGATATCTCACCTTCCTCAGTTTGTGGTGAAAGATGTCTTTTTCTCCAAGCATACCACAACCATGTGCTCAAACTTATCACAAAAACCGCCAGAAAGATTCCAATCAAGATGATTTTGATGTTTGCTCTTCCGTCCTTTTAGAAAACCGATGGAGCACGTGCATGATCTTAACACAAAAAGTCAAAAACAACATCGTTAATCAACTTACAGACTCATATATAACAACCATGAAAGTAACCAGAAATATTACATGAAAGTAGATGTATGTAGTGTTTTTTCTTTTTCTTTTTTTTTCTTTTTTTTTTTTTTTTTTTTTCCTTCCATTATTTGAAACGAACATGAACAAAGCATAACGTATTCAAGTAGTTACCTAATTCAGAGGAAGCCATTCTCACAAATATATCTTGACCACCCCTCGAGGATGCCCTGATATCTAATAGGTCATTGAACCAAAGCAAGCAACCACTTCCTTCGCCTCTGATATCGGTATTTGCATATGCCATACAAGTGCAGTTCTGTAGGCAAATTGCTTTACATTCCGTTAAAGACATTGTATTGTTAAACCAGGAAGTCTGTGTATCTGGCAATTTTACATTAGAATACTTGATAAACCCATCTGTTCCATTTTTGCAATCCAATGGTATTCTCCTCACACAACCACTTGCCCAATCTCCTGTTACCCAACCCCTTTTGTTTATCGGCTCAAATTTTGCCTCATCTAAGCACGAACATTTCTGCGAGTCTTCAGTGTTGCAGCTTCCATAAGGGCCGCAAATTTTGTACTTCTCACAAATATCTTTTGGTAGTGTATCAATAACCTCCCATATTTTCTTATCTTCTTGCCAGAATGATAGTTCTATATTCCCAGAAGTAGTCAAGGTGAACTTCGATATGACAGAAATGTTTACCATACTACTATAAACCGCCTCTTTTTCATTAATAACCATATTGTATGGAAAGTACGGGTTGATGGCTGGCCAGCCCCCACTAAACCCTTCACCATTCCATGGTCCGAGCTGAAACTTGACCACCAAACCATCTCTTAGTACTAAGTGAGGATAACCACGTGTGTCAATGCTATAGGTGAATTCCCCTGTAGCTGGATCATGAATACCCTTCCATGATGTTAAATGCCATTCGGCGCCTGTTATGTAATTTTTTCCAAGCTTCATGCCAGGTAGATAAGTATCCGTTGGATAGTCAAAACTCTCCCACAGAATCTTCATTCTATTTCCATCCGTGATGACTAGATTTCCAGAGTCATCAAGCTGTGCTGTTGCATTTCCTGATGATGTTGAGTTGGATGACCACACTACATGATCGGTATAGTTCTTGAGAACAAGATTTCCCACACTGTCAATCCTTAACATGCTTGATGATATATTGGTGAGGGGGTAGTCTCTGTTGGCAACCCAAAGCACTGTTTTAAGAGAATTTTTCTCATACCAAATACCAACGTAAGTGTTATCCGAGCTATCTGGCTTGAAGAATCCTAGTTCAAATGTTCTAGCAAACCAGCGTGTCATTTTCTGTCAAGAAGCTTGAGCCTGAGATGATGTCAATTTCGGCTGTGTATACTTTTTGCATTCGGAGTGAAAAAACTAGAAGAACAAGTATGGTTGCTTCCTCCATTAAAATCATTTCCTTTAAGCCTTTATTTATTAATTTATTTATTTTTAATTATTTTTTAATCTAATCTTTAGAATGGAATCAAAGTTTTATTATCACCTACCGTATGCTTTGGGGTCAACAAGTCTTCTTGGCAAAATGTCAATGTTTATACTTTCAGTTAACATCCACATTCAATGGATGTACTATATGCGAACCATAGTCAATTAGTCATCAAGTATGTATATGGTTGTGTTAGGAATATTTATTATATTATAATTATAACATATATACATTCATTGGGCTCTTATGCACCCACTTTTGTGCTTAGCCTTTTGTGTCTTCACCCGGCCCGTGTCATTCCATTTTAATATCCGCTCCATTTTGCTCCGACCCACCCTGCCCGCCATAACTCACATCCTCTCTTTTGTCTTCGGATCCGGCTGGTGCATCTCCGGTTCCTCAACCCGTCGCCGGCTTGAATTGTTAAATGGTTTCTACAGTGAATTGTGAGAGGGGCTACAGTAGCAGGCTTTTTTTAGTCTTTTTGTGGTTTTTGTTGCGCCATGTGTTGCAAACATATTCACAAAGGATTATGCCCACATGTTTTTTTTTGGTATTGTAGTTGTATATCATCATCTCAG
This sequence comes from Artemisia argyi, assembly GCA_030686995.1. NCBI lineage: Eukaryota > Viridiplantae > Streptophyta > Magnoliopsida > Asterales > Asteraceae > Artemisia > Artemisia argyi. The sequence goes on along the minus strand of CM060687.1, from coordinate 172,481,934 downwards.
GTTAGGTGCATACCTAATTTCTTGATCAAAAAACCCAGTGGAGAAGTTGCAATCTAGGTTTGGTTTTGCTTGGGTTTTTTCCCCCTTTTCGCTTTTAGGTGTTGTTTGTTGCTATTGTTATGTGCCTTATGCTGCTTTTAGGTTGCTCATGTGCTTTGGAGTTTCATTAAATTCTTATTGTTGCCTTATGTTAACTTGATTATGTTAGCTCTAAGGTAACAGTTTAGGTTGTGACTTTATTAAATTCTTATGATTGTTGTGGTTTGGTACTATGCAACTAGATTAGGTTTAAGATGGCACCAATTTAATGAGCCTCTTTTTAGTCATTTGCATCGTACGACTAGTTTAACAGCATATTCGTTTGGTTCATTTAAGTGTAAATTTGTTGTCATGACCAATTTAATGCTCTCATTTAAACACCCTTTTTTGTTCAGGCTTTTATGAACATCACAGTAATTAAAATCTATTGTTGGCAGGGCAAATATGGAAAAGTGAGATTATCCGCAGCTTGGCAGGGCAAGTTGGTCACTTTACAGCCATAACGGCTTAATCCACTTTTTCAATTGTTTATAAATCAGACCCTTTGATGATGTTATCGAGCTTTCTGCGTATGCTTCTTCAATGTCATCAATCCTTTTGTTGCCGCTATCCAACCTGTGTGACAATGGGATGGGTGTGCGACGATGACGATACGCTCATAAGCTGCAAAATAAGCGGTAAGAATAGCAAGTTACCGAGGCTGTGATGATTAAATCATGACAAATATGGAAACCTGAGATTATCCGCATCTTGGCAGGGCAACTTGCTAACTTTGCAGCCATGGTGGAGTAATCCACTTTTTCAATTGTTTATAAATCTGAGCCTTTGATGATCTTATCGAGCTTTCTGCTTATGCTTCTTTGATGCCATCAATCCTTTTGTTGCCGCTATCCAAGACGTGTGACATAGGATGGGTGTGTGACGATTGCGATAACCTCATAGGCTGCAAAAGAAGCCGTAAGAATAGCAAGTTAACCAATGCTCCTAAGCTTTGCATAAGCTGTAATAAGCCGTTGTGAACTAATTCCTAATAATGTTTTTGGGATACGCTTTGATCACTGTTGCCGAAGTTTTTGGTTTGCTTTTTGGCATAGCAGTCGTACGGTTGCAACCAAGGCAGGTTTAGGGTAACGCTTCCACAATTCAGCTTACAATCTGAGAAGGGAATATCGGTTAAGAAAGTGAGTTGTCAGGCTACGTATGAATTATGAAGCGTGAGAGCGGCACGTATCTTGGCAGGGCAGCACGACACCGTGTTTGCAGCCATGGCGTGTTGCCCCCTTTGTTATCCGGCTCTACACTGCCAGTTGGTGTTGGTTATAAAAGGCAATGATGAATTCCAACAGCTTTGATCGAAGCCGTTGCTCTTTGTGTTTTGGCGGGGCGCACTAATAAGTTTGCAGCCATGCCGGGTGCATAAGGCTTTTGAGATTAATTTTGATGAATCTGAGCCTCATATTATTAACTGTCAAAACAACTTTTTTTTAGAAAAATTATTTTGAAAACCGTTTTTAATGCTCACTGTAACAAGCCGAAGGTGCTAAAAGTATCGGAAGAAAGTCCAGGGTTATACATATTTTTGACCCTCTGCCGAGGACCCCCTTTGTAACACTTGAAGATGATATGCAAAGAATCCCTGAAACAATCTTACTTACGGATGAACATTTTATTGTTCTGGCAATCCAGCTTTGTTGATTGATTGGTATTTCAGACTTGGGATCATCCAGTCAGCTATCAGCTATTTGATATGCCATTCAACCACAAAGCTTGCTTGCGTCTGAACAGATGATCTCAGCTGAACATATCATCTCTGCTGGCATTTGTATCAGTATGCGTTATTACACTGACAGTGAGTGTTCCTGCAAGTTAACTCTACGGTCATTGTCATTGACACAGCCATCTGGTGCATGTAACCTACTTTTTTATTCGATCTTTTGTTATTTACGGGTGGAAATCACAGAGACGCCTCAAATGGTAAGATATGACTTTGTGAAAACCAGATTGCTAATCTCTTTATCACTTATTATGCTTGCATTGATATATTAATTTGTTAGTGTCAGGGTTGTGCTGAAGACGTGAGAGGATCCCAGCCGTGTATAATAGGTGCCGAAGAAGCAGTGGAATTGCCGGTACCAGTGGAGCAAGGATTCCAGTGGTGCCACGAAAGGTGGAACACCTAAACCTGATGGGTAACTCCGTCATTCAAAAAACAGGTATAAAAGTAAGGAATTCCGATTTCTTTTAGGGTTTTTTATTTTATTTTATTTTATTTTAAAGAAAATTCTTATGCACCTAAGATGATTTCATAATGTGGTATCCATTCGTTATATGCTGCAGATGGTGAGGAATTTATGAAGCTAGCGCAAGCTGCGGCAAACACGGCCTGCTTTCAGTTACTGTGCATGGTGACTTTACTTCTGTACTGATTTGCCCATGTGCATCGTGACTCTACTTCTGTACTGATTTGCACTTTCACTCAATTGATCATTCGTTCATTGTCGTATAGTAGAAGGCTCATTTAAAAGTATACTGAATCTTTTGTCTTCTTTTTGTCGTGTGGCAGATGGTGTTGGTATGTCTATTGGTTCCAAGAGAAATATTCAACAGGCGTATGACAAAGGTAAGTGGATCAATCTTTATCTATAGTTAACGAGCTCTTCTTTATACTTTTTTTCATGATGGCTAATGTTTTTCATGTTCATTTACTAAATACTATATCAGTTGCAGTTGATCCAACAATGTGTCGGTCAAAAGGCCAGCGAATGAAAAGAGGTAAAACAACTGTATCCACCGTTAGGAAGCCAACTGCTGCTACACTGCATGTTAATGGTGAGAGGCTTTATTTTATATACCTTTAAGTTTCTCTGGATATTAATTATTGGGTTACTTATGGACATTAAAATCTTCGAATCTTTTAGGGTAGCCTGATGCATGTTGTCATGCTATTAGTTGTAACTCTTTCATCATATTTTTTTCATAACCACTTACCAATCTTTCTTTCCTGGTTAATTTAGCAATGGTTGCTGCTGCTATGTGAGATGCATCGGTTCGTGACAGTAAAAAACAATATCTCATAAAAGTTTGGACTACGGGGAACGCATACTCGCTGTGGACATGTTCAATTAATATTGCTACAATCTACAAAATATGTTTAGTAACGACGAAATTAATTCTTATGCAATACTTTACAGGCATGGCTTCAAGAAACACCAAAACATTTTTAAACCAGCAGTGGATACCTAATCAGACAAATTTGACTTTTGAAACATTCAGAGACATCGGTATAGTTTAGTGCTAAATGAAGTAGTTTCAAAATTTTTTTAGCAAACTTTTATATCCATAAGCTTCTTTAGATTTCTTTGCAATTTAATCTTACGGTACCCTATATTTCTTTCAATTAGTTACAGCGCTTGAAGTTTTGAAAACAAAATAAAATTGCAATGCTTGAAATTAACGGGGAACAATGGTTTTGCATATTTGCAGTTCAAATAGTACTCATATTTGTTTTCTGTCAGCTGACATAAGGTGATGGTTCTACAGGTATATCGTTTCAGTCTTATAGGTATAATACATATTTGCGGTTCAAATAGTACTCATATTTGTTTTCGTAACAGTTGCTTCCTAAAATTGCGGTTACTGTTAGCCCTTTAATTGTTATAGATCAAATAGTGTTAGTATTAAAAAACTCTAGCATATGTTATTGTAATTCGTATGACTTTATTATTTAATGTTTGGGTCAAGTACATTTGCTGCATAATGGGTCGTATGGGTAAATCCAACCCAGCCCATGTATGACAGTTATTAGTTAGTTATTAGAACGGTTTTATCTCAAGCATCACAATGTTTGAGTAAACCATTGTGTCGATTAGGGTTATATATATTGTTGCAAATCTTCGACATGTGAAGTTTACCACGTACCTTTAATATCTATAAAGTTAGTTTCTGTTATTCACTTGTTTACCATTTTACTGTTACATCGCAAAACACAATCACACAAACATTCACAAATCATGAAACATATTTTGAAGTCCAGATTTGATGGCAAACGACCTGTGAACATTTGGTACCAGAGCCAAGGTTCTAATCCATGGGAACAGCCATCTTTCAAACCGCAATCAAAATCAGGTTTCCAATCAGGACGCTATCTTTTACGAGAAACTCCCAAGCGTCTATATCAATGGAACACAAGAACGAAGAAAAGCATATCCCCAAAGGCAAAGGAATTGTTGGCACAAACCGTGTTAGACAATGAGGAGTTCAATTCAAAGAAAAAAGAAGAAGTAACAAAAGGGAAATCGAAGTTGAATGCAAGGGAAAAAAGGTCGAAGTGTTATATATGTAAAACCAAGGGACACGCATTTTGGGCTTGTGAAAAAAGGAAAAAGATTGCTGGAGTCGAATCACAACAAAAGGAGATGGACATGACAAAAGAGATTATTGATCAAGAAAGGATGTATCCAGAAAAGGTACACGTGTTTGGTGACTATACGATTGAAGGTACGGATAGAGAAGGTTGGGACGACATATGGTATGTGAGTAATAAGTATAAGTTTCATATGTATCCTAGGCGAGTTCTATTTAATGATGTGAATTATAAGTTTAAAATGGTTGGTAAGGAGGAGTATGAATGTAAGTTTATATTCTCGTATGGAATTGGTAACACAACTATTAAGACAGAAAATGGTGATTTAGTTGTGAGACATGTGCAATATACACCAGAAGTTTCGCTCAATATACTCAGTCTAGAATTGCTTGAAAAACAAGGTTTCTCTGTGAAAATTAAGGATACTAGATGTAGCATTTACCACATGTATTATGATGAGGAAACAAGTATGCAATTGCCATGTGAAAGTGAAACAGGAAAAGTTGGACCGAAAGAAGTTGTGGATGAACACAATAAGTATTTAGAGAAGTATTTTGAGTCAATAGATCGAGATGCATGTTCTCTAGTTAAAGGCATAGAAGAATTGGATTGGAATAGAGATGTGACACAAGATTACGTGGATGATGAGTACATTAGTTACAATGGAACCTTGTATGCTTTAAAGGTTAATTCGTTTTCAAGGTTTCTATCGTTCATGAATTTGTTGAAGAAGGATAAACTATTGTACAGAAATTGGGAAGTGTTCAACAAGGGATTTATAGATATGTTAAGATGGTTTTATCTAGTGCATTTGAACTATGATGCGCTTGAATCAATACCACCCGTTGTCAAAGATACAGAATTGAATCTGTTGTGTTTAATGAAAGCTGTTGAGAATTTAGGAGGCTATGTTTCGGTCACCATGGGTGACAAATGGGGAATTTTAGCACAGTTACAAGGTTTAGACGTCAAAGATGGTGAGACAGTTAGAAACTGCTACAAAATGTTTATTGATCTAGTTGTAGTCTACCATGAAACTGCTGGTATGCCTTGGGTTGAAAAATCGTATGAAGTGGGAGAAGCAAGCAAGAATTGTTTGGCCATGGACCTGCAAGGTCAGAAGGATACAAGAGTGAAGGATGGAGCAATAGAATCAAAGGACCATTTTGGCGTTAAACTTGAACAAGAAGATGATGAAAGCAGCAGCAATGGAAGCAATGATTTCGAAGTCATTGTTTGAAGATAGCAAGCAAACAGGTTTCAAGAAGATGAAGAATTTGATGCTATAAAATTAGGGGGGAAAATGTTAGCCCTTTAATTGTTATAGATCAAATAGTGTTAGTATTAAAAAACTCTAGCATATGTTATTGTAATTCGTATGACTTTATTATTTAATGTTTGGGTCAAGTACATTTGCTGCATAATGGGTCGTATGGGTAAATCCAACCCAGCCCATGTATGACAGTTATTAGTTAGTTATTAGAACGGTTTTATCTCAAGCATCACAACGTTTGAGTAAACCATTGTGTCGATTAGGGTTATATATATTGTTGCAAATCTTCGACATGTGAAGTTTACAACGTACCTTTAATATCTATAAAGTTAGTTTCTGTTATTCACTTGTTTACCATTTTACTGTTACATCGCAAAACACAATCACACAAACATTCACAAATCATGAAACATATTTTGAAGTCCAGATTTGATGGCAAACGACCTGTGAACAGTTACATCTTCCACTAAATCTTTCAAAATATTACGTTGGCATACTTTATTTTCTACACAGACACGACTACACGAGCATTATTCAGTCGCCTACATTAGCATGTGATACTTTTATTGAATTCACAATTTGTTTTGCAATGGAAAATAACACTATCATACCCTTACAAGTTAACACATTTGGCCATTTGGCATTGAGTAGTTTTCTTACCAAGAAAAAATTATCAACTCAAACTGATCCTGAGTTTACATTGCAGTTTCTGGAAGAGTTCAAGTTGCTGCAAGATTAAGGCATGAAAATGCTTACAAACACGGTAATAGATGCTGATTTTTTGGCTTTTGTTGAATTGCAGCCTTTCCGATGGTGGTATGTGATGTTATATACTTTTGTGAGTTTAATGTTCGTCTAAGGTGCGAGTTGTTAAGGGTTAAGTTGCTGGAATAAATCCATTTAGTAAGTTGAATACATTAGAAGTAGATTTTATGACTTCCAACCCATTTGACCCATTCAGTTTTATACTTATTCTCATGATATAAATTTTTGGTAAGTAATATAATTCATCTTTGCACACACACAAAAAAAAAAAAAAAAAAAAAAAAAAGACCATTCGACCCATTCCACATTTTAGCCATCAGTTTTAGTTAAAAATTATAACGCGACCCAAAATCGGCCCAACATATATAAATGGGGCAAAATTTCACTTTAACAAGCCACATTAAGTTCTTTAGAATTTCACATATAAAGTCCGGCTCTCTTATTAATATTTCCTGCATTAATTATACATGTTCATATAACAGGAAGCAGAAGCTTATGTGAGGCCAATACAAGGTTTGAATAACGGTTGGTTGAACCTTTACATACCAAAACAAGATAATCCATGGTTTGGATCATGGAGGCTAACACGTAAGACCCCGTTTCAGAAAGCTATATTAAATGAAGATTATTGTTATGTTATGGAAGCAACTAACTGTTTGTTTCTTCTTCTTATATAGCTATCACTTTAAAAACTGAGAGCCAAACAGCTGCTCATGTGGAAGGTAAACATGTAACTAACATGTAAGACCACCATTTCAGAAAACTCAATTAAATAAAGATTGCTAATTAGGTTAAGCAGGCAACTAACTGTTTATTTCTTCTTCTTATATAACTATGACTTTGACATATCCAAACACCAGCTTCGTTTTTAACTGCATTTTTTTAACCTGTATTGTATTTGTCTTTGAATAGGACCCACAGTTTCTTCTACCTCAAAAGCAGGGTCCAAGATTTCAAATAAGCTCAGCAAATCATCAGTCTCCGAAGGAAGTTATGTGGAAGGTAAATTTGCTATTATCTATCACATTTCATTTAATCCTCAACAGAAATGTTCGCATACTGATCATTCTTTCAACAGGAACATCACCAAGTCACCAACTACCACAGCAACAAGTTCCACTGAACAAGAAAATGTAGCAGCAGAAATGACAAACGGACCAGAAACATCAGACCCAAATGTAAAGACAGAAGAGTCACAGCAGAAAATGATATCATGCGACAACAAAAAAGCGACAATCTAAAACCCAAGTAGTAAACTGCCACGATTTTTAACCCAAAAAATGTCTGCCTTATAGTGTAGGCAACATTACAATATAAAATAGTATCGGTATGTACATTTATGTAAACCAACTTATAAATTTTGTTACCGCCTTTTCCAATTTCCAGCAATTGCTCAACACAACATGAACTGCCCCTTTAGCAAAACACCCCGCGGCAACGCGCGGGTTTCCAACCTCGTTGTACACATTCATATCCCTTAACTAGTAACCTCCATCTTTATGATTGGCCTTGTAACATCTAATACTAGCCTAAGGCCCGGACGTTGGCCAGCTAGCTTAAAGTTTTATTATTAAACATAAAAATGTAGTACAAACATGATGTAAAATTTTAATACGCTAAAATGTATAATGCTGAAAGTTAAATAATGTAACATAAATAACGTTGAGTGTATTGTTTAAAAGATAAAAAGATTTAAAAAAATAGAAAAATTAAAGTCGACGAAGGACTTTTTTGTACACGACGTTAGTTGTTTGTTTGCAATGGTTATCATCTTTGTTATAACATAAGACTTTAAGGCCCTTCTTGCTCTTTACCCATAATACAGCTACATATAGTTGGCCATTTGAAAAACCAGTAGTTCCAAGTAAGGACCCACCTTAGATAATGTTTGCCATTGACTTTTGTTAATTGTCATGGCAAAACAAATAGATATCAAAAATTATCTCCTATTAGCTCAAAATGCATCTTATTATCGGATGGGTTAATATGTAAGCTTAATAACCCTTTTAGTTTTACACATGAGCCCATTGGTTTGACCTCATTTCAACATAGCAACACACAACTTCCCTATAGTTGCCGCAGGGATCATTTTCTCATAAGTAAATAAATGCTAAGATGAGCTTAGTAGATTAGGACACAAACTTACAATATAGTATGCATCAATAAATAAAGGCTTGCTTTAATCTACTTTGATAGAAACACCTCTTTATTACATTGTTATAATTAAGGTAACAAATCAATATTAACACCCGGACCTTCTTTTCTCTAGCTTTGCGTAGCACCTTTAGCTCTTTGGCTCAACAACCGAGGATCTTGAACATTTTTCCTACAATGTCCCCATGTATTAACATAAGAAAATGTAGATACTAAAACAACATATAAAATAAAATATGTCATAAATGTAGATACTAAAGGCTTGTTATTCAATTGATTTTGCCAATTAAGGTTGCCAACAATGTCATACCTACGTAACAAAGCGCAAAGAGTATATGAAAAAGATATAAAGCACAAAATTAATTTTCCAAGAACAACGAAAAAATATAACACGATAGAAACCTGATTCTTAGAACCGTACCAAATTACTAAAGATCCAGGCATTTGAAGAATGCATAACCTTGGTTAAATGGCTGACATAGCGCTTTAAATGGCAAACATATAGAAACTATCACAATACCAAAAGCACTCAACTACTTTGATTCTCACTGATATTTATTAGCACCAATTATCTGGATCTCTTCCAAACTTAAGCATACACTTACATCATATATAATGAAAAAAGAAGATATATCACTTGGAGATGAATACCACAGGATGTTGTTAAGGTTACTGGATATGAAATACACATTCACTAATCAGTACACATCAAAGAAAATGTGTAGTTTATTCACCATCTTTTTATGAAAATGCACATAAACCAACAATGTGTTGATAATCACCAAATTCTTTATGTTTTTCTTTATAAGATTCAATATAATGTTACAGCTTCGAAAACCATTCTCCATGATGCTTTATCAGTTCGAGAAAAAAAATGAAGAAATGATCACTTTTCTCGAATGTTGTCACTGTCGTGATCCTACTACAATTAATAGATAGTTTAGTAAGATTATTCGGTCAAACAATTTCACACTCAATACAACTGATACTACCAATACTATTAATTTTATGAACATCAAAAATAGTAATTCTTTTAGGAAATGCATCAAACATAATATGTATCAAAAAGAAGTTTTCAGATGGTTAGTCTTAGCATGTCATATTAATAAATCAATGAATAGAATCATACCTTATCAACTCACATATTGTCACTGATATCTTAAAGAGTTCAAGAAGCTTCATCAGATTCTTCACTAATTGTTGCCTGTGAAATTTAGAAGTTACTCTAACAATTAGTTTCTTCACTAATTGTTGTCTGTGAAACTCAGAAGCTACTCTAACAGCTTTGACATGACCATGCCACGACTCGCCTTGCCGCTCAACTTTACCCATAACTGCAGCAAACATATTAAGTTTGTACCAAAGTTTCTTACTTCCAAGTTGCACATATTTTGACCCATTGCCCGACACACCCATGATGCAAACAGATCAGAAGTAACTTAATCGAAAATTTCTTTGGATGTACCCAAATTTCAACCATATATCGATCAAGATTACAAAATTCATATAAAATTAAGAATCAAAAAAACTTAGGGGGTGTTTGGCTAAGAATCTCAAAAAAAAAAACTAATAGCTTTAACATAAAGCCCTTTTAAAAGATCTTTACCAATAAGCATCTAAAAAAATTTTAGACGTGATCAGTCAAATTTCAGGGGTGTTTGTCTTAGCTTATTTGATGGGCTTATGAGCTTATTGAAGATTTGATAAGTTCATAAGCTGAATTTTTATGTTACATGGTTTGTTCACTTATGCTAATGAGCTTATGTAAGCTATAACTCTATAAGCTCAAAATACACTAAAACTTAGCTTATAAGTTTAGAAAAACACTTCTTTATTACAATAAGCTACTCAGTACATTTGAACGCTCTTCTTTATGGCTTCTGGAAGTTGTGTAGCCGTATCACCAGCTATTGCCGTTAGAAGTTTAGAACCCTATCAACCTCCTTGTCAATGTCATCTTCCATGTCATCGGAATCGAGTGCAGAATCAAGAGCGTCATTTGAAAACTCTTCAATAACACCTGCCTGAAATAACATCATAGAATTCAATGATATAGAAGGTAATCGTATAAATGAATGTTCCAAATTAAGTATCACCTGACGAATTTTAGGAAAAAATGCATTGGTTTAATAATAGTCAATTCAACATTTTACATTTCTACATGAACAAAGTTTCCTTAAACTTATATGTACAAAGGTTTGCAACAGACTAAAGATGCCATTTTGACCCATTTACATATGAATTGTTTGATTTAGTTTGTTTTTTAAACTTGAAACTTATTGCTCGTATTTTAAAGTTAAAACTGATCTCAATTGATCCTGAGTTTCTAACCCGTGGTACATAGAACTAAAGCTAATGAATGAAAAAGTTCCAAATGCAACTGGATCACCCTTGATTACTCGAGTGTCGTACGTTCATGATCAACAGTTGTGGTATATTCAACTGGTTGGGAAAGACAAAAATGACATAAAAATTACCTGTCCATCATGATCAACAGTATCAATATAGCACCATTCATTTCAGCCTTGCACATATATCCTAATAAAAAATATTATGTAATTAGATTTATATAAACTAAATAACTACTCTCAGATAATCATGTGATTTGCTCATTGTAATCTATCAACTGATCTTTTAGAGGTTGTTTGGGTAAGCTCTTTACTAAAAGTTTATGTTTTTCCAAGAATCTATTATTCAACAGATTATGCTTATTAGCTTATTTCCTTCCCAAAAATGATATAGAACAGGTAGACAGAAAACTAAGGAGTACATTTATTAACTGTTAACCGACCAACCAATCAATCTATTTTATCACCTCAAGTATCACTAAGAACATACCTTGCTACGTGAACCAATAAGTGATGAGAATCACTTTGAAGGCTTTCCATATGCAGGCTTTTGCCCCTCTTGTATGTAGGCTTTCCGCACACTCCCCCACTTGTAACCTTTTTTTCAATGCTAATAGTTCTTTTACATGACTATGCAAAGAAGAACACGCGATCACATTTGTTGTTGTAGTCGTGGCAATAGTAAATGACATGCATGAAGTAACCAAGTTCATTTACATGGTACAGGGACGGAGCTACTTATAACTTGGGGTATGCCATGGCCCACCCTAAACAATTTTTTAGATAACAATAACAAGGAGATATTACTGTATTATATAGTACGTTAAACATATTAAACATGTTTTGGCCCACCCAAATATTAGACAGCTGGCCCATCAAATAAATAATTACAGTGTATAGTACTACGTATATTATATTATATTGCCAATGACTAAACAAAATAACTAGATCTTTTTATTATTTTCACTACTTTCACTTGGTTATGACTTGTGAGTATTTAGTACGAGTAATTAATATTCTGTTTTTCCCGGCCCACCCGGATGATAAATCCTGGCTCCGTCACTGACATGGTAATATTCGTTATGAGGCCAAATTATTTCAAACTTTTGTTGATCGTTCAAATCACATTCACACATCACAACACAAATTAAAGAAACTATATCCTAAATACACAAAGTATTTTTAAGAAAAAGATAGTTTATACTTGATCACCACCCACTGGAGCAAACGTGATAGTGTTGGTGAGTCACTAATTGAATGCCCACCATAAAGTAACTCAATATAATTAACTTTTTAGATCATAACTAATATTATAATATCCTAACACTAATTGTTTAGAGGGTGATATTGTTAATATGTTCTGTCATTAGATCTTGCGATCAAGGTAAAAAATATATATTTTTATATACCTCATTTTCATAGTACCATTGTAGCCACTGAGTCTCTATAGGATAGGAAGCTTCGTCTTATTTAGATTGTACCTCGAGCTTGTAACCCACATCACTTCATCAACGTCGCCAAAACATTTACGTTTACAATTAGTTTACCTAATGCATGGTTAAACTCTTACAAGTATGAAATATAGGAATATACTTCAACTCGTGTATCCAAACACTAATACCATTTTTAGTTAGTTTCTTGATAATTGGCAAAATGGTAATGGTAACTGGGTTTTCCGCCCAAGTAAGATCACTTTTCTAACAAAAGAAATATGTAGTCAGCTCTTCGTATTGGTTGAAAATAAGAGTGGTGTATTATAGTGCATAAATTATAATCAAGTACATGTAGTGAAAAAAAAAGTACATGCATTGTTGCCATGAGGTTTTCCGAGTATGAAGTGCTATTTAATTCCTCAATTTTTTTCTTTACACGGAAGAATAATTTCAATGTCATGTTCTATATTGAAACAATATAAAAAAAAGATTGTTTTTTACCATCAACCAATAGATGGGAAATAGAAAAAGAAAATGCAATATTGTAAACAGCCTAGAAAAACTAAGCTGCTATATTTCTTATATGTAATAATGGTATATTTGGTGACCTGAACTTATTAAAAATGTACATTGGAAGGAAAGTATGAAAGTGTAACACATATTTCTCACCATTCACTTAAAAAAAACGATATTCCTATAACATAGCATTTTTCCGCATACCTGCATGCATGACTAACCGATGAGTAGACATGAGGGTGTACAAAGTTACTAATAAATGAGGGATATGATAACCTTAGTTTGTCAGCTCACTTTGAAGTCTGGAAACAGGACAATGACCATTCCCATAAAATCCAGCAAGAATATCAGCATACATTGTGTAAAAGCAATACTTGACAGTAAACTATTTATATTTCTTATAGGTGCTTTTCGTGATAGCTTATTTTAATTGATTTTAATCTATTTAAAAAACTAATCCCAAACACTCCAATTCAATCTTCGATCATAATTATGTCAAAACACATTCAATAAAAAGTCCTAAAAATCACAATTAGGTAAAATTAAATATACACATGCTAACATAACATAGATTGATTTAAAAAAATCAAGGAATCAATACCTAGGCAACGGTATACTACATCACAACGGTGAGAGATCTGATAGTTCTTGCTGATGTATAAAAATGTTTAAAGAGGATTAGGGTACAACAAATAAATGCATAAATAAAAAAAATGTCTAAATGAGATTAGGGTGTTGATAAAAATTAAAACAAACCTTGATATCAGTGATATATCTTCGTTTTTTTATTTATGATAATAGAAAGACATAGTGATTATCGGATCATCATAACTCATATTGGGGATGAACTGATTATGGGTAAATTGATTTTCGGGAATGAAGTGATTGATTTATTCATCATATGAAGATTATGAGATCATTGCAACTGAAATTGGGGATTATTTGATTTAGGGTTAACTAATTTTTAGGGTATGAATGTATGTGAATTAAATTGATATAGGCTAAATTGGTTGTGGGTTTCTTCGATCTACAGGTTACTGGTTGTAGGTATGAATTGATGGGATTAAACTGATTTATGGTATACTGATTTAGGGAAATCAGTTTTAGAGTAAATTATATGGGAGCGATTTTTTGGGGACAAAAATGATTGTGGTCCACTGGATCAAAATAAATGCCAGGTGGCGAGTTTTAAGGATTTTTGAGGGTCAACTTTCCAAAACCCAACCTTGTTTTGTATAGGTGGGAGATTGTACTTAATACCATTCATGTTGAGGTCCCTATAAATAGAGCATCTAATGTAATGTGAGACACACCAATAACAAGTTTTACCTTTCCCTTTCATACTCACTTACATTCTGATGTGTTCCAACAAGCTTTAAATTTATAAACAAGAATTCCCGGTTAACTAGGAACACATTCGAGCAAGTATACCCTAGTCAATTGTAGTATAGTAGTGGTAAGTCAAAGTCGTCCCAAGAGACTTGGTTGCACTCAAGTGTTGTTTGTTTGTTTAAGCAAGTAACAAGTTGGTGGTTATGATTGTCACGGATCAAACCACAAGAAAAGAAATATTAGAACAAGTACACAAAGAACACACATGTTTAGACAAATGGTTACATGGATATTAGGATGCTTAGTTTGGAGAACATATTATCAAAGGTAATCTTTACGACATCTAGAACCAATAATAATTTAGTGTTTTATAAATCAAATGTGCATAAGCCTCAATCAAATGGTTATGTCATGAGCCTTATACCTAAACAACAACATACAAAGAGTTCTTTCGACCAATAACTTTGATGTCATTAATTTGTTAAGTTCCATTTAATTGAAGAGATGATGATGACACATATTCAAAAGATGCCTTTCGACCTTTAATCCAAATTAAACCTTTACTTGTTATGTTTATTAAGTTCCTTGTACAATCGTCACAAAGTACAAGACCACAACCATTCGTCGACTAATGAATTGAAATCTACCAATTTTGAGAATCCTTTCGACTATAGACTCAACAATGATTAATCAAAATAATAAACAAGACAAGTTCCAATTTAACCAAATATGATGTCTTTCATCATAAACCAAACAAACACTAAATGTATCCAAACATCCTTTTATCACAAGTTTTCATAATATCCAAACAAGTAATCAAAACAAAACCATATTGTATTCAACCAAACACAAGTCTCAACAATCATAGTAATCATAAATATCATGAAATATAAAAGTAACAAGGTTTACCCAAAGTATGAATTACAATAGGCAAAGGTGAAAGATTTATAGCAACCTTTAAGCCTCCAATCAACTACAAGCTTCTAACCAAGCCGGAAAATCATACCCGAACACTTTCTTGAGCACTTGAGCACTACTTCTGAAATGGCAGAGGGTTGTGGCCTTTTGGGTGAGATAATAGTGGTGACAATTCGTCCTTAAGGGTGGAGGAAAGAATTGCACACTTGAAACCAAGCCTAAAGGGTCTTATTAATAGGTAGAAACCACCCTTAGCCTCCAAGCATGAAACTTGGGCACTAAGTGTCATAAAGTAGTAGTAAATGGAGTTATTAGGGACATATGATCGGACTTGGGGCATAATGGCACCTTAATTGAGCATTAAAAATGACTTGGGGAGGTCAGCTTCATCCAACCGATCAGTTGGATGAGACATTTTGATCTAACTGATTGGTTGCGGGCTCCTACCCATTGGTTGGGAAAAAGTTATAAAAACAAAAGTTGTAGATCTTTCTCTTAGCTTTCCGTGGCAGCTTGAATCAACTAAATCTGAGTTCGTATGCTCAACTTATGGCTAAAATGGTGAAGGTGTGTCGGGAACAACGAGTATTCCAATAATTCTTCGTTTTAGCTTCTTTTCTTCATTTAACTTCTCGTTTTCCTTCTTGTGCTTTATTCTTGAGTCTTTGGAGTGAAAACTTTATGACTTTTATCTTCTCGAATATACTCCAAGAGACTTGAATGAGTCGGGAATTCTTTGTACATGCATAAATCTTCGTTGATTGATCATTTCTTCGTCTTTTTCATCATTTTCCTTCCATGAACCTAAAATACGAATTATGCTCAATTAAGTACCATAAGTTCATAAAAGTGACCATAAAATCAACAAATAACGCTCATAAAAACATGTACAACTTGAGTGTTATCAAATCCCCCACACTTGAACTTTGCTTGCCCTCAAGCAAATCTAGAATTAAGAAAATAAATCCACATGGTGCACAAGAATGATTAGAAAAATGTGATGCAAATCCACCAAGTACAAGTACAAGATAAGATTCATCATTTTAAGCTTAATGGTGAAAATTCGAGTTGTTTGACAATACCCATAGATTTTCTCGCTTGATTAACATTTCTAAACACCTCACGAAAAAGGAACGAAGTATAATTCACTCAATCACTCATTCATTTAGGTAGTAGAGTATATGTAAGATAAATCACACTCATTGCTCAGTCATGATCCATTTATTTCCATAGGCTTGTACAAGAAACAAAACTCCACCGACGTGGTGTAAGCACCAAATGTAAACATCTAAAGAGGTCTTTTATTCAGGTTGTAAACTTTAGGCTTAAGGTTTTAATACCAGGCTTATTGTAACACCCCCAATTCATGGTTGCAGCGGAATTCAAACTGGGTGTTACTCGACGGCACAATAGTCACAATAATAGAAAACGAACTCCAATTGAGTCGTTTTAAAAGATTTATCATTCAAATTTCATAAATATCAGAGATTACAAAATGAGGTCCCAGATGGTTCCATGTTTACAATGTATAATAAATGAGTTTTTGAATGATAATAAAATTTATAGCCCTCTTGAGTATCCGTGCGCTTCCGTGCCATCCTTGATCGTCATGAACCTGAAATACATGCTTGAGAGGTCAACACAAAGGTTGAGTGATATTCATAGAGTTTGTTTAATGTTTGAACACAATGTGTTGGTAGTAAATCGTTGAACACAATAATCGTAGTGTTTGTAGTTAAATCGTTTGAACACAATATGTTGGTAGTGTGAGCTATAGACTTACACCAATGTTTGGAAAACAAAGATGGGCTACGTTGTTATATGCCCGGAAAGGTTATTATCAAATACTAAGCTTATGACACCAAAACGTTAACGGGTACCAATATCGATCGGCGGAGTTATCCCGGTAGGTATTTTGCCGTCATACCTAATGTCTCAAATATTAATGCATTTGTTTGAACTTAGTCAAAACAAATGGGATTCGTCAATCCCAATAGGCCTATTCACAATATTCGCGCTCACTTGCAAGTAACCCTCGCAAGTGATTAAATGGTTCATAATAAGGGATCTTGGTTTGGCAAGGATGTTACTTAGTGATAATAAAACATAGTCGAATAGCATACAGTAGAAAGCATTGTGTTCGAGTAGAAAAATAATAGCATGTATTCCCCCCAAGGGTTTGTAAAACATTGAAGTAATGTAAAGTGGGGCTATGAACTAACCTTAAGTAGGATAGCAAGTAATGAAGGTGATGATTGGATCGTGTAGGTTTCTACGAGCAACCTATAATGAACTCCTCACATGAGGCTCCCTACTATTGTAGTAGTTGATAAAATATATAGATATCAGTTTTGATCCGAAAATTACATGTCCAATAGTTGAATAAACTTAGAAAAGTTTATTTGTACATGAAGATTGTTATTAGGGTAAGTTTCTTATAACTTGTATGACAAATACTTGTAAGTTCTCATGGTTCCTTAGATGGAGTAGATCCAAATTTGTATGTTCAAGTTAACGTCAATCCCTTGTTTCATGTTTACGCCTAAGTAAGCTTTCATGGTCATTTCGTCATGGCCTTGCCATGACCTTTGGTCCTTGTTCCAAGGTCATGAGACTCAACCTTGGCTCTAGCCATGGTTGTGGTCTTGATTATAGGTCATAAGACCTCTTGTTCCTTTTAGAGTATAACCATAATCTAGTGACTTTGGTCTAAAAATGGGCTGTTTAGAATTTGAAGAATTTTATCACTCGGAAAACGTTTTCAGGGCTCGAGCTTCTTTACTCCTGAACGAAAACGTCGTTCCGGACAACTTTCGTGTTTTAACTTTTTGATGAATCGGACCATAAGTGTGACTTTCAAAACCCAAATTTGATCAGAATGGTATTTGGCAGTTTTGCCGGAAATCTTTGGTAACTTCAAATGGGCGTAACTTTTGACTCGTATACTCGTTTTGGGTGGTTCAAATTGCTATGGTTTCCTTTTTAAGTCCTCTACTGTAATATGTAATGATCCAATATCATAATTTTACCATTTTGATCAGGTTATACCAAGAAAGTCACTAGTTTACTTGTTTTAGTAACTTGTCTTAACAATCAATAACAATAACTTGTTTTGCTCACTTTTATACATCATGGACATGATAACAAGACAATATATAGCATGAATGATATGTAAATAGCATGAATATGATAAATTAACAAGAAGCATGTTAGGGTTTGGCTTACAACTTTTGGCTTTCAAAGATGAAAGGAAGTTAACATGTAAGGATAGGACTTTGATAGACTTAAGCTTCACCCTTTGCAATCTATGATAAACCGAGGTTATTTGAAGATTATAACGACGCCTTCTTGAAGTCCAAAGCTATTTGAAGATTATAACGACGTCTTTTTGGAGACTTTAAAGTTATAACAACTTTTCTTAGAAAATTTCCAAGATTGAAGATCAAACACTAGTTTTCTTTCAAAAACTAGTTAACTTTCTTACAAAATATAAGAAAAGTGCCTTAGGTTTTAGGACTTGAAGGTTATAAGAAGGTGTGGTGCAAGGAATTTCATGTGTTTAGCTTGGTATTTATAAGGTAGGAAAAATAGTTAACCATATATTGGGTTAGAGTTTAACCATGGTTAGTTAAGACACTTGTAATGATCCTAGAGATCAATGGTCAAGATCAAGCCACACCATGGTGACTCCCCCCCTATTGGTGGTTTGCCAAGCTTGGGGAGCAAGGGTGGACTTTTGGTGATCTTATCCAAGATTATGGAGCTAGTTCCGACTCCGTAAATTGCTAACCGTAAGTTGTTACGTCACAAAACGTAAAACCGGGTATCGTAAAAATACGAAACTTGGAAGAATGGTTAAACATGTCATTATACTCCATAATAAAATATAAAATGAGTGGTAGGTTCTATCGGGTGCTAAAACCCTGCTAAAAACTGGAAACATGGGTCTAAAACGCGTAATTCGCGTAAAACGCTGAACTGGAAAACGTAAAATTCCAAAACTTTTGGAATTGTCATAAAATGATAGAAAATCATATTTTTATTGTTTATAATGTTTTATGGATATATCGGGATGCTGGAAGGACGTTTAAACCTAAAAGTAAATCTCGGACACGGCTTTGTGATTTTTGCAGAAATGATCCGACGAGCGTCAAACTCTCGGATTATCGTTAAAATAGTTTAACTTACGAGAATATGAAATAAAAATTTCTGATATGAATAGTGAAAAGTGAATAGTAAAAAGTGAATAGTAAAGTGAATAGTAAAATTTCGGGAATAAAAGTTAACCTGAAATTGCGAATTGTTACAGTCTCTACCCCTTACGGGGAACTTCGTCCCGAAGTTCTATGTGTATCATATGTTGGAGTGGTGTCGATGAAAAGGTGTGGTTACTTATGAGGACACGAGTCTTGAATTACCAGTGATATAGTTTGATTTGTCATTTCAGTGTATGGTGTAGGATGAGGCTTACTTTTATGTAGGAAAGGTATGGTAATAGTCGAATATCAAAGGAAATTGATATAGTAGTTGCAATCAAATAGAACTTGATATAGTTGTCAAGTATCAATAGCAATTGATATAAGAATCGAATCATGGAATAAGCGTTGAACATGTGGTTGGACCAAGTCCTGTTTGAATTGTACGGCTGCCCATGCATATGGCTACATGGCTTCGCAATGAGTTTGGTACGACTGCGCATGCGTATGGTTACATGGCCCCGTAATGAGTTTGGTACGACTGCACATGCATATGGTTACATGGCCTCGCAATGAGTTTGTTTGTTATTGCACTATCATTATGAAAACCAAAATGTAAACCTCGTACTAATGGAAAATGGGATAGTCATTGCAATCATAGCCTAGTAGGTAATCTGTTGTTGTATCTAGTGTTTATTGACTTCATACTTATGTTATTTCGGATATAATTAAGCCCACTTGTTTATAATTCTTTATTTACATAGAGAGGCATCCCAAACAATGTAACTAAAGGAATATAAACGTATGGTTCGATGATTTATAATTTCTTTATTTAAACGAAAAGGCATCCCAATCCATTCAAATAAGGACATTATAAATCATCCTACTCAAGAATTCCCGACACAACATTCATACTTAGCCGGTGAGTTACAAGGTAGTGTATTACGAGATGATACTGGTGTTCCAAAAGTACAAGATGAATATTCAATCTTGTAAAGCTGATAAAGGTGCTTGTGGTGTAACTAAGGATGATTTGAGCTTTAAAAGTGCATCAAAATCTGTTAATGAGCTTGTGGTTCCAATGGTTGTGAAGATAATGTTATGATATGTTGATGAACAAAAGTGTGTAGTGTATGCTTAACATTAATACACTTAGGTATAGATGTTGAGTTTGTTTTAAAAATCGTAAGAGATTTTAAAAGTTTATGATGGAATGGTATCCTTAGGACATAAACAGGATAGTACTTCTACAGGATGAAGAGAAGAATTGATAACTATCCCCAGATAGTATTTCGGATTATCTCATAAATGAAAATTTTCAAGAATGAATTAAGGTGTTAAGATCTTGCTGAGTGGTAAGACACTATCGTGTCTCTAGATTGTTTTAATTTATTCTGGTGGTTTATCGTGTTCATGTAGGAAATCAATCTAAACATAACCCTAGTACAACTATTCTCAGTATTTGAAAATTCTAAGTCGAATATAGTTAGTCAGACTATATTCCACTGTCCCTAGGTTAAATATAGGTGACTAGTCTATATTTAGCCAAGGTTCGATAAAATTTTCAAATACATACACTAGGTATACTTTTGATATGTCCGTTGCTTTCGGGAAACTGTCCACTAAACAAAGGCGATGTCAAACCCTTAAGTTGCAAGTCCCGTCCATACAAGACTTGTAACGTATGTTTTCATATTCCATTGCATAGAAGGTAGTAAGGGTAGATACGTATGGAAAGGAAGTTTTAAGTAGTTCTAAAATAGAACATACTTGGCCAGGATCACGAACTTTTAATAATGAAGGTTTCATAAGAAAACTTTGATGAATGTAGAGAAAGTTCAGCTTTTGTCGATGATGGATTAGTTTGTCCTTTAGAAATCTCATATTTCTTGTTTTGAAATCGATAGATTGTGACAGGTTTTTGATATCATAAGAAATGATATTGATGATGTGATGGAATAATTCTAGAGACCATTTGCACAAAACACAATGTCTCGGAAGTAGGTTAGACCATTGTGCAATTCACAATGTCTGGGAAGTAGGTTAGGCCATTGTGTGACTCAAAACATTTGAGAAATGGTTAAGACCATTGTATAATACAATGTCTTGGAAAATGAATGAGACCATTGTATCTCACAATGTCTTGGAAGATGAATGAGACCATTGTATCTCACAATGTCTTGGAAAATGAATGAGACCATTGTATCTCACAATGTCTTGGAAAATGAATGAGACCATCGTATCTCACAATGTCTTGGAAAATGAATGAGACCATTGTATCTCACAATGTCTTGGAAAATGAATGAGACCATTGTATCTCACAATGTCTTGAAAAATGAATGAGACCATTGTAATCAGTTACAATGTCTTAGACATATAATGTTGGAGTAGGAACATGATTGGGAGAGTATGGCTGTGCCGAAATGCCTTAGAATAGGCATACACAGATATGTTTAGTCGATTGTTTAGATAAATGATTGAAAATAAACCGAGTTTATATATCAATATACTAATATGTTCATGTAGTATAAAATGCCTAGTGTGTATATATGAATATACTTATATGTTCATGTGGCAAAAAATGCTTACGGGGAAATGCTCAATTATGTTAAGGGTACATATATCAATATGCAATTATGTTTGTGTAGCACAAAAATGTCTACGGGGAAATGCTCAAAATGGGTATATATGAATATACTAATATGTTTGTGTATCATAACATGCTTACTAAGTCCATAATCGTCTGGAGGATGGAAGACACGGAGAGCAGAAGGCTATAAAATGCTTTTGTTTGTGAGTGTAGTTATAGTTTAGGTCTCAATTAGACCCGTTTCTCTATAACCATGGTTCTGGTACCAATCTGTAACACCCCCAATTCATGGTTGCAGCGGAATTCAAACTGGGTGTTACTCGACGGCACAATAGTCACAATAATAGAAAACGAACTCCAATTGAGTCGTTTTAAAAGATTTATCATTCAAATTTCATAAATATCATAGATTACAAAATGAGGTCCCAGATGGTTCCATGTTTACAATGTATAATAAATGAGTTTTTGAATGATAATAAAATTTATAGCCCTCTTGAGTATCCGTGCGCTTCCGTGCCATCCTTGATCGTCATGAACCTGAAATACATGCTTGAGAGGTCAACACAAAGGTTGAGTGATATTCATAGAGTTTGTTTAATGTTTGAACACAATGTGTTGGTAGTAAATCGTTGAACACAATAATCGTAGTGTTTGTAGTTAAATCGTTTGAACACAATATGTTGGTAGTGTGAGCTATAGACTCACACCAATGTTTGGAAAACAAAGATGGGCTACGTTGTTATATGCCCGGAAAGGTTATTATCAAATACTAAGCATATGACACCAAAACGTTAACGGGTACCAATATCGATCGGCGGAGTTATCCTGGTAGGTATTTTGCCGTCATACCTAATGTCTCAAATATTAATGCATTTGTTTGAACTTAGTCAAAACAAATGGGATTCGTCAATCCCAATAGGCCTATTCACAATATTCGCGCTCACTTGCAAGTAACCCTCGCAAGTGATTAAATGGTTCATAATAAGGGATCTTGGTTTGGCAAGGATGTTACTTAGTGATAATAAAACATAGTCGAATAGCATACAGTAGAAAGCATTGTGTTCGAGTAGAAAAATAATAGCATGTATTCCCCCCAAGGGTTTGTAAAACATTGAAGTAATGTAAAGTGGGGCTATGAACTCACCTTAAGTAGGATAGCAAGTAATGAAGGTGATGATTGGATCGTGTAGGTTTCTACGAGCAACCTATAATCGAATGTCGCGACTTAGGATCGGAGTAAAGAATATGAAGTAGTGCCTATATATATATCTTGCATTTAGTCCATGATGTGGTATGATGTATAGTGTAAGTCTTTGAAAGTAATGATTCATGAAACATGTATGTCTTGTATATCGTTTACTACAGTTCGGGCCGACATAATTCAGAAGTCATGTTAGTAAGCGTTCGAGGAGCCAGGACACTTTAACTCGTAAATCCACAACTCAACTCGACGGCTTACATAATGAACTCCTCACATGAGGCTCCCTACTATTGTAGTAGTTGATAAAATATATAGATATCAGTTTTGATCCGAAAATTACATGTCCAATAGTTGAATAAACTTAGAAAAGTTTATTTGTACATGAAGATTGTTATTAGGGTAAGTTTCTTATAACTTGTATGACAAATACTTGTAAGTTCTCATGGTTCCTTAGATGGAGTAGATCCAAATTTGTATGTTCAAGTTAACGTCAATCCCTTGTTTCATGTTTACGCCTAAGTAAGCTTTCATGGTCATTTCGTCATGGCCTTGCCATGACCTTTGGTCCTTGTTCCAAGGTCATGAGACTCAACCTTGGCTCTAGCCATGGTTGTGGTCTTGATTATAGGTCATAAGACCTCTTGTTCCTTTTAGAGTATAACCATAATCTAGTGACTTTGGTCTAAAAATGGGCTGTTTAGAATTTGAAGAATTTTATCACTCGGAAAACGTTTTCAGGGCTCGAGCTTCTTTACTCCTGAACGAAAACGTCGTTCCGGACAACTTTCGTGTTTTAACTTTTTGATGAATCGGACCATAAGTGTGACTTTCAAAACCCAAATTTGATCAGAATGGTATTTGGCAGTTTTGCCGGAAATCTTTGGTAACTTCAAATGGGCGTAACTTTTGACTCGTATACTCGTTTTGGGTGGTTCAAATTGCTATGGTTTCCTTGTTAAGTCCTCTACTGTAATATGTAATGATCCAATATCATAATTTTACCATTTTGATCAGGTTATACCAAGAAAGTCACTAGTTTACTTGTTTTAGTAACTTGTCTTAACAATCAATAACAATAACTTGTTTTGCTCACTTTTATACATCATGGACATGATAACAAGACAATATATAGCATGAATGATATGTAAATAGCATGAATATGATAAATTAACAAGAAGCATGTTAGGGTTTGGCTTACAACTTTTGGCTTTCAAAGATGAAAGGAAGTTAACATGTAAGGATAGGACTTTGATAGACTTAAGCTTCACCCTTTGCAATCTATGATAAACCGAGGTTATTTGAAGATTATAACGACGCCTTCTTGAAGTCCAAAGCTATTTGAAGATTATAACGACGTCTTTTTGGAGACTTTAAAGTTATAACAACTTTTCTTAGAAAATTTCCAAGATTGAAGATCAAACACTAGTTTTCTTTCAAAAACTAGTTAACTTTCTTACAAAATATAAGAAAAGTGCCTTAGGTTTTAGGACTTGAAGGTTATAAGAAGGTGTGGTGCAAGGAATTTCATGTGTTTAGCTTGGTATTTATAGGGTAGGAAAAATAGTTAACCATATATTGGGTTAGAGTTTAACCATGGTTAGTTAAGACACTTGTAATGATCCTAGAGATCAATGGTCAAGATCAAGCCACACCATGGTGACTCCCCCCCTATTGGCGGTTTGCCAAGCTTGGGGAGCAAGGGTGGACTTTTGGTGATCTTATCCAAGATTATGGAGCTAGTTCCGACTCCGTAAATTGCTAACCGTAAGTTGTTACGTCACAAAACGTAAAACCGGGTATCGTAAAAATACGAAACTTGGAAGAATGGTTAAACATGTCATTATACTCCATAATAAAATATAAAATGAGTGGTAGGTTCTATCGGGTGCTAAAACCCTGCTAAAAACTGGAAACACGGGTCTAAAACGCGTAATTCGCGTAAAACGCTGAACTGGAAAACGTAAAATTCCAAAACTTTTGGAATTGTCATAAAATGATAGAAAATCATATTTCTATTGTTTATAATGTTTTATGGATATATCGGGATGCTGGAAGGACGTTTAAACCTAAAAGTAAATCTCGGACACGGCTTTGTGATTTTTGCAGAAATGATCCGACGAGCGTCAAACTCTCGGATTATCGTTAAAATAGTTTAACTTACGAGAATATGAAATAAAAATTTCTGAGATGAATAGTGAAAAGTGAATAGTAAAAAGTGAATAGTAAAGTGAATAGTAAAATTTCGGGAATAAAAGTTAACCTGAAATTGCGAATTGTTACACTTATGTTCAAACATTTCATACAAAAATATTATAGCTCGCTGGCGCGAATTCTTGATTTACTCGAACAACGGATGATCACTAAGTAATATACCTTAGATTGCTGGCACGTTATTCGATTCATCAAAAACCGGATGGTCACTACAATATTTATGCATTTGATATTCTCACAAAGCCATCACTATATCCAAATAGATAAAGTAATTTGGTAAGGGTACCGATAAGGCATGGGAATATTTATAAAATTGGTTTTAAAAGAAAAATAAAGTCAAGTCTAAGTCCCATTGTTGCTAGTCACCAAACAATCCACAAACCCGTAAATGATTATAGTTACAAACTTCTTCCTCTTCAGACTTTCACGTATTGATACATCGATTTGCCATAATAATATTCTTCATACATAGCACATTGGCTAACAACATATCACAAAAGTTTCTTTCTTCATCTTCATAATAATATAGCACATTTGCTATAATTGTCATCTTATAGTTGCGATTACTTATTCTCATTTTTTTTCTTCCTTTTTTTTCACTTTTTTTTTTTTTTTTTTTTCATTCATCATTTTTTTTTTCTAAATCACAACATAACATCTCCCCTACACTTCGGATACGCATCACCACAAAAAAATACAAAACACGAAGTTGCGCACCTTCATCTTTGTTGGAATGGCACACTACACGAATGACAAAGTGTGGCTAACTAATAATCATAAAAAACAATCCAACATACCAAGCAACTAGCAACCCACCGTTTAGACTTTGACAAGGGGTAAGGCTAAGGTTTAAAGTGTAAAATATTTTTGTATTTTTTTGGATGTAACAAAAATGAAAAGGATGGCTCGAAGGGTGTAACTAAGGGTATCTAGCGCTAAAGATAAACGCTAACAAATGGGTTCCAAATACGAGGATAACTAACCGATGTGGTTAGAAAAAATTATTTTGTAAACGGATGGCCATTTGGTTTTATTCCTAAGGTTGCCTCTTTATCACACGAATACACTTTTATCACACGAATGCGATCTTACTGCGGTCTGGTAATGATTTACAAGTACAAGTTCTAGAATAAATAAAATCATCGGCACACTCATAGCAAAAGAATTCAAACATAAAAGATGTATGCTATATATGAAATAGGCTCAAATCCTCACAATTTAGTGGAAAGGGCTATAATATGTGCTAGCAAATGTTATCGATCCCAAAATGGATTGCAATATTAATCGGGTCACATCTCAAATTTTTTAAAAATTACCGATTTCACCAGTGGATTCATCAAGTTATTCTAATATATTATCCTAAAAGCGTGAAAACAACTAGATCACAAGGGCAAACAAGTATACAAAAATTTAAATTGACCCAAAAATTAGAAAATAAAAAACTAGTTCCATTTTCCAATATTTTACTTTCCCCCACACTTAATTTATGCGTTATACTCATGAAAAATAAACTTCAAAGCATGTAAAATGGGAAAAATAAATAAGTAAATAAACAGTCCAAGAGAAACGAAACTTCCCGGGCCGTAGAAATCGCGATCGAACTCCATATGATAAGTTGTGAAGCATGTGAGATCAATCGATTTTTCTTCCACAAAACATCTCCACACCGAGTATAATGTCACCAATAATCCAATCTCCAAGAGCTTATTAAATCTGCAAAAACAAACTAAACTACAAAAAATGCGTAAAATCCTAAAAATCACTTTCGTAGGCATCACGGTTGCATTTAGCGTATGCAACAAGCCTTTTAAACCCCTCGGTAGCCCGAGTGGACGAGTGAAGTCTCGTGAGGGTTTCCAGTGGACATACCCACAAAGTTCAAAACATTTTTATTTAAGAACAAAACACGTACTTATTTATTCACAATGTACTAAAATAAAAAAATTTGCAAAACACGAGTTTGAGTTGAATTATAGAAATGACACTCTTGCAAAAACAAAAAAACATTTAAAAACAAACACAAAAGAACACAATACGAAAAATGAAAAATAACTTTTTTTTTTTAAATAAAAAATTACCGATTGGTCCAACCGATCGGTCGGACATCCAACCGATTCGGTTGGAAATTGACAAAATTAAAAAAAATTAAAAAAAAAATTTACCGAGAGCTCCATCCGATCGGATGGATCCTCATGTCACATCCAACCGTTTGGTTGCAACCCGTAACCGAATCGGTTTAGGATTTTTTTAAACAAGTTTAATTTAAAACTTTTTGTTGATAAAATAAAACAAAAACACATAACGTAACAAACACAAAAATAAACACAAGTAAATAAAACACATAAACACATATATACAAGTAGAACATTAAGAACATAAAATGACATTAAACAAAAACAAACATAAACAAATAAGAGCACGATCACAAAAGAAATGACAAGCACATAGACGTAAGCAAGTATAATTAGTCACGTAACACAAATCAAAACAAACAATCTAAAACAAGATAGTCTTATTCAAAATTAATACGAAACTAATCAACACAAAAATAACACAAGCAAAAAGAAACACAAAAACATGCAAGAGATCATATAACATATAAAACTTAAACTTACAAAATAAGAAAAACAAAAACTAAGAAAATTTTGGGTCTGGGTGGTTTTGGTGGTTTTTTTTTCGCAAACACTTTCGAGAATACTTTTTGAAAGCAAACATTGAGATGAATATTTTAAGAAAACATGAAACACAAGCATTCAAGCAAACACCAAAGAACAAAAACAAAAACTCCAACAACGGCACCAATAATTTGTTGCGGCGATGCCGGAATAATGATCAAGCAAGCAAACAATATATCAATCAAGAAGACAATCAAACAAACACAAGAATACAAACGCAAGTCCCCGGCAGCGGCCCCAAAAACTTGATGCGCTCCAACAAGCTTTAAATTTATAAACAAGAATTACCGGTTAACTAGGAACACATTCGGGCAAGTATACCCTAGTCAATTGTAGTATAGTAGTGGTAAGTCAAGGTCGTCCTAAGAGACTTGGTTGCACTCAAGTGTTGTTTGTTTGTTTAAGCAAGTAACAAGTTGGTGGTTATGATTGTCATGGATCAAACCACAAGAAAAGCAATATTAGAACAAGCACACAAAGAATACACATGTTTAGACAAATGATTACATGGATATTAGGATGCCTAGTTTGGAAAACATATTATCAAAGGTAATCCTTACGACCTCTAGAACCAATAATAATTTAGTGTTTTATAAATCAAATGTGCATAAGCCTCAATCAAATGGTTATGTCATGAGCCTTATACCTAAACAACAACAAACAAAGAGTTCTTTCGACCAATAACTTTGATGTCATTAATTTGTTAAGTTCCATTTACTTGAAGAGATGATGATGACACATATTCAAAAGATGCCTTTCGACCTTTAATCCAAATTAAACCTTTACTTGTTATGTTTATTAAGTTCCTTGTGCAATCATCACAAAGTACAAGACCACAACCATTCGTCGACTAATGAATTGAAATCAACCACTTTTGAGAATCCTTTCGACTATAGACTCAACAATGATTAATCAAAATAATAAACAAGACAAGTTCCAATTTAACCAAATATGATGTCTTTCATCATAAATCAAACAAACACTAAATGTATCCAAACATCCTTTTATCACAAGTTTTCATAATATCCAAACAAGTAATCAAAACAAAACCATATTGTATTCAACCAAACACAAGTCTCAACAATCATAGTAATCATAAATATCATGAAATATAAAAGTAACAAGGTTTACCCAAAGTATGAATTACAAAAGGCAAAGGTGAAAATTTTGTAGCAACCTTCAAGCCTTCAATCAACTACAAGCTTCTAACCAAGCCGGAAAATCATACCCGAACACTTTCTTGAGCACTTGAGCACTACTTCTGGAAATGGCAGAGGGTTGTAGCCTTTTGGGTGAGATAATAGTGGTGACAATTCGTCCTTAAGGGTGGAGGAAAGAATTGCACACTTGAAACCAAGCCTAAAGGGTCTTATTAATAGGTAGAAACCACCCTTAGCCTCCAAGCATGAAACTTGGGCACTAAGTGTCATAAAGTATCAGTAAATGGAGTTATTAGGGACATATGATCAGACTTGGGGCATAATGGCACCTTAATTGAGCATTAAAAATGACTTGGGGAGGTTAGCTTCATCCAACCGTTCGGTATTTCATCCAACCAATCGGTTGGATGAGACATTTTGATCTAACTGATCAGTTACGGTCTCCTACCAATCGGTTGGGAAAAAGTTATAAAAAATAAAGTTGTAGATCGTTCTCTTAGCTTTCCGTGGCCGCTTGAATCAACTAAATCCGAGTTCGTATGCTCAACTTATGGCTAAAATGGTGAAGGTGTGTCAGGAACAACGAGTCTTCCAATAATTCTTCGTTTTAGCTTCTTTTCTTCATTTAACTTCTCGTTTTCCTTCTTGTGCTTTATTCTTGAGTCTTTGGAGTGACAACTTCATGACTTTTATCTTCTCGAATATACTCCAAGAGACTTGAATGAGTCGGGAATTCTTCGTACATGCATAAATCTTCCTTTATTGATCATTTCTTCGTCTTTTTCATCATTTTCCTTCCATGAACCTAAAATACGAATTATGCTCAATTAAGTACCATAAGTTCATAAAAGTGACCATAAAATCTACAATAACGCTCACAAAAACATGTACAATTTGAGTGTTATCACATTCTCTTGCTTATTGTTCTTATTGTGCTACTAGACTCTGTAACACCCCCATTTTTCACTGATTGCAGCGGATAAAGTGTTTGGGGTATTACTTAGAGAATCACAGATACAGTAATAGAAAATGACTCGAAAATAGACGTTTTTATTAAGTAAGTTATCATTTATTAAAATATCAGAGTTTTATTAAGATGAGGTCCCGTGAATCTAAGTGTGAAAAGTTATGTTTGAATGATAACCGGTTTGAAAGTCCTCCGAGTTCAGTGCCACCTCCTGCCAAAGCTCCGTAACGGCTATATACCTAAGATACATGCTTAAAAAGTCAACACTAGGTGTTGAGTGAGAGTCATAGGTTTTGGTTGAAAAGTAGTTGTGAATACAAGTAATGCATGGGCTACGTTGTTTTACACCCATGTAGAGTAAAAGAAAGTTATTCCTGCCAGTATTGCATGATCAGTACAATACTACAGACAGGGGTTTGTTGCACTAAGCACATGAATCACACCTTAATGATCCGGGTCATGTGGGCTGCAGACACAACATGAGGGGACAGAAGGATAACTTGCCAAAGTTATACCTTGAGTGGATTCAAATATAGTACTTATTGGTACCACCTAGTGGGGTGTTAATACCAACGGGAGTTGTCAAACTTTAATAGATCTATCAACTATATTCGTGTTCGATTGGGTAAAACCTCCCAAACGATTAGATTCATGAATTTTGTTTATTTAGTGGTGGCTGTTAGTTTACTCGTGCAACAACGAATGAAAAAGACTTGTATTTGGTTTTAAGTAAAACATTTAGCACGTATCCCCCTCACAGGGTTTGTAAAGCATTTAAAGTGAAAGTTTAAAAAGATGTGAGGCTACGAAAACTCACACGGTATTTAAAAAGATGTGAGGCTAAGAAACTCACTTGGGCTTAGAGTAATCTAAGTTATGCAAATAGTGACTCGGAAACTAGACCACCTTACTCACGTATCCTAGTGTGTTGTCGGCTTTGGATGTATGTCAAGCTTTATTTATCATGTTTATGCTTCTCAAGTTATTGTTTTTAGATTAATGTTTTCAGATATAACATAACACCGTTCAGGCCATTGTAAATCAGAAGTAAATGACTCCTCATATGAAGCTCCCTACTATTGTATTATGTTATCAACATAATACCGTTCGGGCCATCATAATTCAGAAGTTAATACTCCTCACACAAAGCTCCCTATTATTGAGTTATGTTGTTATTAGGGTTTAGTTATAATCATATCACCGTTCAGGCCATCATATCTCAGAAGTATATGCAATAATCGTTCGAGGAGTCAGGGCACTTTAATTCGTAAACCCAACAAACTCGTCAAAACGAAATATCCACATAGTACTCCTCGCATGAAGCTCCCTAGTATTGTGTTATGCTTCTAACTTTATTTAGGTTTTATACTTATATGATATTTTTACTTTATACCCTTATAGTTTATATATTTACGTTTTCTACCCTAAACTTATAAACTTATAACAATTAAGCATATAGCATTTAATCTTTTACCTAATTAGACCCTATACTCATATATTTTCAAGTAATGGCAGATATAGTCCCTATACTATACTATCTATATTTACCCTTTTTACCCTTAACTTAACTATATTTGCAAAACTAGTCCTTTTAGTTTTATAACTTATTTTACTTATTATCCTAAGTTTTTAAAATCTTGCAAAAAGGGTCCTTAAACTAATAACTTCTAAGAAGTATCAAAAACAGTCCCTAGACTTTATAGTTTCAGGATTTTATGATATATACCCCTATGCATGTAAACTATTGCAAAACTAGTCCTAAATGCATGTAATTCATAATTTAGCATGGCAATCTAGTTTCTAAGCTTATAACTAACTAATATATACTAATCTAAGCTATCTAATTTAGATTATAGCACATAATAAGGCATTTAAGCATATAAGCATGTATTTTTCTAAATTTAGGGTTTTAAAATAAAAACTAACTAGTTCTAGCATGCAAGGCTTACGCAAGGGGTTCTATAGGTTCTAAGGCATTGTAAATCTATTCTAGGGTTGTTCTAAAACTAAAATGACTAAGGTGAAAGACTTACCTAGGATGGGGGAGGTTAACGAGGGGTATTAGGGTTTCCTAGACCAAAACCTAGCTAGACAAGCACCTAGACCTTGTGTACACAATCTCTAAGCCTCCTAGAACCCTTGTACTACTACCAAGACTAGAATATGTGTCACAACTCATCATTTCAGGTCATTTCAAGTCATTTCGGGAACTTTGGAAAAACACTATTCATAAATCACTATTCAT
Source organism: Artemisia argyi (assembly GCA_030686995.1). Taxonomy (NCBI): domain Eukaryota; kingdom Viridiplantae; phylum Streptophyta; class Magnoliopsida; order Asterales; family Asteraceae; genus Artemisia; species Artemisia argyi. Next base: position 172,449,548 of record CM060687.1, on the reverse strand, counting down.
CAAAACACTATTCATCGTTTTACTATTCATCATTTTCGAGGTCATTTTGATATTCTGAGAAACATTTGGGAAATTTACTATTCACTAAACACTATTCATTTACGGAAAAGTTTTCACTATTCACTTGCATTACTCATTTCATCGTAAATTTAGTTTACGGGTATTCAAATTCGCGTAACCGGATTGGTTTAGGTGCGAATTCATTTCATTAGTGTTGAGAACACTGCATACGGACTGGAGATAGTCTGCATATCATCATAACAGCATTTTCATGTTATACCACTCTCAGGATTTTCAAATTACAATATTCAGTACATTTAACGTTTTTACGTATAAGTATTTATAATAAACGTTAACACCCGGTTTATACACGACGAATATATCTAAATATTCCCACAATGGTCCCGACATATTTTTATATCCATTTTAACATCATAAAAGTTATAACATTCAGTTACCCAGTATTTTGGAAATTTATTTTATTTATAACGTACGCGTATGAATATAACGACGGTTTTCGTGAAAACTAAACAATAATCACCCGATCACTCAGTAAATGTACCCCACATACTTTTAATATGTTTTTAACATTATTATAACATTATTTTCATCCCGGTTAACTTTGTGAACGTTTATTGCTATTAAACCCGGTACCCGATTTTAACGAATAACACGTAATAACACTTAACGATACACTAGGTTTTCTAATTAAATCACAAGCACCCTACCCCCCCTCCTACCCTTTGAAAACCGGCCCATGAGACACCCTTTTAACCCCTAGCATTAACTTAACTATATTTTACTAATAAACCTTATAAACCATACTTTACCAAAAACACAAAATCATAATCTCACTTTTTAACTAAGAACAATTTTCATCTTTCTCTTCCATTTCCTCTCCATAACCACGACCCATAATTGATCTCCATGATCAAGTGATCATTTTTCATAAAGTAAAACACTAAACTTGTTCATTTTACAAGCCTAATCAAGAATCAAGCAACAAAAACACAAGAACATCAAGCATAATCATCCAATAATCATCTCATTTTATCAAGTAAGTTATCAACTTTATTTTTTCATGGATCATCTTATTTTTACATGTATTACATGTTTTCCATGCTAAAAACCATGTACAACTAGCTATACCACCATTTATTTTGTCAAAAATGGAACATACAAACCCTAACTTTTTATTTATGAATCCCCTTGCTATAATAACTTGGTTAGGAGTCCATGGCACCCTAAGAAGGTGTATGGTAGGATTAGATTAGCTATGTGGTGATTACAAGAGGTTTGGTGATGTTAGAAATTAGTTATAAACCTTGAAAACTTGATTTGGAACCTATTTTAGACATGCTGTCCCATTTTGTTATTTTCTGGAAAATCAGTAAACACCAAGGAAACTTTGGCAAAATTTTTAGAAAATACTTTCAAAAACGAATCCGTAGGCGAAAGAACGGATTAAAAAGAGTCTATAACGAAGGAGTTATGATTTTTGCAAGATTGTAGACGAAAAGTATTTTTCTGAAAATGTATGCTGTTGGACGTTTTTCATTGGACAAAAAGAGACTTTAGACGTAACCCGGAGGAGCCGAGCTTTCCAAAATATATTACTATATACTAAGACGAAACCGTGGACATAAAGAACAAGTAAAACGGACAAGTAACGACAAAGATATACACGTTTGAATATCGGCTAAAACCACTTTATATTTGACAGCTTTTATTAAATTTGGCGCAAAAACTACGAAGTACATTTTTGAGCTAGAAGTAATATCAAGTACCGAGCTTTATAACTAATGTAGTATTAGTTATTACAAGTATGTTTTCATCATTTCAAGGCGATATTACAAAGATTACAACCCGAGGATTCCAACGCTAACATAGAAACATACGATATATATATATGAGTATATATATATTACAACTAGCTTATTATATTTTCTAATAGCAATATTTTTCCAAATTCTTGGATTATATATTTTTGATAACACAAGTGTTTTTCCAAAGACTAGAGTGGTATAGAAACATGAGCATGGACATTCATAACATCATTTGGTGATCTAAATGAGATCATTCATCATTCATTTTAGGTTGCGGCAGATAACCGTGCATTGTTGTCCTTAACTTTCCATTGCATTGTACTATTACTTCGAGGTGAGTCATAGCCCCTACTTTTTAATTGTTTTATCAACTCTTTGGGGGAGATACATGCTACTACTTGCTTACTTGTACAGATTCACATAACATTTATACTTGATTACATTACACTTGATGTCATACATACGCGATTGTGTTATACTTAACTGTGTTATACTAAACTGTGATGGATACATACATACATACTTCCAATGGCCCCAGATTTAGTTCTGGGCACTACCATGGAAACATACATACTTCTTATGGCCCCGGATTAAGGTTCTGGGCACAACCATGGAAGTATACATACTTAGGTGAGGTCTTCGGAGATGAAGTGTAGACTCACTACTAATTGCTAAACTGTTGTTATGAACTTATACATATCTTACTCATACTATACATTGTAGCAGTGGGTTGTGAACACACAGGTTACAAGTCTCTTATGACGGGACTTGCAACTGAGTGGATTTACGATGCCTTTGCTGTGTGAACATTCTTTATAAGCTTTTTCAACTGCATTAAGACAAACTCTATGAACTCACCAACCTTTGTGTTGACACTTTTAAGCATGTTTATCTCAGGTTAGAAAGGCGATAGCAGGTGTGTGGAGCTGAGAGTCTTAGGGCATGCTTTTGGAGACTTTCATTTTTATCGTTTACCATTCGACATACTTTAAAAACTTATGTATTATTCTACTTTGGGATCTTTGTTTTGTAAACTATGACTTTTATCAATTCGAATGGTAACTTTTCAAAAACGTCTCATTTAGAGTTCGTTTTCTATATCTTGTACTTTGTGCCCTGAAGTAGCATCCCAATGACACAGTCTTCCGCTGCGGTATTTTGGGGGTGTTACAGATTGGTACCAGAGCCTTGGTTATAGAGAACTAGGTTGTTTTAGAGTCTAGACTATAACTACATACATGTAGACTCTCCTCCCTATCGCCTTGCACTTTACATACACTTACGCTTGCTGGTAATTTATTTATTTTTGGACCCACGCTATTAGATACTTTGTAGAAACCGTTAGAAACTAGACTTCCCGGTGACTTTAACACTTAAGGGAGAATCCTTTGTTCCTTTTTACTAAGCGTGACATTCCCTAGATGCCCATTTAAGCAACGTCTACCACTGAGATATGTGTGCCTGGTGATATGTACACTTGTGAAAGGAAACATTTATAATTGTGGTGGCCAACATAATTATAAGTGCTTCACGACACACGTGGACATATGACTATGCAGATGTAGATCGGTGTTGGCACAACTTAGGAAACAACTGGTAGCACGGTATTATATATGAGGATGTTAAGTATAGACTTTGGTTAATCAACGGTTTTCCCTCATCACTGACGTTCACTAAACCCAAGTAACGATGGTGGAAGAACTGGTGGACGTGGAGGTAGAGGAGGTGGTCACGGCATTGAAAACAATGATAACAACGACGGTGGAAATACTGATTTTGAAGCCATCATCGCTCGACAACTTGAAAACTTTCTCCCCACTATTGTCACTCAAGTTGGCGATCATATGAATAACTTGGCAAACCACGAAAGCGGAATTAACAACACCAATGGTATAGGCCAGAATGGTAATGGCAACAACAACATTAGGACCGGATGCACGTATAAGGAATTTACGTCATGTAAGCCAATAGATTTCGATGGTGTAGGAGGCGCGTTGGTGTATACTCGATGGGTTGAAAAGATGGAGTCGGTGATCGACATTAGTAACTGTGCAGCACATCAAATGGGGAAGTATTCCATGTGCTTACTATCAGGAAAGGCATTGACATGGTGGAATACGCAGATTCAAGCTAGGGGTAGAGCGGCAGCTGTAGGTATGACATGGGATGATTTTAAGGCATTACTGAAGGAGGAATACTGCCCGGATAACGAGATGCAGAAGCTGGAGGATGAACTCTATCATCACTCTATGATAGGGGCTGGACATGCAGCCTACACAGATCGATTCCATGAATTAGCCAGACTAGTTCCACACCTAGTTACCCCTGAGTCCAAGAGGATCGAGAGGTACATATATGGTCTTGTCCCAGAAATTCGTGGGACTGTGAAAACAACTGAGCCTTCTACAATTCAGAGTGCAATATTGAGAGCAGGGACTCTGACAGATGAAATGGTTAGAAATGGAAGCTTGAGGAACAGTGATAAAAGGAAGGGAACAAGCGAGTCAAACAAGCAAATGGGCACAATAGCTGACAACAAAAGGGCAAGGACCTTTGCGGCAACTAATCCTGGTCAGAAAGAGTATTTAGGCCCGCATCCTAAATGTACGAAATGTAACTTTCATCATCAAAAGATTGCGCCCTGCCGTGTGTGTGCAATTTTCAGACAGTCTAGTCATTTTACAAACCAGTGTAGAGAACCAGTAAATGTGGGCAATATGACGAACAACCAAAGGACATGCTATGAGTGTAACAGCCCGGATCACTTTCGGAACAACTGTCCTAAGTTGAAAAGGAATTTTAACCAAGGAGGCAATCGTCCAAACTTAGCAGCAGCAATTGAAGGGCCACGAGATGAGGTCAATGAGATTCCACCCGCACTTGGCAGAGCTTACTTCCTAGGAAATCCTATCACCCAACATGTCCGCGGTAGCACATCGGGTACATTCTCTTGAACAACTATCGTATTTTAGTAGCACTTAAGTCTTAATACAGAACCTATACACAACATTGACTAATCTGAGACTTAGCAGCATTAACCTTAGTCATACCAACATTAGAAATTTGATTAGTGTAAGCAATTCCAAAGTCGAGCCAATCTTTCAAAAGATTTTTTTTTAGGATGTTGAATCCAGACCTTGATTTTTAGCTTGGTTCTAGTGACTGTTCTTGTTTGATTGGGTTGCGAAAATCAAGCTAAAAGTTAAAGTCATCACTCAAACCGATTTAGCTTAATCTCATGACTGTTCTTGTTTGATTGGGTTGTGGGCTTAAGTGAAAATCGGTTACCTAAAGGATTAACCTAAAGGAGGTCTTTTGAGGATTATGCTCGGGATTGGGAAGGTTTGCCTCATCAAGTCTGACCACGAGAACATACCTAGTTGGATGGAAACCCACATACATAAGCTTTGACACATTTTATTAAACACACATTTAACTGATTAACATTAATTGAACTTCGGGACGAAGTTCTTTTTAGAGGGGAAGACTGTCACAACTCATCATTTCAGGTCATTTCAAGTCATTTCGGGAACTTTGGAAAAACACTATTCATAAATCACTATTCATCAAAACACTATTCATCGTTTTACTATTCATCATTTTCGAGGTCATTTTGATATTCTGAGAAACATTTGGGAAATTTACTATTCACTAAACACTATTCATTTACGGAAAAGTTTTCACTATTCACTTGCATTACTCATTTCATCGTAAATTTAGTTTACGGGTATTCAAATTCGCGTAACCGGATTGGTTTAGGTGCGAATTCATTTCATTAGTGTTGAGAACACTGCATACGGACTGGAGATAGTCTGCATATCATCATAACAGCATTTTCATGTTATACCACTCTCAGGATTTTCAAATTACAATATTCAGTACATTTAACGTTTTTACGTATAAGTATTTATAATAAACGTTAACACCCGGTTTATACACGACGAATATATCTAAATATTCCCACAATGGTCCCGACATATTTTTATATCCATTTTAACATCATAAAAGTTATAACATTCAGTTACCCAGTATTTTGGAAATTTATTTTATTTATAACGTACGCGTATGAATATAACGACGGTTTTCGTGAAAACTAAACAATAATCACCCGATCACTCAGTAAATGTACCCCACATATTTTTAATATGTTTTTAACATTATTATAACATTATTTTCATCCCGGTTAACTTTGTGAACGTTTATTGCTATTAAACCCGGTACCCGATTTTAACGAATAACACGTAATAACACTTAACGATACACTAGGTTTTCTAATTAAATCACAAGCACCCTACCCCCCCTCCTACCCTTTGAAAACCGGCCCATGAGACACCCTTTTAACCCCTAGCATTAACTTAACTATATTTTACTAATAAACCTTATAAACCATACTTTACCAAAAACACAAAATCATAATCTCACTTTTTAACTAAGAACAATTTTCATCTTTCTCTTCCATTTCCTCTCCATAACCACGACCCATAATTGATCTCCATGATCAAGTGATCATTTTTCATAAAGTAAAACACTAAACTTGTTCATTTTACAAGCCTAATCAAGAATCAAGCAACAAAAACACAAGAACATCAAGCATAATCATCCAATAATCATCTCATTTTATCAAGTAAGTTATCAACTTTATTTTTTCATGGATCATCTTATTTTTACATGTATTACATGTTTTCCATGCTAAAAACCATGTACAACTAGCTATACCACCATTTATTTTGTCAAAAATGGAACATACAAACCCTAACTTTTTATTTATGAATCCCCTTGCTATAATAACTTGGTTAGGAGTCCATGGCACCCTAAGAAGGTGTATGGTAGGATTAGATTAGCTATGTGGTGATTACAAGAGGTTTGGTGATGTTAGAAATTAGTTATAAACCTTGAAAACTTGATTTGGAACCTATTTTAGACATGCTGTCCCATTTTGTTATTTTCTGGAAAATCAGTAAACACCAAGGAAACTTTGGCAAAATTTTTAGAAAATACTTTCAAAAACGAATCCGTAGGCGAAAGAACGGATTAAAAAGAGTCTATAACGAAGGAGTTATGATTTTTGCAAGATTGTAGACGAAAAGTATTTTTCTGAAAATGTATGCTGTTGGACGTTTTTCATTGGACAAAAAGAGACTTTAGACGTAACCCGGAGGAGCCGAGCTTTCCAAAATATATTACTATATACTAAGACGAAACCGTGGACATAAAGAACAAGTAAAACGGACAAGTAACGACAAAGATATACACGTTTGAATATCGGCTAAAACCACTTTATATTTGACAGCTTTTATTAAATTTGGCGCAAAAACTACGAAGTACATTTTTGAGCTAGAAGTAATATCAAGTACCGAGCTTTATAACTAATGTAGTATTAGTTATTACAAGTATGTTTTCATCATTTCAAGGCGATATTACAAAGATTACAACCCGAGGATTTCAACGCTAACATAGAAACATACGATATATATATATGAGTATATATATATTACAACTAGCTTATTATATTTTCTAATAGCAATATTTTTCCAAATTCTTGGATTATATATTTTTGATAACACAAGTGTTTTTCCAAAGACTAGAGTGGTATAGAAACATGAGCATGGACATTCATAACATCATTTGGTGATCTAAATGAGATCATTCATCATTCATTTTAGGTTGCGGCAGATAACCGTGCATTGTTGTCCTTAACTTTCCGTTGCATTGTACTATTACTTCGAGGTGAGTCATAGCCCCTACTTTTTAATTGTTTTATCAACTCTTTGGGGGAGATACATGCTACTACTTGCTTACTTGTACAGATTCACATAACATTTATACTTGATTACATTACACTTGATGTCATACATACGCGATTGTGTTATACTTAACTGTGTTATACTAAACTGTGATGGATACATACATACATACTTCCAATGGCCCCAGATTTAGTTCTGGGCACTACCATGGAAACATACATACTTCTTATGGCCCCAGATTAAGGTTCTGGGCACAACCATGGAAGTATACATACTTAGGTGAGGTCTTCGGAGATGAAGTGTAGACTCACTACTAATTGCTAAACTGTTGTTATGAACTTATACATATCTTACTCATACTATACATTGTAGCAGTGGGTTGTGAACACACAGGTTACAAGTCTCTTATGACGGGACTTGCAACTGAGTGGATTTACGATGCCTTTGCTGTGTGAACATTCTTTATAAGCTTTTTCAACTGCATTAAGACAAACTCTATGAACTCACCAACCTTTGTGTTGACACTTTTAAGCATGTTTATCTCAGGTTAGAAAGGCGATAGCAGGTGTGTGGAGCTGAGAGTCTTAGGGCATGCTTTTGGAGACTTTCATTTTTATCGTTTACCATTCGACATACTTTAAAAACTTATGTATTATTCTACTTTGGGATCTTTGTTTTGTAAACTATGACTTTTATCAATTCGAATGGTAACTTTTCAAAAACGTCTCATTTAGAGTTCGTTTTCTATATCTTGTACTTTGTGCCCTGAAGTAGCATCCCAATGACACAGTCTTCCGCTGCGGTATTTTGGGGGTGTTACAATATGTGTGATAAAGAAGTGTGTGAAGGTGTGAGTTGAATGGTGAGGGTAAGGCGGGGTATTTATAGGCTCAGTTGGATTGGAGGCCAAGTATACTTAGCATGGTTGTGTTCCAACTTGTAAGGAGGAGGGAGAGTGGCTAGGACAAGCTAGGTCTGAGTAAGGAGAGCTACTATGGTGACAAGGCTAAGCTATAGGCGGTTAGGGTTTCTTGTGGAGGAGATGAAGCTGCGGGCTAGAAATGGTGACAAGGAGGTGATGCACCTCCTTGCTTGGGTGCTTGTGAGGCGCTAGGGTGCTAGCTTGGAGTAATCTAGGTGCTAGGTTGGTTACTTGAGGTGCTTAGGTTTAAGTTTTTACTAATTTTGACCTAGTTTTACTTGTTTTAAGTTTTAAGTCTAACCTAAGGTTTGGTGCCTAAACTAAGTTCCTAAGTGTGTCTAGTGACCAATCCTAAGACGCAAAAGGGTTTATTCTAAGTGTGGATAACCTATGGGAATGTTTTGGGAAGGTTTGACCTAGTTTTGTGACCTAAATGACCTAAGTGTGTTTAGTGAGAGAGTAGGGTTTTTCCAATGGTTTTGTGCCTAAGTTAGTTGATGAGGCGAAAAATGAACCATTTTTAGGGGGTCATTTAAGCCCGAAGTCGAGATTATTTGATCAAATATTGCCCTAAATCGTTCCTTTTATCATTTTAGGTACTTTTGGAGTGAAATCTGGAAAAGGAAGCATTTTGGACATTTTTGGAGCATAAAAGTGAAAAAAACGGCAAAGTCTTAATTTTCCTTGCTGGGAACAGTACCTGACGGTGTCACTTGATCCTTAATGACGGCGTCAAGAGTAATACAAGAGGTGGAAGTGGATGATACACGTGACGATCCAGAAAGTTTTGTACTAAGGAGATGACGACGTCACCCTAGGCCGTCATGGTCCAAATATTAGTGACGGCCCAGAACAACTTTACACATGACGGCGTCAAAAGTGGATCTAGGCAATCCGATTTCATTATGGGCGACGAGTTGACGGCGTCACAGATTTCTTCTTGACACCGTCATCCTATAAAATCTATATATAGTTTTCCAATTTTCATTCATTAGTGTGTAACTTTTAGGGTGCAACTTTGGAGAAAAACCCTAGTCCAATTTTCACAGATTTTTCAAGGGTTTTTACCCTTTGAAACCTTTATGTCAATTTGAGATAAGTACTCTTTCAATTCAATCAATATCTCTATGTGTTGTTTGAATATATCTTACACTTGTCTTCAATTTAACATGCTTGGCTAGATCTCTCTTGTGTTTGCTTAGATGTAGTGAAACCTAGATGTTAATTATGGGTTGATTGTTTGTTTATAGTTGTTACGGATGATTGTATTCGATGCTAGGCTTAAGAAAACTAGCAGACTTCCATTGGTAACATGCTTGAACGTCTTAAGAAACATGATCAGAGGTGTACTATGATTTTTGGTTGTATTTAATGCGTAGGAGAATTCTAATGATCCCATGTTAGGAGCTTCTAACGGCTCGACATAGGAGTGAAGTAGGATCCTATAGAGTTAGGGAATATTGTACACGGCCCTACGACTAGTATTAAGGAATACGACCCGTCATCCATGCAATTGTAACAAGCTATCAACCTGTAAAAGATATCTAGGGAGTAATGAAACCTAAGTAAACACAACTTTCCCCATTATTGTTACACCAAATTAGTATAATTAGTTTCATTTCATTTTTGTTATTTTATTTTGATTGCATCTTTAGTTATTGGGTTAGTTGGCTAGCAACTAATTCCGTCCACTCTTCCAAAAACCGAGATTTTATTTGCTTTCATAAAACATACAAATACAAAAAAGAATCATCCCTCACCTTTAGACTTAGTTTAGGAGACTTTCTAATCCTAGCGACACTGTTCTTGAGTTGAACGATCAATCCCCCGGTATTTGTCACTATACTATACTACAACGGTCAGGTACACTGCCTAGTGGGGGTTGTAAGATTCTCGAGATCCCTCGAGAGGTAAAGCCTGGTGCGATTCCCACGTATCAAGTTTTTGGCGCCGCAGCCCGGGGAATAGTTATTGTCTAGGTTAGGATTTCTTTTTATTAGGTCTACTTGCTAGATTCCTTTCTAGTAAGATTTTATTTTTATTTTTAGGTTTTCTTTAGTCTATCTTATTTCTTCGTGTCTTTGGTCATAACCTTTACCATCCAACATCATGGAAGGTGGTAACATCTTTGAACCCATCAACCCACCACAACAAAACCACCCACAAAACCCACCACTAGCAAACCAACCTCTTAGTCCCCGAACCTTAGGAGAGTATTCCCGTCCTAGCCACCAAGGCAATCGAAACACTATTGAGCTCACTCAAGGAGCCAATGTGTCCCCTTGTGATCTGACACCATCCGGTTGGTGCAAAGCGGATGTGCATTCCATGGACTTCATTCCGAAGATCCTAATCAACATCTCAAGGATTTCCTTAAAATTGTAGATTCTATAGACCTTGATGTTACAACTAGAGAGTTGACCCGATTACGCCTATTCTAATTCTCTCTACGTGATCAAGCTAGTCAATGGCTTAAACGTTTACCCGCGGGATCCATCACCTCATGGGATGATCTCACCACTCGTTTCCTTGCTCAATTTTTCCCACCGGGGAGAACTACCAAGCTTAGAAATGATATCTTGATGTTCCAAAAACATCAAGATGAAACCTTCTATGAAGCATGGACTCGATACAAGGACCTACTCCAAAAAGTCCCTCATCATGGCATAGAACCATGGCTCCAAATTCAAATCTTTTACGATAAAGTTAATTATCAAATTAGAAGGTCCATAGATTACGCAGCCAATGGTAGACTAAACAGACTTAGCATTGATAAATGCTGGGAAGTTCTTGAGGGGTTAGCACAATACGAAGAAGAAGGATGGGAGGATCCGACGTTTTCAAGAGAAGGAAGTCTTGATTACGTAAACGCTACCCAAGAACGATTATTGGAAAATATCGAGAGGCAGGTTAAAGAATTGATGAGGGTTGAAATGCCTGCAGTTAAAACCGCAATGAGTCCTGATAGACATGTGAGTGTAATTAGCAAATACAATTTTCCTGAATGTTCACGAAAAGAGGAGTTTGAAGGGATAATGGTAAGCTTCATGAATAATCAGGAGAAACAGATTCGGCACTTAGAAACTCGCATGGAAAGCACTCGTAATGCTTTTATGAACTCAGCTGATAAATTCATATCAAGAATTAAGGAGAAGATTAGGAAAAAATCCACACCACGAAAAATCGAAAAAATCTTTGAACTCCCAACTCCTTTGGTGTGTGACGGAGAGGATAATGGAAAACCCCCTCCAAGTGCTTCACCTTCAATTACCCCTTACTTCTATGGGCATCCTCAGGAAGAAAAGAACTTGCAATTTCATAACATCTTTGTTGGGAGTTTGCAAGTCACGCTTCCCAATTTGCATAAGAAACGTTCCTTTAGTTTTAAACTCGGTGTGAAGAGGTTGCACCTCAGAAACACCGCAGCTTCAGAAACCTCTATGGAACAACTCCTTCCTGTACCCACCGTTTACCAATATGAAGATCACAACCTAAGCGGAATTTTGACCATCCCTATTCATAACCACACCTCACTTCGTGACAGTAACAAAATGTTTGACCCTAGTGGACTTCACTAACGGGAATGGCTACTCATAGTTCATACCTTTGATTAGCTTCCCACAATAGTGCAGGGACTGAATTTGAAATTGTCACTAAGTACTCATAAAACGGGCATCTAACGGCGTCAGATTTTACTCTTGACGCCGTCACCTCGCATTCTCAGCAATAATAACCCCATTTCCATCACTTTCAACCCATACCCCACAAACTATACCCAAGTGCTACTCCACCTCCGAATCTTCAAGGTCAAATCCGACATCTTCCGGGACCGATTTCCACGTGGTAAGTAACTTTTCTTCATCCTTATTCGTTCAATTATCCTTAGGACCTACCAATTTTGAAAACCCCCATCATCCGAAACCCTAACATTGATCCATTTTTAGAACTCGTAATGCCCTTCCTTAGGTGTTTTGTAATCATGAGTTAAGCATTAGGTAGTTGTGGTTGATTTGAATCATGAGTCAATTGCGGAAAAATCTTTTACACCACGGATTTTTTGATCTCCCACCCATGTTTTCTGCAAAAAGGGGTGTTTGGGTCATGGGTTTAGAGTTTGAAAATTGATTTTTCCCTTGTAATTGCATGGTTTAATCTCGGCTAGGTCTGACGGCGTCGGGTTCTATTTCCTGACGGCATCAGATGGGTCTGACAGCATAACTTCGTAAAACTCTCATTCTAACCATTTCCGTTCCATTCCATCTTTTTCCAGGAAAATGAGCAAGCGCACCCGACAACACCGAGGAAGTTCATCAAGGTCCCAACGTGTGAACTATGGTGACTTGGTCCATAGTTGGAGTGAGTTTAATAATGACGCTTCTACAACCAAATATGCGGAACTACTCTATCACCATATTGATGCAGGGGCAGTGATTGATTGGGACTTTTTGAGGTCCCAGGGCCTTGAGGGCGATTTCCTTAGGAGGATCCAAACTGATGCATTCACGGGTCCTCAATGGGAAAGGTTGTTTAGGATGACGGAAACGGTTTATAGTGAGTTGGTAAGGGAGTTCTTTGCTACTCTTCACTTCGATTTGGCTGAGGCTAAGACAGATATGGGGGGATACCACCATCTATTTTAGGCTGGGGGAGAGCTTAGGTCGTGCTTGGTTACTGAGTTTGGGTGGAGATTAGGCTTGCATACTCAGGAGGAGGCTGTTCAGGGTGGTTTTATGCAGAGGCTGATGAATGGGGAGACAATGAGGAATGAGTTGAGGTGTTCCATGATCTGGCCAATTATTGGGAATGGTGTATATACATCGACCATTGGGGCGGCCTCCATTAGGGACCCTATGATCAGGCTAGCCCACAGATGCATCACCTACATTTTGTCGGGACGCCATGGCACTACTCACCGTGTCACTGCTTCAGACCTTTTCTACCTGTACACTTTGTTTTCAGCGGATGTATACTGTAACATCCCATTCTGGGTAGCGAGCTATCTGAAGACTAGTGTGGGGGAGAGGGATGGTGACAAGCTTTATGGAGGGATGTTTGTGACCCGCCAGGATCATTCATATGGGATCCTTGTGCCGGAGGTTATGGGGTACCTGAGCGACTGTGGGGCATGTACGGTGGTGAGGGCCAAGTCCCTCAGGCAGATGAGTATTGTGATGGAGCTGGGGGATGGGTCCTTTACTTGGTATGTTGTGGGAGGACCGGCGGGTGCTGAGGATGATGAGGATGATGATGAGGGTGTACCCCAGCAGCCACATTATGGGGATTATGACGTTGGGTCTGCGGATTATTACCGACACGTGGGTCGGGGAGATTGGCAGGCGCATCAGGGGGCTTGGATGGGTCAGGTGGACGCATGGCGAACCACCACTGACCATAGATTTGACTGGATGTATGATCACACCCTCCGCCAGATACAGCATCTTTCGACCCGTGATCACATTGAGCCTCAGTTGCAGATCGACCCATTCCCTGGTCGTGAGATGGACTACCCTCCCTATGGGTACACCGGGCACCTCCCTCCTGGCTATGATTACCGCTATGGTCCCCCTCCCCAGTGATTTGTCTTGTTATTTGTGATCTTTGGACGCTCTTAAATAATTTCTCTTGTAATAATTTAGGATGTGGCCTCTGTTGGCCTTGGATACTTTTTATTTATTTTCGTTTTTATGCATGTAGGATTTTAATTTCATGGTTGTTAAATTTTTCAGCTTTATTTTTATTTGTTTGATTGATATTTGCTTCCGTATGCATGCTTTGTTTTTATTGTTGGTAGGTCATGTTTCAAACTAAATTGTGAATGCTTTATTTTGTCGTTTAACTTCGTCTTAACTTCATATAAAGGTATTTTGCAAAAGATAAGTGTAAGGGGAAACCCTAAATTTGTTTTAAAAACGAAATTGATCTTGATTCGCCACAATATTAAATGAACATGTATATTAGTATTTGTTAGAGTCAAATGCTTGTATCGAGTCATAATGATGTTTTGCAGGATTTTCCAGGAAGTAGGACATAAGGTTTTCCAGAAATTTTCTGGAAACTTAACGTAAAGATTTCTGCAGCTCACTTCTGACGGCGTCATGAATTAATTCTTGACGGCGTCATGTGTAAAATTCTGGAAATTTTGCGAGTTTTGTTTTTCTAACGGAGTCCTAAAGTTTTTGTTAATTCTTTAGTTTTATAAACTCCAGGAAATCTGCAAACATTCATTCCACAAGCATTATATCTTAATTTGTTTTCTAGGACTTGTTAGTATATATAGATTGCCGCCGATTTTACGCGAGGTTGCCTTGTTTGTTTTCTTTATGCGAGGTTGCCTTGTTTGTTTTCTCAGGTTTAACAGGTTACGTATGACAAGAAGATGATTTATTTTTCTGGAAGGGAAGCTTTGAATGTTCATTTTCTTGGAGGAAGATCTAACCTTGTTACCACACTATCCACACCGAACGAATCAGGGGAGTTTTTGCTTTCATTCTTTTACCTATTTCACTTTTACATTATTTAATTGAACATTGGGGACAATGTTCATCCTAAGTGTAAGGGGAGGGTAAATGATGATACCTTATAGGATGCAATTGCACTTGAGTTTGTTTGTTTGATGGTAGGTGTGTAATAAAACTAAGAGAAATACTTGTTAGTGTAATTTTAGCGCCAAATTTAAAATTTTTTACAACATTTAGGAGTGAAACTTTAGCCTTAACAAGCGTTTCATGGATAGGAGTTGTATGACTAGCACGAAACCGTACTATTCAGAAAAATTTTCCACCCAAATATGTGAGGTTCGCCTTTAGATTTGATAGGAAAAGCATTTACTATTAGTGCTTATGAGTGTACCGGTAGCATTTAGATTCTAGAACTTGCGTTAGTGATGCATCCCGAGACCGCTAGTGAGACTACATTCGTGTAGTAGGATTTACTACATGATAAGAGGCATTAGGATCACCCTTGTGTTAAACCCGTATCATAATTACTTGACCATTTAATTCATATTACTTGGCTAGTAAAGTCAATTAATTTTTCCCACACCATTAGCGTTGTACTCATTTTTAGTACACGAAACCCCTAGTACACCCCTCCGAGCCTATCTTTTCGTTTCTAACTTTAAGCATCTTACTTAAAGGAAGAATTTGTTACAACCCACCCAAATGTGCAACCAAATCGCCTTAGCCTTCCGTGTATGCACTCATCTTTAGTACATTATTGTTATTTGTTTAAACCCTTAGTTAATTATCTAATTGATTACATGGTTGCTAAGTCGAGTCATTTCTTGTACATATTGTTTTGGGACGATTGGGACTCATGGGTAAAGTAATTGTGTTTTGGAGTAATGGGGAAGAACATCATATATTACCCCCCATATATGCGTTAATCTTAAAAAGTACTCAAAGTGTTTTGATTATCTTAATTCGAGTCATTAGATTAGTTTATTGTAAAGTATGTAAAAATTCAAGTGTAAGGGGAATGTACATTCGCTATGATGTATTATTTTGGATGGTAGGGCAAAAAAAAAAAAAAAAAAAAAAATCGAAAAAATTAAGAAAAAGAAAATAGAAAAAGAAAGGAGAAAAAACATACGGACTACCATCCCGTTTCATTCTATGTTTGTTTTATGTGTTTTTGTTATTTTTCATTTATTAGCTTAAGTCGAGTCTAGTCTTGGCTTAGCAACGCCATATTGTACATGTAATTAACCAAGATGATTAACTCGCCACCAGTAAATATTGCCTTTATCCAACATAACCGTGTATTCCATATCCCTACACCTAACGTTATAACCCTTTGAAAGAGCTCTTTGATAGTTTATCCTAGGTGCTTACGCCAAGTGGTGGAGGTTTGATTCTTTCCCAAGCCTATGGTAAGCTATTTTGTTATGACAGGTAGTGAGAGATGTTTTCCATTTCCTTATTGTGATATATACCTTATTACACACGAGAGATGTGAGTATCTAAATACTATTTGTGAGGTGCTAGTGTATGACCTCCGTGCTTGTCTTTGGTCTTTAGTGGAACGATTATTTGTTGTAATTACTTTTATATTAGTGTTAAATGACCCCTAACTTGTATTTTGATTAGAATAAAAGCGCATTTGCTTGAGGACAAGCAAATATCAAGTGTAAGGGTATTTGATGAGGCGAAAAATGAACCGTTTTTAGGGGGTCATTTAAGCCCGAAGTCGAGATTATTTGATCAAATATTGTCCTAAATTGTTCCTTTTGTCATTTTAGGTACTTTTGGAGTGAAATTTGGAAAAGGAAGCATTTTGGACGTTTTTGGAGCATAAAAGTGAAGAAAACGGCAAAGTCTTAATTTTCCTTGCTGGGAACAGTACCTAACGGCGTCACTTGATCCTTCATGACGGCGTCAAGAGTAATACAAGAGGTGGAAGTGGATGATACACGTGACGATCCAGAAAGTTTTGTACTAAGGAGATGACGGCGTCACCCTAGGCCATCATGGTCCAAATATTAGTGACGGCCCAGAACAACTTTACACATGAGAGCGTCAAAAGTGGATCTAGGTAATCCGATTTCATTATAGGCGGCGAGTTGACGGCGTCACAGATTTCTTCTTGATGTCGTCATCCTGTAAAATCTATACATAGTTTTCCAATTTTTATTCATTAGTGTGTAACTTTTAGGGTGCAACTTTGGAGAAAAACCCTAGTTCGATTTTCAGAGCTTTTTCAAGGGTTTTTACCGTTTAAAACCTTTCATGTTAATTTGAGATAAGTACTCTTTCAATTCAATCAATATGTCTATGTGTTGTTTTAATATATCTTACACTTGTCTTCAATTTAACATACTTGGCTAGATCTCTCTTGTGTTTGCTTAGATGTAGTGATACCTAGATGTTAATTATGGGTTGATTGTTTGTTTATAGTTGTTACGGATGATTGTATTCGATGTTAGGCTTAAGAAAACTAGCAGACTTCCATTGGTAACATGCTTGAACGTCTTAAGAAACATGATCAGAGGTGTACTATGAGTTTTGGTTGTATTTAATGCGTAGGAGAATTCTAATGATCCCATGTTAGGAGCTTCTAACGGCTCGACATAGGAGTGAAGTAGGATCCTATAGAGTTATGGAATATTGTACACGGCCCTACGACTAATATTAAGGAATACGACCCGTCATCTATGCAATTGTAACAAGCTATCAACATGTAAAAGATATCTAGGGAGTAATGAAACCTAAGTAAACACAACGTTCCCTATTATTGTTACACCACATTAGTATAATTAGTTTCATTTCATTTTTGTTATTTTATTTTGATTGCATCTTTAGTTATTGGGTTAGTTGGCTAGCAATTAATTCCGCCCACTCTTCCAAAAACCGAGATTTTATTTGCTTTCATAAAACATAAAAATACAAAAAAGAATCATCCCTCACCTTTAGACTTAGTTTAGGAGACTTTCTAATCCTAGCGACACTATTCCTGAGTTGAACGATCAATCCCCCGGTACTTGTTACTATACTATACTAGAACGATCAGGTACACTGCCTGGTGGGGGTTGTAAGCTTCTTGAGATACCTCGAGAGGTAAAGCCTGGTACGATTCCCACGTATCATTAGTGTCCTAAGGGTATCTAATAACTATACCTAAGTTCTAAAAGTCTTATACTAAGTGGTAGTGACCTATGGCGAAGTTTTGGGAGGGTTTAAACCTAATTCTAGTTACCTATGACCTAGTTATGGTTTAGGGTTTAGGGGGTTTATACCTAAGTTCTAAAGGGTTTCACTAATTACCTAAGGGTTCTAAGATATCCTAATGTTCCTAAAGAAACTCATACTTAAGCGTTGGATACTTTCAAACTAGTAAAACTAAGCATATAGGTTCAGATAAGCACATAATCCTACTTAAGTTTTAGTTTAGGGTTTATTAGGGTTTTGTGTTATATTTAGTGTTTTAGATTGGTGTATTACTTATTATGGTGTTGTTATGATTTTATGCTTGACATACCTGGGGTTTCTAGGATGTGAGTGTTCAGTTATTTGGCTTGTGTAGATACGTGAGCAGGTCTAGTGAGTCATGCAAGTAATAATGCACATAAAAAGCAAAAATTTACCTGTGAAATACCTACCATATGTATTTGTAATGGGAATGATAGTAATGGGGTTTTGTGGGTTGTTATAGACTCGTTGTTATACAACACATTATTAGCACGCTCGATCTTGTAAGTTTTATTTCCTTGAAAGTAAGTTTACTTTAAATTTCAAGTTTTCAAAACTCCAAAGATATGAAATACATGCCGTGTTTATGTGTATTGCATGATTAGATTATATGTTGAATTGTCCATATTGCTTTACAAACTTCAAAGATATAAAATTTCTCTTGATTGTATAATATAGTCAAATTTATTGTCATCTAAATTATTATTATTATTATTACTTCTTTGTATTATTTGTTTACCTCTCTGTTTTTCATTTGAAGAAAAAAAAAGGTGCTTGTCCAACATTTTATAATTATTTACGATATTAACTACAGTGTATATATTTTAGCTCATTGCAATACATGGGCTCTTGCTAGTATAATTTGTCTCTGCTTAACATTAAAATGCGTTTGTATGTGAGATTGTTATGATGCAAATATTTTTATTTTTTTAAGTCGTATCATTTATATTGCGTGTGCACTATAAATAATTAATGAATTTATATGAACGGTATGTATACCAATTATTAATTATTTGGTTAGTTGCCATTCATGATATATTAAAAATAGATATATGTTTGTTAATTATATGGTATATATAAATGTTTAATCTAATTCATTGATTAAACTCGATAAATTTTTGCATGTCTCAATCACGAATTCGTTTTGCAAATCGTAACACTCAACTTACCTTTTTATTTCTTTTAAAAATATTATTAACATAATAATATTAATGTTTTTCAAATATGGTAACCCTTACTCGTTATATAAATTTATTATCCCTCAATAACCTTATGCTAAAAAAAATTATATAAACCCTCACTAATATACAAATTTATTTAAAATGGACAAATATTAATGGGCCCCCTAAATAAACCCATATTTTTCATTAAATAAACCCTCACTAATTCTCCATCCGTCCCAAAATTATTGTCCAGTTTGAATTTTCAAAGTCAATTTGGTTCAACTTTGACCATAAATATATATTTTTTATTATATAATAGTTGATGAAAAATTATACAATTGAAAAGTATATTTAAAACCTAATCCATTTATATATTTTGCATCAAATATTATATAACACCCACAAAAATATTTAAGGTCATAGTTCAAGAAAAAGGACTAAAAAAGTCAATAGTGCACAATAAATTTGGGACGGAGGGAGTATATCAATCATTAATTTTACTACTTTTAAAATTAAATATGCACTAATGATGATATAATCATTAAAATATTTTAATTAATCATTTTAAGAACTTTAATTATTATAATCATTACTTACATTTATTTTTTCTTTTTTTTCCTTATCCATATATATATATATATATATATATATATATATATATATATATATATATATATATATATATATATATATAGGGGAGGGTTAATGTGAGATCAAACTTAAAGTTATAAAAATAAGATCTAGTCTAAACAATCACATGAACCATTTTATAAATAACTATATTGGCAATAATACACAAAAAATAAAATATGAATACGAATTAACATTTTAGCAACTAATAACCAACTGATACATGACTTTGGATTAGTGATATACAACTATAAATTTACATGTCGAATCAAAGTGTATCACCTTGGTTTCGTCAATTTTAAAAAGAAAACCATCGGAACTTTAACAATTTTAGTTGCACTCAATAAAAAATTTTAATTTTATTTTAACGAGTGTGTCACTTGTCAAATTTTAGTTGGATCTTATTTTTACAACTTTAAGGTTGATCTTATTTGATATAGATATATATATATATATATATATATATATATATATATATATATATATATATATATATATATATATATATATTGTCACACCCCCAAAATACCTGAACGGCAGCGGAATGGAATACCTGGGGGTGACTGTCATAGCACCACAGTTACAGTTACATTGAAAGACCTAAAGTGTCGTTTGGAAAAATACATCGTTTGATCATTAAAACATTCAGAGTTTACAAAACATAGGTCCCAAAAAGGTGTTGCAAGTTTATGAAAAACAAGTTCAATCCAGATCAAACGTTTCATAAGTGCAGGAAATATATATATATATATATATATATATATATATATATATATATATATATATATATATATATATATATATGTGTGTGTGTGTGTGTGTGTGTGTGTGTGTGTGTGTGTGTGTGTGTGTGTGTGTGTGTGAGACGCGTCGACTCCGCGACTCCATGAAGGTCCAAATGCATGCTAGCAGGAGCTACCTTAACAACCTGAAAATACATTGCTAAAACGTCAACACGAATATTGGTGAATTCCATAGGTTTGTAAGTTAAATCATATGTACATAAACCACAAGTATAAAGTAAACCGACAAATTGTCAAAAATGCTACATTGTCTCTTAAGCTCATGACCCCGAAGCTAGACATAATATTGTATTGGCCCCAAAGGAGTGTTTACCAGACACTCAAATAGATTAGACATGAAATGCATCCGTAATTCCGTTGGAGCAACCCAAACACGGATGGAGGCGTCACCCTCGATAGATCTATCCACTCACTCTAGCTTGGCAATATAATTAACGGTCCATGATAATAAAGGGGACTTAACTTGGTAGTAAGGCAACTTAAGCAATGTATGGAATTTAATACTTGAGCATGTACAAAAATAATTGATGCAATGTATTCTCCCCCGTGGGATTTGAAATCAAATAAGTAATTGAAAACGTGGCTATGAAAACTCACCTGAAGTGATAGTACAATGTGATGAAATGATCGGGACAACAAGGCGCGAACACTAGCCGCAACCTAAATGAATGAATATGATCTACTTTAGATCATGAAATGATGTAATGAATAGTCATGCACATGATACCTATACCACTCGTAAATTGAAAATACTTGTTATTGTCAAAGTAGGAAATTTCCATACTTAGGAAAAATAAGTCCAATTAGAAGTATAGAAACTTGTCGTAATATATTGTATATAAAATGTTAGTGTTATATTCCTCGTTTTAAAAACCTTTAAATAACGCCTAGTAGTCGCATAAATATGTCTTGGGTCGTACGTACTTCGTTAGTTAAGAATATAATTCTTGAACAATAAATCTAGAAAATATAGTATTTAGTACGTAGTTATATTATTTCTACTAGTGACTAAATATATATATATAGTTTTGACGATTTTAAAACGTGTATAACTTTGTCGTTTTAAGTTCATTTTCCTCGTTCTTTATATCCACGGATTCGTCTTAACATGTATTAATATATTTTTGATAGTTCGGCTCCATAAGATTACGTCTAACGCCTCTCTTTGTCCGTCGAAAATCGTCCAATAGCATGTTATATTTTCAGAAAATAGTTTTCGTCGTTAAACTTGCAAAAATCATAACTCCTTCGTTATAAGCTCATTTTAATCCGTTCTTTCGCCCACGGCTTCGTTTTTGAAAGTATTTTCTAAATATTTGGTCAAAAATTACCCATCATCTACTGAGGTTCCCACGTTTCAAAAATATGGACAGTAGGTATATATATTGTTTCAAAAACCATTTCTAAGGTTCCAATCTAGTTCCAACTTCAACCAAATCACTTTCAATCACCACAAAACTAGTCTAATCTTACCATACACATTCTTAGGGTGTCATGGGTTCCTAAACATCATAAATCAAGTGGATCTAGCAAGGATCTAACTATAATCTATTTCTAGGGCTCAAAAGTTAAATATGTATAAAATGGAGTGGTATAAATAATATATGCATATAGATCTTGTATATATATATATATATATATATATATATATATATATATATATATCATATGAATCTTGTAAAAACTTGGTAAAATTTTAAAGATGAGTTTCATACACTTACTTGAAAGATTAATGAGATTTTGATGGTGAAAACCTAAGTAAACCTTGAGTTTGTATTACAAAACCCTTATAGGACTACAAAATACACTAGATAATTACTAGATCTTGAAAAATTAAAGTTTTCTTGCTTGTTCTTGTGTTGAGGCCGAGCACCACCCAAAGAGAGAAAGAGAGAAAAGTTATCTTGCTTAGATCTTGAAAAATGATGTAAAAATGAGTAGATTTTGTTATATATTTTATATATTAGACAACTTTATAACAACATTAATGAGATGGCATGATTTTCAAGATTTGTAAGATATTAGAATGGGGGGGGGGGGGGGGGGGGCGGGGGGCTGCATTTTATGAAAAAGGGAAGAAAACATGTAGCTAGTGTAAGATAGTTGGTATAATTCTTGTATTATTATGTATATATTAATAATTTTAGGGAATACCGGGTACCGAGTTAACTAAAAATAAATTTTAACGGAGTTAATCGGGATATAATAAAGTCATAAAAATTGTAAAAATATGTTGGGTATAAATATTGAGTGTTTGGATGGTTAATGTTTAGTTTTTACGAAAACCGTCGTAATTAAATTAGGCGTACGATATAAATTAAATGAATTTCCAAAATACCGGGTAAATTAATAATATAATTTATATATTATTAAAATGAATATATAAATATATTAGGATCATAGTCGGGAGTGTCAGACATGTTAGTCACATTATTGGTCGCGTGTTAACGTTTATTTTAAAAATAAACATACGTAAAAAGTCAAATATATCAAAAGTATTAATTTGAATATCCTACGAGTGGAATAGTATGCAAATGCTATTGTAATTATATGTAAGCCATTTCTAGACCGTATGAAGTGTCCCTACTGATAATTTCTCGAATTCGCAGCTTAACCTGACCGGTTACGCGAATTTAATTACCCGTAAACTAAATTTACGATGAAATGAATAAAGTACATGAATAGTGGTTTCTCTTCGGGAATGAATAGTGTCATGTGAATAGTAAATTTTTTGAACGCTTCTCTGAATCTCAAATTAACACCAAAAATGATGAATAGTGATCGGTGAATTGTAACTGATGAATAGTAACTTCCCGAGATGAATAATGAAATTTCGACATCTGAAGAAGGACCTAAAATTACGAATTGTGACAGTCTTCCCCTCTAAAAGGAACTTCGTCCTGAAGTTCAGTTTTTGTTGGTCTCTGGAGTATATTCGGTAAAAAGACGTGGATACTTGAGTTGCATTTGGTCTTCCCGTTCCCAAGTAAATTCGGGACTTCTTCGAGAATTCCAACGAACTTTCACGATAGGAATTCGACTTTGCTTCAACCGTTCGACCTCCCGGTCCTTGATTTCTACTGGTTCTCCTACCAGATTTAGGTTTGTCATTGGGTTCAATTCCTTCCAATGGGATCATGAGTCACTAATCTGAAAGTCGTTTCTTGGGATTTGAAATTATGAAACATGTTTGTGAAATCTTGCTACTTTCCAACAAGGTTCAAGTCTGAGGGTTACTAGCCTACTTTTTCTGAAATATTAAATGGTCCAGTGTACACCGAGTTTAACTTCCCGGATTTTTCTGAATGGTATCATACCTTTCCTAGGCAGAACTTTTATCGTGACCCTACCACCAACTTGAAATTCTAAGGGTTTAGAACTTATCGACTTGTAACTGATTCTTTGTTTGTAGGAAGTTCCTAGTTATTTCGTGAGTGCTTACAAAAATAGTGAGTTTGGCTTTTTCCGCGTTCGGTCCGTCCGTAGATGGTCAGCGCTTCTTGAGGTTTACAATGTGATATTGGTAATATATGTTGCTGAACTCTGCCAGAACTCAAATTTGTATGTCAGGTGGTCGATTCTAAAATGAATCTTAAATGGTCCAATATACTAGAGGTTTAATCTCTCGTGTTACCAAAATTGCATCATGCCTCTCCAAGGCAAAGCTTTCAACTTAGTTTCTTCTCCCACTTGAATCTAGTTGGTTTGCTGTTCAGGGATACCCAATCCGCATGATGTGCGTCATGCACCAACCTAACTTCTACCAGTTCCTCGTTGCTTGTAACTGGTTCTTGACTTGTGAAATTTCCTTTGTTGTTCCATAGTTTAGTTCTAGACCAATGAATTTAACTTTCCGATTTTGGTCTGTAAATGGGTAATTGGTACTTCGACCATAGAGTGCCTCAATTGGTGTAGTCTCTACGCTCGTGCAATAACTATCGTTGCAAACGAATCTGATTTATGATAAATGGTTAGTCCAACCATTTCTAGAGTCAATCGCTCACTCTCTGAGCATATATTTCCCATGTTTGAATTGTCCTCTCGATCTGACCATTGGTCTGAGGATGATAGGCGGTGTTTACATCTAAAAGGGGTTCCGAAGGAAATCTTAAAATGATTGCTAGAAGTCTGAGGTGATTTGATCACCTTGATCAGGAATAATTGAAACGGTTACAATGAATCTGGTGACTAATTCTACAATGTTATACACTTTGAAAAGGGCATTATACGAAGAAGATTGAATATGGGTAACACTTTGATTCCCTGTGTTTTGGTCTAATGGATGCTACGACATGTGTCTTTCTATGCCTATTGTGCTTGGTCTCCATTGCTGACGTTTGTAATCGATCTATGGTGTCCCTCCTAATTTCCTTCATCACATATTCCAATATTCCTTATTGTCAAATCACAAGGCCCTAAATGCATAAGCGATGTAGTATGTTGATTTGTTTTCAAAATTTATCTCGCGATTGTAAGTTTTAGTAGAAATCTTTTTCTGAATAAACAAATTTAGAACATGAAGCAAATGGTTTACTAAGTAATATCTTTCTTGATGAATCAAAATTCAGTAATTATAAATTGTGACGCTGTTTTCAAACATGTTGTGAATAGGACTGTTTACTAAAGTTTGATGTTTATATATTTCCCGTGGTACAATGGTTTTGCTAAATATTGACTAAAAAGGATCGTATTTGTTCAAAATAGGCAATTCAAAATTATTCTCTACGAGATATGTGGTTTGTATAAACACAATTTTGAAATCAACTTCATTTAAAATTAAAAATATACTAACAAAGATAAAATAGTAGGATAGATAATGTTCGCATAAATGCATAGATGTCTAACGTTCGGTTCCTGATATTGGATGATGCCTATTGGCGGGTATCTGGAAAAACTACAAGCCTAGGTATTCAACCAACTTAAGTCCTGAAATGGTTTATCGTTGAAATTGCCATCATGTTGGCAAAATGAGGGTGTCCATTGATATTATGTCGATGAATGTCTATTTTATTTCCACATAAAGCTTGGGAGATATGCTTGGGCCTGATGCCTCTCTTGATGTATAGGTGAGGATATCTAGAATTTCTTGAGAACACAATGCCTTGAGGGAATCTATATCGATATCCATAATTCGAATCAATTATTCTTTGCGAAAACTCACTGCAGGGAAGTTTGCGTATGGATGAGGTCATGTTTAAATGAAATGCTTTACAGTATCGGTTAAGAGGCTTGGTTTATTTCTATAGTGTTGCTTAGCGTACCTACACATTGTGTTCAATCCTGCAACTCAATCTAGCTAGTACCTTTGAATGATAGAATTGGAAAACTAGGTCAGAGATGGTTGTTCGGATGGTCTTGTGGTATCCCAGAATGGTTGTTAAGTTATAAATTGTCTTACTGTATTCTCCTAGTTTAGGTTAGTAGTTCCGTAATCCTTTTATGGCTTTTCTCGTATCGAGGAATCCTCCTTGTAATTGATATGGAAAGTCTCTCCTAGAGAAGTCAATGGAAAAATCCGACTTAATGTCTGAGTGAGTGACAGGTGGGGTAAGTATCCAGGGAGGGTTTGTCAAAAAGAGATGTTTATGAAAAAGTTTATTTGTTTACAACGCTTTGGAATGAAGATTGTTATTAACAATTCCTAAAAAGTAATTATTTTCTTCATAGCATAATCCTTCCTGAATTATACATAGGTGATCAGGCTATGTATAATTGAGGACTAATGATGCAATGCTTGAGTTAGTCAAAATAGCATTATTTTTCTCAAAAGTTTTAAATGGTGTTCAACGTTTTGTTTTGAAAAAATGGTATTCTAGTCATTTCCTTTCAAGTAACATGAAAATTGTTTCGCGTAATAATAGTAAATATTTGGTGTAATAACGGAAAAATCAATTTATAGGGTGGTAATAAAATAGTTTCTTTTAATAATTCCGTAAAACAATTTCCCCATATGGTAGTAAAATAGCTTGAAGTAAAATTCGTTGAATGGTTTATTGGATACATGGGTGAATCTTATGGTATGGTAATAGTCTACTAATCCACTTATTTAAAGAATGTAAATATCTTAGTTCATAACAGGGTAGTGGTTTATGATTATGAAGTGGTCGAGAATATGGTAGTGATATTGAGAGCGTGAAAGATGAACGTGTCTTTAAGGCATCTACAGTCAACTGAAGGATATAGGGCAGAAATTTGGTGCCAATGATTTGAAGTATTTGAGATTTTATACTTGGTAAAGTTAGCAGGTTCTAATGCGTAATCCCTCTAGGCATGACTAAAATGTATAAAGAATGGAAATTGTTGTACGGGTGATCTGAGTCAAGTAGGTACCACATCGAATGATGTTTTGATTTGCCATGAATGCAAGCTAAATGTCTTATGGTCAAGTGAAACTTCTCGATATCCTTTCATGAAAATGAGGTCTTGTCCCATTATGACTAAGCTATATCGATCTCCGAAAAGAATATAAATTTTGTTGAGTAATTGTACCTTGATCTTTTAATCCAACGAACTTATACTAGCGTGAGGGTCGTATAATATGGAATGAGCGAAAAAGTTATAATTTCAAGTAGTGGTGTTAAGGCATGGTGTATCAATATTGGCAATCTCTGGTAGAGGGGTTTCTTTCGCATCTAAGGTCAAATAGTAAGTAGGTATAGTGGTTGTTTTCGAGATTCGTTCATGAGTTATGCGTGTTCCTTCTTGGAGATATGGTTTCTAAAATTAACGACATTTATTTGAGTGAAACATTGTGAAATTTGGTCATAAATGTATCTTGGAGTGACTTTATTTGAAGTTTGTAATGAATATAGTTATATAACAGATGTGCCTACGAAATATTTTGTATTCTGATAAAAACAATATTTATATATATATATATATATATATATATATATATATATATATATATATATATATATATATATATGTCTTTGGAAAAAGGGAGTTCAAGAAGATTGTTGCTTAAACAAAAATGAGTTTTAAATCCAACCATTGAAAATCAATAATTTGTCGTACTTCGTAAGGTTTGCAAGAAATCTTTTTGTTTGTACAAAAATTTAATTTGACTTTGACTTACTTGAATTGTTATTATCTCCGAAACACGAAAAACTAGGGTAGTCACTTTTATCTTGGTCAACATGACCATTTAATCGTAAGGACATCTTCATCTTTATTAATCCTATTGTCTTACTTGCATCTTCCCAAAGTTGTAATTATATGTCAAAACTACTAATGTGACCACATTGGTCGGTGGGGTGTTGCTAGAGCGACTAATGATGTAATCATCGGCTTAGAATGTGGTGTAATCAAACTTGATAATAAAGGGAGAGTTGTGATGAGTTCCATTATGATGGTATAATACCGTTCAAAGCATCTTGTTGGTCTATTGTGTTATGGAGGTATGATTCGATCATATCTAAGATAATATAGAGTCCTTGTGATAGATGCCACCCTTGGGCGATTTATTGCAATTCTTATTGTGTTTGTGAGGCTTGTAGTATTATTCAGAGTGTATCGTCCAAACACTCGTGGGTAATCTTAAATAATTAGAGATCATCGTCTAACGATGAAGAGTAGTAGGCTGTCAAGCAGTAGAGGCTCTCAAACTCTCACCAACCTCAAACCTATAAGGTGGTGTAACGTATGGTAGATGGTAATGGTATGTCAAATAGTGGTTGCTTCTTAAGCGGCCTGTCATATATGGGTGTAGGGTCTCTGAGATGTGATGGTGATAATAGTGAATGGAATACTACCCTCTTTCGCGCTATCTCGCGACATCTAAGAGGTAAAACTGAAGTACGCACTATGGGACAACCAATAGTGAAATAAGTAGCTGACGGTGGTGGTAGTACCTGAGTAGTAAGCGCCCTACTAGTGAAGGAAAGAAAACATATTATCTTCCTTGCAATAAGCATCCTAATAGGTCCATTAAGATTTAGTCTGAATACTCTACCAAACGGCATTCTATGTATGGGCTGAATAATAGGAAAACCCTGTTCCTATGGCAAATCAATGGTGCTAGTGGCGGTGTAAGAGAAACTAGTAGTACAATGGTAGTGGAAGATGACAAGGCATCTTCAATGTTGGAATCCGATGAAAGGATGACAGGGTGTGTATCTGAAGACATGTCACTTGTGAACCAGGTCAATATAATCATATATATATGAGTATGGGTATAAATAACTCGCACAATGTGTGCATGAAACAACATGTATAATGAATATGCACCTATGATGAAATGATGAGATGCTATAATGATGTGGTTATAGTCTAGGGTCCAAGATACATCCTAGTTCACTATAACCGTAGCTCTGATGCCAATCTGTCACACCCCCAAAATACCTGAACGGCAGTGGAATGGAATACCTGGGGGTGACTGTCATAGCACCACAGTTACAGTTACATTGAACGACCTAAAGTGTCGTTTGGAAAAATACATCGTTTGATCATTAAAATATTCAGAGTTTACAAAACATAGGTCCCAAAAAGGTGTTGCAAGTTTATGAAAAACAAGTTCAATCCAGATCAAACGTTTCATAAGTGCAGGAAATATATATATATATATATATATATATATATATATATATATATATATATATATATATATATATATATATATATATATATATATATATATATGTGAGACGCGTCGACTCCGCGACTCCATGAAGGTCCAAATGCATGCTAGCAGGAGATACCTTAACAACCAGCAAATACATTGCTAAAACGTCAACACGAATGTTGGTGAATTCCATAGGTTTGTAAGTTAAATTGTACGTACATAAACCACAAGTATAAAGTAAACCGACAAATTGTCAAAAATGCTACATTGTCTCTTAAGCTCATGACCCCGGAGCTAGACATAATATTGTATTGGCCCCAAAGGAATGTTTACCAGACACTCAAATAGATTAGACATGAAATGCATCCGTAATTCTGTTGGAGCAACACAAACACGGATGGAGGCGTCACCCTCGATAGATCTATCCTCTCACTCTCGCTTGGCAATATAATTAACGGTCAATGATAATAAAGGGGACTTAACTTGGTAGTAAGGCAACTTAAGCAATGTACGGAATTTAATACTTGGGCATGTACAAAAATAATTGATGCAATGTATTCTCCCCCATGGGATTTGAATTCAAATAAGTAATTGAAAACGGGGCTATGAAAACTAACCTGAAGTGATAGTACAATGTGATGAAATGATCGGGACAACAAGGCACGAACAGTAGCCGCAACCTAAATGAATGAATATGATCTACTTTAGATCATGAAATGATGTAATGAATATTCATGCACATCATACCTATACCACTCGTAAATTGAAAATACTTATTATTGTCAAAGTAGGAAATTTCCATACTTAGGAAAAATAAGTCCAATTAGAAGTGTAGAAACTTGTCGTAATATATCGTATATAAAATGTTAGTGTTATATTCCTCGTTTTAAAAACCTTGAAATAACGCCTAGTAGTCGCATAAATAAGTCTTGGGTCATACGTACTTCATTAGTTAAGAATATAATTCTTGAACAATAAATCTAGAAGATATAGCATTTAGTACGTAGTTATATTATTTCTATTAGTGACTAAATATATATGTAGTTTTGACGATTTTAGAACGTGTATAACTTTGTCGTTTTAAGTTCATTTTCCTCGTTCTTTATATCCACGGATTCGTCTTAACATGTATTAATATATTTTTGATAGTTCGGCTCCATTAGATTACATCTAACGCCTCTCTTTGTCCGTCGAAAATCGTCCAACAGCATGTTATATTTTCAGAAAATAGTTTTCGTCGTTAAACTTGCAAAAATCATAACTCCTTCGTTATAAGCTTGTTTTAATCCGTTCTTTTGCCCACGGCTTCGTTTTTGAAAGTATTTTCTAAATCTTTGGTAAAAAATTACCCATCATCTACTGAGTTTCCCACGTTTCAAAAATATGGACAGTAGGTATATATATTGTTTCAAAAACCATTTCTAAGGTTCCAATCTAATTCCAACTTCAACCAAATCACTTTCAATCACCACAAAACTAGTCGAATCTTACCATACACCTTCTTAGGGTGTCATGGGTTCCTAAACATCATAAATCAAGTGGATCTAACTATAATCTATTTCTAGGGCTCAAAAGTTAAATATGTATAAAATGGAGTGGTATAAATAATATATGCATATAGATCTTGTATATATATCATATGAATCTTGTAAAAACTTGGTAAAATTATAAAGATGAGTTTCATACACTTACTTGAAAGATTAATGAGATTTTGATGGTGAAAACCTAAGTAAATCTTGAGTCTGTATTACAAAACCCTTATAGGAGTACAAAATACACTAGATAATTACTAGATCTTGAAAAATTAAAGTTTTCTTGCTTGTTCTTGTGTTGAGGCCGAGCACCACCCAAAGAGAGAAAAGTTATCTTGCTTAGATCTTGAAAAATGAGGTAAAAATGAGTAGATTTTGTTATATATTTTATATATTAGACAACTTTATAACAACATTAATGAGATGGCATGATTTTCAAGATTTGTAAGATATTAGCACGGGGGGGGGGGGGGGGGGCTGCATTTTATGAAAAAGGGAAGAAAACATGTAGCTAGTGTAAGATAGTTGGTATAATTCTTGTATTATTATGTATATATTAACAGTTTTAGGGAATACCGGGTACCGAGTTAACTAAAAATAAATTTTAACGGAGTTAACCGGGACATAATAAAGTCATAAAAATTGTAAAAATATGTTGGGTATAAATATTGAGTGTTTGGATGGTTATTGTTTAGTTTTTACGAAAACCGTCGTAATTAAATTAGGCGTACGATATAAATTAAATGAATTTTGCAAAATACCGGGTAAATTAATAATATAATTTATATATTATTAAAATGAATATAAAAATATATTAGGATCATAGTCGGGAGTGCCGGACATGTTAGTCACATTATTGGTCGCGTGTTAACGTTTATTTTAAAAATAAACATACGTAAAAAGTCGAATATATCAAAAGTATTAATTTGAATATCCTACGAGTGGAATAGTATGCAAATGCTATTGTAATGATATGTAAGCCATTTCTAGACCGTATGAAATGTCTCTACTGATGATTTCTCAAATTCGCAGCTTAACCTGACCGGTTACGCGAATTTAATTACCCGTAAACTAAATTTATGATGAATTGAATAAAGTACATGAATAGTGGTTTCTCTTCAGAAATGAATAGTGTCATGTGAATAGTAAATTTTCTGAACGCTTCTCGGAATCTCAAACTGACAAAAAAAATGATGAATAGTAAAATGATGAATAGTAATCGGTGAATAGTAACTGATGAATAGTAACAGTTACAGTTATATTGAACGACCTAAAGTGTCGTTTTGAAAATACATCATTTGATTCATTTAAAATATTCAGAGTTATAAAACATAGGTCCCAAAAAGGTGTTGCAAGTTTATGAAAAACAAGTTCAATCCAGATCAAACGTTTCATAAGTGCAGGAAATATATATATGTGAGACGCGTCGACTCCTCGACTCCATGAAGGTCCAAATGCATGCTAGCAGGAGCTACCTTAACAACCTGAAAATACATTGCTAAAACGTCAACACGAATGTTGGTGAATTCCATAGGTTTGTAAGTTAAATCGTATGTACATTAGCCACAAGTATAAAGTAAACCGACAAAATGTCAAAATGCTACATTGTCTCTTAAGCTCATGACCCCGAAGCTAGACATAATATTGTATTGGCCCCAAAGGAGTGTTTACCAGACACTCAAATAGATTAGACATGAAATGCATCCGTAATTCCGTTGGAGCAACCCAAACATGGATGGAGGCGTCACCCTCGAAAAATCTATCCACTGACTCTCGCTTGGCAATATAATTAACGGTCCATGATAATAAAGGGGACTTAACTTGGTAGTAAGGCAACTTAAGCAATGTATGGAATTTAATACTTGGGCATGTACAAAAATAATTGATGCAATGTATTCTCCCCCGTGGGATTTGAAATCAAATAAGTAATTGAAAACGGGGCTATGAAAACTCACCTGAAGTGATAGTACAATGTGATGAAATGATCGGGACAAAAAAGCGCGAACACTAGCCGCAACCTAAATGAATGAATATGATCTACTTTAGATCATGAAATGATGTAATGAATATTCATGCACATCATACCTATACCACTCGTAAATTGAAAATACTTGTTATTGTCAAAATAGGAGATTTCCATACTTAGGAAAAATAAGTCCAATTAGAAGTATAAAAACTTGTCGTAATATATCGTATATAAAATGTTAGTGTTATATTTCTCGTTTTAAAAACCTTGAAATAACGCCTAGTAGTCGCATAAATAAGTCTTGGGTCGTACGTACTTCGTTAGTTAAGAATATAATTCTTGAACAATAAATCTAGAAAATATAGCATTTAGTACGTAGTTATATTATTTCTGTTAGTGACTATATATATATATATATATATATATATATATATATATATATATATATATATATATATATATATATATAGTTTTGACGATTTTAAAACGTGTATAACTTTGTCGTTTTAAGTTCATTTTCCTCGTTCTTTATATCCACGGATTCGTCTTAACATGTATTAATATATTTTTGATAGTTCGGCTCCATAAGATTACGTCTAACGCCTCTCTTTGTCCGTCGAAAATCGTCCAACAGCATGTTATATTTTCAGAAAATAGTTTTCGTCGTTAAACTTGCAAAAATCATAACTCCTTCGTTATAAGCTCGTTTTAATCTGTTCTTTCGCCCACGGCTTCGTTTTTGAAAGTATTTTCTAAATCTTTGGTCAAAAATTATCCATCATCTACTGAGTTTCCCACGTTTCAAAAATATGGACTGTAGGTATATATATTGTTTCAAAAACCATTTCTAAGGTTCCAATCTAGTTCCAACTTCAACCAAATCACTTTCAATCACCACAAAACTAGTCTAATCTTACCATACACCTTCTTAGGGTGTCATAGGTTCCTAAACATCATAAATCAAATGGATCTAACAAGGATCTAACTATAATCTATTTCTAGGGCTCAAAAGTTAAATATGTATAAAATGGAGTGGTATAAATAATATATGCATATAGATCTTGTATATATATCACATGAATCTTGTAAAAACTTGGTAAAATTATAAAGATGAGTTTCATACACTTACTTGAAAGATTAATGAGATTTTGATGGTGAAAACCTAAGTAAACCTTGAGTTTGTATTACAAAACCCTTATAGGAGTACAAAATACACTAGATAATTACTAGATCTTGAAAAATTAAAGTTTTCTTGCTTGTTCTTGTGTTGAGGCCGAGCACCACCCAAAGAGAGAAAAGTTATCTTGCTTAGATCTTGAAAAATGAGGTAAAAATGAGTAGATTTTGTTATATATTTTATATATTAGACAACTTTATAACAACATTAATGAGATGGCATGATTTTCAAGATTTGTAAGATATTAGCACGGGGGGGGGGGGGGGGGCTGCATTTTATGAAAAAGGGAAGAAAACATGTAGCTAGTGTAAGATAGTTGGTATAATTCTTGTATTATTATGTATATATTAACAGTTTTAGGGAATACCGGGTACCGAGTTAACTAAAAATAAATTTTAACGGAGTTAACCGGGACATAATAAAGTCATAAAAATTGTAAAAATATGTTGGGTATAAATATTGAGTGTTTGGATGGTTATTGTTTAGTTTTTACGAAAACCGTCGTAATTAAATTAGGCGTACGATATAAATTAAATGAATTTCCAAAATACCGGGTAAATTAATAATATAATTTATATATTATTAAAATGAATATAAAAATATATTAGGATCATAGTCGGGAGTGTCAAACATGTTAGTCACATTATTGGTCGCGTGTTAACGTTTATTTTAAAAATAAACATACGTAAAAAGTCGAATATATCAAAAGTATTAATTTGAATATCCTACGAGTGGAATAGTATGCAAATGCTATTGTAATGATATGTAAGCCATTTCTAGACCGCATGAAATGTCCCTACTGATGATTTCTCGAATTCGCAGCTTAACCTGACCGGTTACGCGAATTTAATTACCCGTAAACTAAATTTACGATGAAATGAATAAAGTACATAAATAGTTGTTTCTCTTCAGAAATGAATAGTGTCATGTGAATAGTAAATTTTCATAACGCTTCTCGGAATCTCAAACTGACACCAAAAATGATGAATAGTAAAATGATGAATATTGATTGGTGAATAGTAACTGATGAATAGTACCTTCCGAGATGAATAATGAAATTTCGACATCTGAACAAAGACCTGAAATTACGAATTGTGACATATATATATATATATATATATATATATATATATATATATATATATATATATATATATATATATATATATATATATATATATATATATATATAGTTGAGATCAAATAAGACCAACTTTAAAGTTCTAAAAGTAAGACCCATTTAAGAACCAATCAAATTAAGACAAGTGTCTCATTTATTAATTAAATAGTTTAATTTAAAAATTAAATAAAAATGGTATATTAGGAATTCACCAATTCATAACCCTAATAATGCCTAACCATTTATTTACTCACTTCTTCTTTTCTCTTTCTCACCAAAACAACCGGCCTCCATCTAAACTTTCTCATTTTCCAGCAACTAAAAGCCACCACCATCTCACCTCTCTTCGTGCCTGAAAACCAACCCACTCTCGTTTGGTTCCAGCGTCAGCTTTAGATCCGTTTTCAGCGTCGGATCCTCATCTTGGTCGGTTTATGCATCGATGGTGTGTACAACCAAATGGGTCGGATCCTCATCCTGTTTATTTATTTTTTTTACAGATCTGGTCATTTCGTTTGAAGTATGTTGTCGCCGGTAGCCCGGTACACCGGATACATTGTGATTTTTCTGGCGAGGCTTCATTATCCCGCCGGATGTTCGGTAAAACACCACAAAAATCCCAAGTGTTGTTGTTGTCGCCGCCATGGTGGATCTCCCATGGTTAAACATCTGCCTTCGCCATGGTGGATCTGCCATGGTGAAACCCTTGCGCCGCCATGGTGGATCTTGGTACACGATAGGTTTCGGACGATGGGTACATAGATGTGTATATTTATCATACTTATTTTGTTGCTATACAGATGTGTTTATAGGAGATTTATTTTGTAATAGCAGATTTTTTGTAAGATTATTGGTATATTTGATGTTTGTAAGATTGTTGTGTATTTGGTATAATAGAATGTGATATCCGGTGTACCGGATCTATGACCATCTTGGTACATAGATTTATTTCGTTGATTTTTCCGGTGTGCCGGAATTTGTTGGTACATAATGTTCGGTTTCGATAGGTGCATAGAATTCCGGTGTTTTAAAAAATTTTAGTTTTGTTTGGTGATACATTTAATATTTTCGTTTGTGTAACAGTTTAATCTATAAAAAAATGTTTACCAGATTTTTGTGTAAAAAAGTAGACGAAAATGTGATAAAAGATTGACCACATTTGGATTTGAATTGTCCAAAATTCCCTTGAAACCATTTTTTGTTACAATAATGTCACTCATTTAATGTTAATCTCATCCAACACATCATACAATGATCCAACGGTATAAATTAGGTTTTACTTTTAAAACTTTAAGCATGATCTCACAATAACCCTCCCCTATATATATATATATATATATATATATATATATATATATATATATATATATATATATATATATATATATATATATAAGGGTCATTTATGTGAGAAATCTAATTTTTGTGAGAACGCGAGAACTAATCCTAGCCACTCATTTTATCCTCCTTAAACTTTGATCTAATAGCTATTATTAGCTAACTATTTTTTTTGAAAAATTTAAAAAAAATTTCAAAAAAATTTTGTAAAAATTTCAAAAAATTTTTGAATTTTTTTTTGAAAAATTTTCAAAAATTTTTTGTAAAATTTTCAAGAAATTTTCAAAAAATTTTTTGAAAAATTTTCAAAAAAATTTCGAAAATTTTTTTGAAAAATTTTCAAATTTTTTTTTCACATGTGACGGAATTTTTTTTCACATGTGATGAAAAAAAAAATTTACATGCGACGAAATTTTTTTTTCACATGTGACGAATTTTTTTTTCACACGTGACAAAAATTTCGCGAAAATTTCCAAAATTTTTTTCACATGTGACGAAATTTTTTTTTTCACATGTGACGGAATTTTTTTTTAACATGTGACGAATTTTTTTTTCAAACGTGACAAAAAAATTTCGTGAAAATTTCCAAATTTTTTTTCGCATGTGAAGAAATTTTTTTTTTCACATGTGACGGATTTTTTTTTTCACATGTGACGAAAAAAAATTACATGCGACGAATTTTTTTTTCACATGTGACGATTTTTTTTTTCAAACGTGACAAAAAAAATTTCGTGAAAATTTTCAAATTTTTTTAACGTGTGACGAAAAAAATTTTCAAAAAAAAAAATAATTTCGGAAAAATAAATTACGAAAAAAAATTTTCGAAAAATTTTATTTCGGAAAAAAAATTCGAAATTATTTTTTTCGAAAAAAAAAATTTCAAAAAAAATTTTCGAAAAAAAAGTTTTTTGAAAAAAAATTTTTGAAAATTTTTCGAAAAAAAAATTTTCGAAAAATAATTTACTAAAAAAATTTTCGATATTCGAAAAAAAAATTTTTGAAAAAAAAAATTTTTGAAAAAAAAAAATTCAAATTTTTTTTTTTCGAAAAAAAAAGTTTTTCGAAAATTTTTTTCGAAAAAAGTTTTTCGAAATTTTTTTTCCAAAATTTTTTGAAAATTTTCGAATTTTTTTTTAAAATTTTTCATAATTTTTTAAGAAATTTTCAAAAAGTTGATTAACTAATATTAGCTATTAGATTAAAGTTAAAGGAGGATAAAATGAGTTGTTAGGATTGCTTCTCGCGTTCTCACAAAATTTAGGATTCTCATTTGAACGCTTTACTATATATATATATATATATATATATATATATATATATATATATATATATATATATATATAAACATAATTCAAAATTAAATATTGCAACTTTTATTAAGTAATTTTCATTCATTTTTTCAAACTCGAGAGTGTTACAAAATTATATTAAGTTAGATCATAACTTTCAGGAGCAT
The DNA here is from genome assembly GCA_030686995.1 of Artemisia argyi. Lineage (NCBI taxonomy): Eukaryota > Viridiplantae > Streptophyta > Magnoliopsida > Asterales > Asteraceae > Artemisia > Artemisia argyi. The sequence goes on along the minus strand of CM060687.1, from coordinate 172,411,622 downwards.
GATAATAATATTCGCAAAAATCATTTTGACGAACTAACATATTTGTCTTCCCATCCATATGCCCTAATGATGATATAATTATTAAAATATTTTAACTGATCATTTTAAGCACTTTAATTAATATAATCATTACTTATATTTAATTTTTCTTTTTTCCTTATCCAATTATAAAATAAACAAATTTATAAATATGAAATTCAAAATTAAATGTTAAAACTGTTATTAAGTAATTTTCATTCACTTTTTCAATCACGAGAGTGTTACATAATTATATTAAGTTAGATCATAATTTTCAGGAGCACGATAATAATATTCGCGAAAATCATTTCGACAAACTAACATATTTGTCTTCCCATCCATATGCAATATTATTTCTATATGTGATCTAAAGTGGATGAGTTAACGGTAAAGCCGTAAAAGAAAACTTTCCTGTAACACAACTCTAATATAATGGTCACTATTCACGTAGGCAATCACTACGATCTCATATAATAAGTTAAAATGATTACAATTGTTTGAATAATATAGAAGGTAATAGATAAAGAACATAAATTGCATTATACAATTTAATTGTATGAAAATGTATGAAAACACATTATACACACATATACAATATTTTTGGTACAAAGAAAGTTAATTAATTAAACGATTTAATTGATCAAACAATACACCGCCACAACATGCGAATATTTAATCCTCGTTACAAACATAGTGCAAATATTTCAAAAAACATATTACATGTTTTACTATAATATTAAATTATGATTAAATAGACATAGTGCAAAAAAATTTTCAAAACATATTACCAGTTTTATTATGATATTAAATTATGTCTAAAGCGTGTGTTAAAAAAATTCATGTTAAGTTCAATTCCTGCTAGGTGCAAACAACTTTAAGTGACCACGCCAACCTCCTGAAAAGGGAGGGCTTTACCTGGTTTGAGTGTGTGTGGCGGTAGGTTCAAACCCCGTGAATTAGTCGGCCATAAGGTCGGAAATCATAGTTACCAAAAAAAAAAAAAAAAAAAAAAAACGGTCGTAAGTTATTTAATATGTGTAATAAAATTGCCTGCACTAAAGGGTTTCTATTTCTAATGTGTTTTTATTCTTTCAATAAAAAAGTAAAAGTTTGACTAGTGCTTGTATAATGTATTTCGTGTTTATTTAATAGGACCCTTTGTATTTCTAATGTGTTTTTATTTCTTTTATAAAAAAGTAAAAGTTTGACTAGTGCTTGTGTAATGTATTCGGTCTTTATTTAGTAGGACCCACCAACTATGAGTCTTTATTTAGTAGGACCCTTTGTCAACCATTATTTATTAACTTTATTAGGGCCCGTTTGGTTTGTAAAAGGATTTAAAATTGGATTTGAATTCGGTTTAAAATGAAAGAAAATGAGGTAAGAGAACCAAAATATATTTTATTTAAATGTTTATTTTAATAGTTGATATATAATTTATTGAAAAGAAAGTGAGGCAGTTTCATTTTTTAATAATTAATTTATGTATAGATTGTGAGTAAGGATATAAATATGGGGCCAATTATAAGTTTGAATTTGCCAAGGATACCCCATGCGTCATGAATCAATTTATCATTACTGGATCCACTTCAATTCCAAAAACTTGAACCAAACAATTAACTTATATAATCAAACCATTCCTTAAATCTAAAAGGCTTAGCCCTTAGTCTTCAATAGCCTTATATTGACGTACATTCAAATTTATTAATTGCATTTCTTTCTTTTTCTATATTCAAACTTATTGAAATGAGCAATATTAAATTTATTAATTGCATTTCTTTCTTTTTCTATATCGAACTTATTTGAAATGAGCAATATTAATTATCACCATAAGTATTTTACTATGAAAAAAGACAAGGCCGTCCTATGGTTTTTGGTGATCTTAGGCAATAACAAGAAAGAGGCCTCATTACATTTGTAAATTAAAGATAAATTGTAGGTAAACTTGAATTACACGCATCATATATGTTTAATATCTAACGTATTTATAAACAAGACTGAGAAAAATGTGGCCATTTTAAGTGTAGGTCAATGCGATAACACCACTTGCACACCCCTCGAGCCCCTTCTGGGAAAAGATGACGCGTCACAATATTGGAAAGGAAGATAGATCCAAGTATGTATATTGAATTATTGATGCACGTTTTACGTGAGGCACATGTCTTAATTAAAGTTTTAATTCGTTAACAAGTTTTTGAATATGTTTTAAGGTTGCCGGCTCATTACATTTGTAAATTAAAGATAAATTGTATGTAAACTTGAATTATACGCATCATATATGTTTTATATCTAACGTATTTATAAACAAGACTAAGAAAAATGTGACCCATTTTAAGTGTAGGTCGATGCAATAACACCACTTGCACACCCCTCGAGCCCCCTCTGGGAAAAGATGACGCGTCGCAATATTGGAAAGGGAGATAGATCCAAGTATGTATATATTGATGCATGTTTTACGAGGGGCACATGTCTTAATTAAAGTTTTAATCTTCGTTAACAAGTTTTTGAATATGTTTTAAGGTTACTGGCTCCCATGTTTCTTGCCGTGTGCTTCAGGTTAATAATAAAGATTTATTATGTTTAGCCTTTTGACGTGATTTTCATTTACACATGTACATGTACTAATATAACCTTTTTTCTGCTTTAGACTTGTGCTAAGTATTGTTCACAAGACGAAAGAAATGCTGTTTATCTGGAGTTGATTTTTCTTAGAGCCTTTATACTTTTTCTCTCTTTCTGATTGATGTATCGTAATGGTCAATTCCATCGGTTATAATTGAACAAAAAGTCAAAAAGATTTGTGGTCAATGAAAAAGTAATCATGTTTTAAGTTTGTTATTCAAACAAATGTGTTTACTTTCATTTCAATCTGACCCACACTAATTGTTGACCCGTCACCCAAACCTACCATGTCTTCACCTCTAAGGAGAGTCATAATATGTAAATTGACTGTTAGTGGAAAACTGTTTTATAGTGCAAAGGTAGTATGCACATACATGGAAACCACGGATCCTAAGGTGCTTACACTACAAGAAACAGGAGAACAGGCGACGAAGGTCGTCCCGTCGACACAATGTTATCAGGAATATGCAGAAAACGACAAAAAAAAAAACGCTTAACCGAGGCCAAACGCGTTCAATTTTTCGGGTTGATATGCTCCCGTCGACATGTCGACGGGAACATATTGGTCAAAGTTTTCAACCTCAATAATTGCCCAAACTTATTGGGCGCGAAATTATCCCGCTAATATACTCCCGTCGACATGTCGACAGGATAATATAAATCACGAATCAAAGAGTAATTAACGTATGATTAACGTTAATTACTGTGTTTGGTTTACGTTCCCGTCGACAGTCGACGGGATAATTATATTCCCGGCGACATGTCCACAAGTTACTTTACTGAAAGAAGGTGTCCTCAAGTTACCCGAGCATAATCAACCAATTAAAAAAATCAGGCTAAACAACCGAGCCAGATGAGTTCAGAACTAGGCGTTCATTGCAGTTTTACTTGCTTCACAGAATTATAGTCTGAACTATATGCCATAAGATGGTAGTTTAAGTTTGTAAACAACATGTTTATGCTATAATTTGCAAGTCAAAGTTTTGTTTTTTCTTAATCATTATTTCAATATGACCTTATTCCATGTACTGAACATTTAACGCTATACATGGTTTTTGTAGACAAGTTACCTCGCTTTGGTGGTATTGGGTATTGTTGTTGTTGTACTCATGGATAGCAACTGTCTTCTATCATCATCATTTTTTTTTTTTTTTTGAAATACGTTTTGATTGTTCGAAACATAGAAGTAGACGCTTATTTCAGGATAAGTCAAAAGAGAGGTTGACATTTAATCTAGGACACAATTCCCGTTATTACAAATTCTGGCTCCATCCCTACGTCTTGCATAATTCTTTGAATGTTAGCAATTAAGTCCCCTTTTTTCTCTGGGAAACAACAGAGATTGGTAGGCGAAACTGATTATCTAGTGAATAAATGTAACATTATCCCACTTTAAACCAGCTAGGTAACTTTAAAGTAACTTTGATCTATTACTATATTTATTAGCTTGTACATGAAGGTAAGAAGAAAAGGAACATAAACACGCTATAATGGAAGTGTCATTAGTGCTTTCTATCGGGCAGCTATCTCTGTTAAAGTTAATTCATTGCTTGAACTTGTTGGATAAGAGGTTGAAGAGAAAGCAGTACCAAGTAAGTTCCTATCTGTGAAAAATGCTGGCTGTTTGGGTTTTGGCAATGCACCTTCATTGCCTAACATGAAAACCACCGACGACATGTTTGGCCTGTCTTCTGGACTTTGTTGTACACATAATAAGCCAACTTCTATCGATCTTAAAACTTCCGATGGATTGCTTGCCTCAGCAAAACTTGAATCCAGGAGTTCCATTGACTTTCCTTCACTATGCATCCTCCATGCCTAAATATAAATGCGGATTTATTTATTAGGCAGTAGAGTTATGCCGGATAAATTTGAAAATCAAGCAACTTACATATCCAATAAGATTAATGTTATGCTCAGAATGAACAAATCCCCTGTTTCTCTTCCCACTCACAATCTCCAGCACTAATACACCAAAGCTAAAAACATCTGACTATATTGAGAAAAGACCATCTAGCGCATACTCTGGTGACATGTAACCGCTACACATAGAACAATGTTTACAAGTCTTAATGAACGAACTTAACATAAAGCGAATGAAGATAAAACCAGAATGTTGTATCTTACTAGGTACCAACAACTCTCTCGGTGTTAGCTTCAGTTTCATTTCCTCCAAAGCTTCTAGCTATCCCAAAGTCTGATATTTTTGGGTTCATATCCACATCTAGCAGAATATTGCTAGCTTTAAGATCTCTGTGAATAATTCTTAATCGTGAATCTTGATGAAGATAAAGAAGTCCCCGCGCAATTCCTTTGATGATGTTGAGTCTCATTGTCCAATCAAGGAGTGTGCTTCGCCTTTTATCTGAACATGCATCATTGTAGGTTTAGTTGTTCAAAGTATCTTCCTTTAGTTAGTTACTATTGTCGATTTAATGGAAATTATATGATACTGACCAAATATAAACTCGTCTAAGCTTCTGTTTGGCATGTATTCATATATCAGCAACTTCTCGTCCCCCTTGAAGCTACAACCGAGGAGCTTGACAAGATTCCGGTGCTGAAGTTTTGAAATGCATATAACTTCATTCATGAACTCATTAATTCCTTGACTGGAAGTCTTTGAGAGACGTTCAACTGCAATTTCTTGCCCATCTTCTATCATACCCTGAAGATTACCAATTTTTATGTAAAAACTATACAAAATTCAAAGGTAACTATCATTCATAATTTTTGTATCAATGGCACGCTTAAACATTTTAGCTTCATAATTTAGTTATCTATAATGAATTAGAATGTTTCTCTAACAATTAGTCAAACGGACGAATCTTAATGTGACGCAAACTAAATTCAAATAAATAAGATTCTTCATTTACCTTATAGACGGGTCCAAATCCACCCTCTCCAAGTTTATTATCGAGTGAAAAATTAGCAGTAGCTTTAGCTACTCTAGAGAAGCTAAACAATGGTAGCTCCATGGCTTCTCTCCCGCTTTCACCTAAATTTAGTGACCCCCCTGAACCATTTAACATGCTTATTACTTTAGGTTTAATTTATTACTATAATAATTAAATTAAAAAAAAAAAAAAAAAAAAAAAAAAAAAAAATAACCTTTGAGTATCAAGAACTTTGAGTATGTTCATGTCCTTTTGAATTCATCATGTAATCCTTAAGTTGTCGGTATTAATATATTTCACATTTTCATTAAAAAAAAAATGGTTTAATTTTTAAATCGATTCTGATCACTTTATCGCTAAAACTCTACAAATATCTTACCTTCCTCAGTTTTTGGTGAAAGATGTCTTTTTCTCCAAGCATACCACAACCATGTGCTCAAACTTATCACAAAAACCACCAAAAAGACACCAATCAAGATGAATTTGATGTTTGTTTCTCTGGTCTTTTTGAAAACCAATGGAGTAAGTGCATGATCTTAACACCAAAAGACAAAAAGAGCATCGTTAATCAACTTACAGACTCGATCATAACAACCGTGAAAGTAAACAGAAAAACTACATGATAGTAGATGGATTTTATTTTATCTTATTTATTTATTTATTTATTTTTTTGGAAATAAACATGAAGAAAGCATAAGGTATTCAGGTGGTTACCTAATTCGGAGGAAGCCATTCTCACAAATATATCTTGACCACCCTTCAAGCTTGCCCTGATATCTAATAAGTCATTGAACCAAAGCAAGCAACCACTTCCTTCGCCTCTGATATCAGTATTTGCATATGCCATACAAGTGCAGTTCAGTAGGCATATTGCTTTACATTCCGTTAAAGACATTGTATTGTTAAACCACGAAGTCTGTGTATCTGGTAATTTTATATTAGAATACTTGATAAACCCATCTGTTCCATTTTTGCAATCCAACGGTATTCTCCTCACACAACCACGTGTCCAATCTCCTGTTACCCAACCCCTTTTGTTTATCGGCTCAAATTTTGCCTCATCTAAGCACGAACATTTCTGCGTGTCTTCAGTGTTGCAGCTTCCATAAGGGCCACAGATTTTGTACGTGTCACAAATATCTTTTGGTAATGTCACAATAACCTCCCATATTTTCTTATCTTCTTGCCACACTGAACGTTCTAGATTCCCAGAAGAAGTCAAGGTGGACTTCGATATGACAGAATTGTTTAACATATTATAAAAGATAACCGCCTATTTTTCATTAATAACCGTATTGTATGAAAAGTAAGTGTTGTTGGAAGGCCAGGATGACCCACTAAACCATTCACCATTCCATGGTCCGTGCCGAAACTTGACCTCCAAACCATCTCTTAGTACGAAGTGAGGATAACCACGTGTGTCCATGCTCCAGGTGAATTCCCCTATAGCTGGATCATCAATACTCTTCCATGATGTTAAATGCCATTCGGCGCCTGTTAAGTAATTTTTTCCACACTTCATGCCTGGTAGATTAGTATCCGTTGGATAATTGAAACTCTCCCACAGAATCTTCATGCTGTTTTGATCCGTGATGACTAGATTTCCAGAGTCGTAAAGCTGTGCAGTTGCATTTCCTGTTGATGTTGAGTTGGATGACCACACTACATGATCGGTATAGTTCTTGAGAACAAGATTTCCCACACTGTCAATCCTTAAAATGCTTGATGATACATTGGTGAGGGGGTAGTCTCTGTTGGCAACCCAAACCACTGTTTTAACAGAAATTTGCTTATACCAAATACCAACGTAAGTGTTATCCGAGCTACCTGGCTTGATGAATCCCAGTTCAAATGTTCTACCAGGAGATACCAGCGTGTCGTTTTCTGTCAAGAAGCTTGAGTTTGAGATGATGTCAATTTCGGCTGTGTATATTTTTTGCATGTGGAGTGAAAAAACTAGAAGAACAAGTATGGTTGCTTCCTCCATTAAAATCATTTCCTTCAAGCTCCTCAAAAAAAAAATATTTTTTTTTTGAATGGAATCAAAGTCTTATTATCACCTACCGTATGCTTTGGGGTCAACAAGTCTTCTTGACAAAATGTCAATGTTTATACTATGTAATTAGCTTATACAGTTAATATCCACATTCAATGGATGTACTGTACTATATGCGAAGGGGAAAAATTGATTCATCCACATAAAATAGAAAGTAAATTACATATATGCCCTTACATTTTGTTTATTTCATATTTACGATAGTGACCCTTAACAACGCTTTCAATAACTTGTTTTTTTCTTTGTGGGTGACACGCAGCCGCCATTCCTTTACTATTCCCAATTCTACCATTGCCAATTACTTATGCCAAGTTAATTATTACTCGTAAAGTACATGAAGAACTTGTATTGTAATCTCTTTTTTTCATTAATAAAAATGATAAATAAGGACTGATTGATGGTCCAAAAAAGAAACTTAAATCATCAAACGACCAACCAACAAAGGGTTTAAGAAACCTGATACGAGTAATGATGGGCCCAAAACTAAACGAGAGCTTCGTATATTGTTTAATTTGTTATTTGAGTTTATTTGAATTTGGATTTTGTTGGTTTTGTGGGAAAATGTTGTTGAAATGAATATGTATGTATTTAGGAGAAGTTTGTTACTAGAAATCTATGTTGCAGCTTCATTCGCCTTTAGACGTAGAAAGGCGTGCCTTTTTATGTTACGTGCATCATGGCAATCTGGAAAATGGGACAGATTCTGAAATCAAGGGTTGTTTTGTGTTTTGAGGGGTGTTTGTTTCGACTTATATACCCGGCGTAGGGCTTATTTGGTTTTTCGGATTATGTTTCATAAGATCACTTTTTGTGGCTTCTTTTGAAACTTTTCGGCTTATGTAAGTTTATTATGTTATATAAAGCTTATATAAGCCAAAAAGTTTCATAATAAGCCACAAAAAGCGAGCTTATGAAATATAAGCCCAAAAGCCATAAGCCGGCTATATAAGCCGAAACAAACACCCCCTGAATGTGGTTATGTCATACAGAGTTATTAGATGTAGATTTTTTAGCTGTGACAAAAGGGGCTGCAGAAGTTGGTGCTTGGTTGTGGTTTTGCTAATTGAAGTTGTGATAATCGTTGTTTAAGTGTCAAGGTTTGAAGGTTTTTATTATTTTAGGATTTACACATAAAACGACTTTTAAATATAATCAGATAGTCAGATTTGATATTGTTGCAACTACTTAATACAGAATAGATGATTATTAAACGCCTAAATGTGGATAATCAGATATTTTTCACTATACCTATACACCAGAAAGTGATTATGTGACTTAAAAACACAATTTGAAAATGTAATGTCAAATACTTCCTATTATCAAAGTGTGGCTTGTTTAAGACGATGCGATATTGGGTAGTTCTTTTTGCTTATTTTTTCATATTATGTTAGACTTCGTATGCTATTGCCTAGTGTGAGCCAGCATTCTAACAGCAGAATAAAATTTTCATTTGTAACGAGAATTTTATAATTTGCGATGTTGCAGGAACTTGCTGAAGCTAGGAAGAAAAAGAGAAGGCCTCATTACACGCTTGAGCAAGTGTGTACTCTACTAAATTTATTTATTTCCATATAGTAGTACAGTTCATCTCGCCGTATGACTCAGATCAATATTATTATCCAATGCAGGAGCTTGCTTTACTATGGGAAAAGATGAGGCGTCGCAATATTGGAAAGGAAGATAGATCCAAGTATGTATATTAATGCACGTTTTACGTGGGGCACACGTCTTAATTAAAGTTTTAATCTTCGTTAACAAGTTTTTGAATATGTCTTAAGGTTGGTGAGTCAGGCTCTAACGAAGATGAAGGGCAAAATTCATGAAATTGCCGGCTCCCATGTTTCTTGCCGTGTGCTTCAGGTTAATAACAAAGTTCTATTGTGTTTAACCTTTTGATGTGTTTTTCTTTTACACATGTACTAATATAACCTTTTTTCTGCTTTAGACTTGTGCTAAGTATTGTTCACAAGACGAAAGAAATGCTGTTTATCTGGAGCTGAAGCCACATTTTCTCACCCTAGCTTGCAACACTTACGCAGTGCATCTCATTACAAAGATGTTGGATAATGGTTCGTATTAGACTTTATATAATTCTGTTTTAAATCTATATTAGCTGAAATATTGTCTGTTGCTTATTGTACTATACCCTCGCTTTTGCAGCCTCAAAGGAACAAGTGGTGGAATTCATATCTTCTCTCCATGGGCATGTTGCTTCTCTTCTACGACATATGGTCGGTTCAGTTGGTATGACACTTCACTTTCATTTTACAAATGTCTTGTATTTTGTCATTTATCCATTGATCCTTTGCCCCCTTTCCTTAGTTCCTCATTAAAGATCAGTAAACTACTATATTCTTTATTAATCTTTGTATCGTACACCCCACTGTTCTGCTTTATCTATATGTTGTTCTGAAGACACTATTGTTGAATTTAATCTCGTCACTTTCTTTTGTAGTTGTTGAACATGCTTATCAACTGGGAAATGCCACTCAAAAGCAATCTCTTTTAATGGAACTGTATTCTACTGAGCTTCAGTTGTTTAAGGATTTAGGTCAAGTGAAAGAGCGCAGGTAAATACACCTCTTTTTTGTTACATTTATGGTTGTTACTATGTTCTACATACCCGTGTGTCTCATATATGTCTTTTGTATTAACAGATTGGTTGATATTATTGCAAAGCTGAATTTGCAAAAATCAGCAGTAGTGAGGCATATGTCGGCTGTTTTACAACCAATTTTAGAAAAAGGGATAGTCGATCATTCCATCTTACACAAGGTTCTTGTGGAGTACTTTACAATTGCTGATAAGGTATTTAAATTTTTGATTTTCGTTATTTCCTTTTGTTTCATTCATGTTTCTAAAACCAAGTGTATGGATAGACCTCTGCAGCAGACGTTATTCAACATGTATCGAGTGCACTTCTTGTGCGGATGATCCATACGAAAGATGGATCCAAGGTTGGGATTATTTGCATCAAGCATGGCAGTGCCCAGGTTTGTTAAAATATATTCATCTCTTTTTTGTTATCTTACTATCCAAGGTTGGGATTATTTGCATCAAGCATGGCAGTGCCCAGGTTTGTTAAAATATATTCATCTCTTTTTTGTTATCTTGATAAGTTGAGCTGTTTATTTATGTGTTAAATTATTGCAGGAGAGAAAGAAAATTATTAAAGGAATGAAGGATCACGTCAGTAAGATAGCTTTAGATAGATTTGGCAGTATGGTAAGGATGAACTCTGACTCTGCGTTAAGATGTATCATCTATGTTGTGGCCATATATTTGATCCAAGTGTTATAAAATAATTGGAATGTTGTGTTTTGCCTAAATTCTTTTTTTCTTGTTTAATAGGTGCTCGCATGCATTCTTTCTGTCGTTGATGACACACAGTTAGTAAAAAAGGCCATCCTTCGCGAACTCCAAACAGTACAAAAGGATTTGATTCTGGATAAGGTTATCTTCTAATAAATTTAAATGATTCAAACTTCAGTACTATGTAATATCTGTCTAATCTTTTTATTGAAAGTAATGTTACTAATTGTTATTTTCAATGTAATTTCAGAATGGAAGACGCCCTTTATTGCAGCTTCTTCATCCAAATTGCTCACGTTATCTTAGCCCAGATGATTTGTCTTTGTTGGATTCATCTGTACCTTCTTTATTAACAACGGTAATTTTTATGTTTGACTTTTTGGTCTTTTTTGTAAAACAAAATGATGTAATATTCTCCGAATTACATTCTTTTTGCATCAGGGTGGCGCAGAAGCAGAAACCGAAGCTAAGTCTTCAGATGCTGAAGCTGATGAGGACATGAATGATGCAGATGAAACTGTAAAATCTGTAACTGGTGGGAAAAAGGATCCTGCTTTACGAAGACGAGAGTTGTTGGTTGATAGTGGACTTGCTGAGGTTCGGATAATAATTATTTTAGGGTCAAATATGCAGTTTCATACAAGCTGCAACTAAACTGATTATTCAAGGATAAACTAAAGTTTACTTATTACATTTTTTATTAAATCTGATCTGATAAACTTCTACTCCTATTTCTCAAAAAGACAAATCTTTTAAAATAAATATTATATTTTTTGATATCCTATTTTGACAGTTTGAAACAAACAACTCACACAATCAATGTTTACATTTGCTTATTTATACAGAGTCTCATTGATGCATGTACCGAGAGTGCTGAGGAATTGCTTAGATCAAATCATGGAAGAGAGGTCTTGTTTGAGGTAATAAACTAATAATATCAACAGCTAGCTACATATATAAAAAAGAAATGTATGTGCTTATTTGCATATATATCTCTTGACAATTTTTTTTTCACGCCATATGTGAGTGTATCAACGTGGTTTGAATGTAGGTTGCTTCAGGGGGCGCAGACAACATTCTTAGCCCACATTTGGATGAAAAGTTGGCTTCTTTGCACGAAGCTATAGCATCTGTCGTAGCAACCCCTAAATCAGAAGAGGAACATCTTCTAGAAAACTTCCATTCAAGCAGGACAATAAGAAAATTAATACTCGAATCACCTTCCTTTGCATCTACTTTATGGGAGAAAGTTTTCAAAGGGAAGTGTAAGACATGGGCCCAAGGTCACAGGTAACTTAACCACATTGATTTTTCTTAGAGCCTTTATATTTTTTCTCTCTTTCTGATGTATCGTAACGGCTGATTCAATTGGTTATAATTGAAAAAAAAGTCAAAAAGATTTGTGGTCAATGAAAAAGTAATCATGTTTTAAGTTTGTTATTCGAACAAATATGTTTACTTTCATTTCAATCTGACCCACACACTAATTGTTGACCCGTTACCCAAACCTACCATGTCTTCACCTCTAAGGAGAGCCATAATATGTAAACTGACTGTTAGCAAAGAAAGAATTGCAGCCTTTACTGAAAGAAGGTGTACTCAAGTTACCCGAGCATAATCAACCAAAAAAATCAGTCTAAACAACCGAGCCAGATGAGTCCAAAACTAGGCGTGTATTGGGGTCTTACTTGCTTCACAGAATTATAGTATGAACTATATGCCTTAAGAAGATGGTAGTTTAAGTTTGTAAACATGTTTATGCTATAATTTGCAAGTCAAAGTTTGTTTTTTCTTAATCATTATTTCGATATGACCTTATTCCATGTACTCTTAACATTTAACGCTATACATGGTTTTTGTAGACAAGTTACCTCGCTCTCGCAGGATTTGCTATTCTTATTGTTGTAGTCATGGACTAGCAACTGTATTATTTATCTTTTTTGTGAAAAAGCATTTTTATTGTTTGAAACTTAGAAGTAGACACTTGGGGCATGTTTGGTGTGTCGGAATTGGAATCAAGGAATGGTTTCCTCCCCAATAATGATGTTTGTCTAGTCCTAAATGATTTTTGGATAGATATCATATTCAAATAAAGTTTGGAACGGACATACATGCTTGTACATGAAGGTAAGAAGAAAAGGAATGCAAGAACGGACATATCATAAGTGCTTTCTATCGGGCATCTATCTCTGTAAAAGTTAAGCCATTGCTTGAACTTGTTGGATAAGAGATTGAAGAGAAACCAGTACCAAGTAAGTTCCTATCTATGAAAAATGCTGGCTGTTTAGGTCTTGGCAATGCACCTTCATTACCTAACATGAGAACCACCGATGACATGTTTGGCCTGTCTTCTGGACTTTGTTGTACGCATAATAAGCCAACTTCTATGGATCTTAAAACTTCCGATGGATTGCTTGCCTCAGAAAAACTTGAATCCAGGAGTTCCATTGACTTTCCTTCACTATGCATCCTCCATGCCTAAATATAAATGCGGATTTAATTATTAGGCAGTAGAGTTATGCCGGATAAATTGCCCAATAAGATTATTGTTATGCTCAGAATGAACAAATCCCCTGTTTCTCATCCCACTAATACACCAAAGCTGAAAACATCTGACTTTATTGAGAAAAGACCATCTAGCGCATACTCTGGTGACATGTAACCGCTATACATAGAATAATGTTTACAAGTGTTAAATAACGAACTTAACAAAAAGCGAATGAATATAAACCAGAATGTTGTATCTTACTAGGTACCAACAACTCTCTCAGTGTTAGCTTCAGTTTCATTTCCTCCAAAGCTTCTAGCTAACCCGAAGTCTGATATTTTTGGGTTCATATCCACATCTAGTAGAATATTGCTAGCTTTAAGATCTCTGTGAACAGGGGCGACGCTTGGAAATTTCGAGTGGGGGGTCGGGATCTAAATTTTTTTTTCCTAACACTATGGGGGGTCGAAACCGAATTAAATTGGGGGGGCGAAACCGAAAATACCGAAATTTTTCTACACGAAAACTATATACCCCTACATCGCAAAAAAAATTTCGGGGGGTCGGCCGCCCCCCCCCCCCCCCCCCCCCCCGGCACCTTAGAAGCTGCGCCCCTGTCTGTGAATGATTCTTAATCGTGAATCTTGATGAAGATAAAGAATTCCTCGTGCAATTCCTTTGATGATGTCAAGTCTCTTTGTCCAATCAAGGAGTGTGCTTTTCTTCTTATCTGTACATCATGTAGGATTATTTGTTCAAAGTATCTTACCGTAGTAAGTTACTATTGTCGATTTAGTAGAAATTATATGATACTGACCAAATATAAACTCATCTAAGCTTCTGTTTGGCATGTATTTATATATAAGCAACTTCTCATCCCCCTCGATGCTACATCCGAGGAGCTTGACAAGATTCCGGTGCTGAAGTTTTGAAATGCATATAACTTCATTCATGAACTCATCAATTCCTTGACTGGAAGTTTTTGAGAGACGTTTAACTGCAATTTCTTGCCCATCTTCTAGCATACCCTGAAGATTACCAATTTTTATGATAAAACTTTCCAAAATTCAAAGATAACTATCATTCATATTTTTTTGTATCAATGGTATGCTTAAACATTTTAGCTTCATATTTTTGTTATCTATAATGAATTAGAATGTTGCTCTAACACTTATAGTCAAATGGATGAATCATAATGTGACGCAATACCCAGCAAACTGAATTCAAATAAATAAGATTCTTCATTTACCTTATAGACCGGTCCAAATCCGCCCTCTCCAAGTTTATTGTCGAGTGAAAAATCAGCAGTAGCTTTAGCTACTCTAGAGAAGCTAAACAATGGTAGCTCCATGGCTTCTCTCCCGCTTTCATCTACATTCAGTAACCCCCCTGTGCGTTAACAATACAAAACCTGTCAAACTGGTTGAGCCTACTCACAGAATACTGACTATTCTGAACCATTTAACATACTTATTACTTTAGATTTAATTTTTAAATCAATTCTGATCACTTTATCGCTAAAACTCTAGAAATATCTTACCTTCCTTAGTTTGTGGTGAAATATGTATTTTTCTCCAAGCATACCACAACCATGTGCTCAAACTTATCACAAAAACCGCCAAAAAGACTCCAATCAAGATGATTTTGATGTTTGTTCCTCCGTCCTTTTTGAAAACCGATGAATCAAGTGCATGATCTTAACACAAGAAATCAAAAACAACATCGTTAATCAACTTGCATAGTCATAACAACCATGAAAGTAACTAGAAAGATTACATGATATATATATATATATATATATATATATATATATATATATATATATATATATATATATATATATATATATATATATGTATGTATCGTGAGACTTTCTTTTCAGAACTCATATAAATGTGAGAACTTTCCGAACTCCCCTTAACGAATCAAAATTTAGTAAATTATTTTATGTTTAATTTAATATATGTAATTTTCATAAAATGATATCTCATATAAAGGCAAATCTACAATGAATTCAATGAAAGCTTTGTATTTTGTTCCATTAGATAATACCATGAACAATACATGAGAGAATTTTACTATGTTTATTAAATCCATTTTTCGCAAATCTACAATGA
The DNA here is from genome assembly GCA_030686995.1 of Artemisia argyi. Taxonomy (NCBI): domain Eukaryota; kingdom Viridiplantae; phylum Streptophyta; class Magnoliopsida; order Asterales; family Asteraceae; genus Artemisia; species Artemisia argyi. Next base: position 172,396,112 of record CM060687.1, on the reverse strand, counting down.
ATTCAAGGAAAGTCTTTGTATTTCGATCCCATTTTAGATTTGTGTAAAATGGATTTAATAAACATAGTAAAATGGTCTTATCTAATGGGTAAAAAATATGAAGACTTTCATTGAATTCGTTGTAGATTTGCGTTTGTATGAGATATCATTTTATGAAAATTACATATAATAAATTAAACACTAAATTTTGATTGGTTAAGGAGAGTTCTGAAGGTTCTCATAATTATATGAGTTCTAAAAAGAAAGTCTCACTATATATATATATATATATATATATATATATATATATATATATATATATATATATATATATATATATATATATATATATATATATATATATATATATATATAGTAGTTACCTAATTCAGAGGAAGCCATTCTCACGAATATATCTTGACCACCCTTCAAGTTCGAGCATGCCCTGATATCTAATAAGTCATTGAACCAAAGCAAGCAACCACTTCCTTCGCCTCTGATATCAGTATTTGCATATGCCATACAAGTGCAGTTCTGTAGGCATCTTGCTTTACATTCCATTAAAGACATTGTATTATTGTTAAACCACGAAGTCTTTGTATCTGGCAATTTTAGATTAGAATACTTGATAAACCCATCTGTTCCATTTTTGCAATCCAATGGTATTCTCCTCACACAACCACCTGTCCAATCTCCTGTTACCCACCCCTTTTTGTTTATCGGCTCAAATTTTGCCTCATCTAAGCACGAACATTTCTGCGTGTCATCAGTGTTGAGCTTCCATAAGGGCCACAGATTTTGTATGTGTCACAAATATCTTTTGGTTTTGTATCAAAAACCTCCCATATTTTCTTATCTTCTTGCCAGAATGAAAGTTCTACATGCCCATAAGTAGTCACGTGGAACTTCGATATGTTAGAAATGTTTACCATAGTACTATAAACCGCCTCTTTTTCATTAATAACCATACTGTATGGAAAGTACGTGTTGTTGGCTGGCCAGATTGTCCCACTAAACCATTCACCATTCCATGGTCCGAGCCGAAACTTGACATCCAAACCATCTCTTATTACGAATTGAGGATAACCACGTGAGTCAATGCTCCATGTGAATTCCCCTATAGCTGGATCATGAACACTCTTCCATGATGTTAAATGCCATTCGGCGCCTGTTGAGTAATTTTTTCCAAGCTTCATGCCAGGTAGATAAGTATCCGTTGGATAGTCAAAACTCTCCCACAGAATCTTCATGCTGTTTCCATCCGTGATGACTAGATTTCCAGAGTCATAAAGCTGTGCAGTTGCATTTCCTGATGATGTTGAGTTGGATGACCACACTACATGATCGGTATAGTTCTTGAGAACAAGATTTCCCACACTGTCAATCCTTAACATGCTTGATGATGCATTGGTGAGGGGGTAGTCTCTGTTGGCAACCCAAACCACTGTTTTAACAGAATCTTTCTTGTACCAAATTCCAATGTAACTGTTATCCGAGCTACCTGGCTTGAAGAATCCCAGTTCAAATGTTATCCGAGCTACCAATGTAACTGTTATCCGAGCTACCTGGCTTGAAGATACCAGCGTGTCGTTTTCTGTCAAGAAGCTTGAGCCTGAGATGATGTCAATTTCGGCTGTGTATATTTTTTGCACGTGGAGTGAAAAAACTAGAAGAAGAAGTATGGTTGCTTCCTCCATTAAAATCAATCCCTTCAAGCTTTTCATTTTTAAAAAAAAAATCTAATCTCTAGAATGGAATCGAAGTCTTATTATTACCCTACCGTATACTTTGGGGTCAACAAGTCTTCTTGACAAAATGTCAATGGCTTACAGTTAATATCCACATTCAATGGATGTACTATATGCGAATCATAGTCAATTAGTCATCAAGTATGTATATGATTGTGCTATGTGTTAGAGTTCGACAATCAAATAACACATATTGCGGAAGTTAGGATCAATAATAACACGTATAAAGATAACTAAAACATAAATAGTAACGTACCCGATGCACTTCAATAAACCTTGAACTTTGTGTAAATTAGATCAATGATAAACCCCTTACCGTTTTGTTTATCGATCTCTTGATAATTACTATAGTGAGTAATTACCTCGTTCTTGTACACACAAACTACTAACGAATAAAGGTTTATGCAAGTAAACGAAAACACTTGTTTTAGCTTTAGGAAAATTGACCCAAAACCCTAAGATGGGTTGTGTGCTGATCGGCCAAGAAGAAAAGAAAGAGAGGAAAAGCTTTAGGGTTTTGTGTGTGTGCACAAAAGATGTGAATGTCTAACCCTTGGCCTTGTATTTATACTAGATGATATCTTGGAGACCAAGCAAGCATGGGTCGATCCCTATGGGCTAGGGTCGACCGGCCATGCCCCTTCCAAGGGGATTCCGGATCCTTCTTGTCTCCCAAATTACATTCTAGTCCTCGTTCTTTCGTTACTTATAATAGTTAATACTTACGTTTAATAATTAACGATTATTTAGTCCCTCAAGTGTTTATAAATATATATATATATATGATACATATAACATATATATATTTATCTTACTTTATTCTCGTTTGTAATGTGTGCAATCCCGAGGTCTCGGGTTCGATACTAGTCATTTACTTATTCATATTTATACGTAACTTTTAACAGCTCCCACTCGTATATCTATTAATAGTAAAATGACATTGGTTGGCGTCTTGCAACACTCCAATGCCCCCAGTTCGACCCGAGCTAGGTTTCCTGGAAAACCTTTAATGATTCATCATTATAATTATCCTTTCGCTTCTAGTACTACATTAATAAAGATGTGAGGTTCTTTATTAAATTATGTTTCTCGTCTCTTTATGATTGAACAAAATTACCAAAACATCTGAACGTATTCCAGATAGACTTTGGGCATGGCCACGCAAACATTTGTTCAACCCTACGAGGGGCCCAGCAGTATTAAACTTCTGAACAAATCAGAAGGAACGAATTCTCTCTTGACTACAAGAATAACCCATGAACTTCGCAACACTTCTGAAAACAACCCTTATGACTTCCAATTACGGTAAGCGGTAGATTGTCTCGCAAAAATGCACTACATCCATGACACTTATCAGGTATCTCAAGTCTGAGGATAACTTTAAATATGATTCTCACAATAAATTTTAAATCATATTGTTGGGATAAGTCCAATACTCAATTCATTGAATATCATGTGAAATTGGTATGACTACGCATTAATATACTTTCAAGTATATCCTAAACCAAAACTCAAAATTCTCTTAGTTTAATGATATTCCCATATCATTAATCGACAACGGACTATTTAGAATAATAAATTATTCATGGATCTTAAACATGCAAATATATGATATATTATTAAGACAATGAATAAATAAACATAAACAATACTTTATTTCATTAAAATAATAATTGTACATTACATCCCATATCCAAATACTAATCACAAATGGGCATGAAACTTTCAGCTAATTTAAGTCCTATTCCTTCAGCATGCTTGTAAAGCTTGGTGCCAGGTAAAGGCTTTGTAAATTGATCAGCCAAGTTTTCATCTGTGTGAACTTTGAGCATTTCGATTTCACCTATTTTGACTTGTTCTCGAACATAGTGATGCTTAATCGGGAAATGTCTGGTGCCTTTCATGATTCCAGGTTCATTGGCAAATGTAATTGCAGCTGAGTTGTCACAATACATTTTTATAGGTCGTTGAATCGAAGACATAACCCCAAGCCCTGAAACGAACTTCCTAATCCAAACAGCTTCCATTGCAGCTTCTGAAGCAGCTATATACTCACTTTCTATAGCAGACATCGCTAGTACATTCTGCTTTCTGCTCCTCCAATCCACAGCTCCTCCATTAATGACAAAAACATAACAAGTCTGAGACTTCGTATCATCTTTATCACCTTTCCAAGAAGCATCGCAGTAACCTGTAACATCAAGTTCTGCAGATGGAGTACCCCCATAAACTAAGAACATCTCTTTAGTAGCCCTAAGGTACTTAAGAATATTCTTAACAGCAGTCCAGTGTTTTTCACCTGGATTCTGCTGATATCGACTGGTTAAATTCTGAGCAAATGCCACATCAGGCCTTGTGCTTTTCACCGCATACATAATAGATCCCACAGCCGAAGCATAAGGGACTCTCTTCATGCGCTGCACCTCTTCAGGTGTTGAAGCACAAACTTTTTCGCTCAAGCCATGTTGTTCTTGCATCGGCAAATATCCTTTCTTGGAATTTTGCATATTGAATCTCTTCAATATTTTATCAATGTAATCACTTTGACTTAATCCAATTAATCGCTGTGATCTATCTCTATATATCTTGATTCCCAGAATAAATGCAGCTTCCCCTAAATCTTTCATAGAAAAACAACTTCCAAGATATGCCTTAACCTTTTGCAAACTTGGAATGTCATTCCCCATGATCAATATGTCATCGACATATAATATAAGGAAAACTACATTACTCCCACTAGCTTTGTGATATACACATGGCTCATCAAGATTTTGAGTGAATCCATACTTCTTAAGTTCACTATCAAATCTCTTATTCCATTGTCGTGATGCTTGCTTTAATCCATAAATGGATCTTTTAAGCTTGCATACACGATCTGGGAATTCTAGATTCACAAACCCCTCAGGCTGCGCCATATAGATGTCTTCATCTAGGCGACCATTTAAGAAGGCGGTTTTGACATCCATTTGCCAAATCTCATAGTCATAGTAAGCGGCTATGGCTATAAGAATCCTAATAGCCCTTATGTCAGCTAGAGGAGAAAAGGTCTCCTCATAGTCAACACCAAAAGTTTGAGTATAGCCTTTTGCTACCAAACGGGCCTTATAGGTGTGTACAATGCCATCCATATTAGTCTTTTTCTTGTAGAGCCATTTACTTCCAACTAACTTGGCACCCGGAGGTAGGTCTACTTCTTCCCAGACTTCATTGTCTTTCATGGATTGCATTTCCCCATTCATAGCTCCCTGCCATTTTTCCTTTTCAGGACTATTTATAGCAGCTTTATAACTTGTAAGTTCATCAAGATCCCCTATCAAGTTGTCATCACACTCCATGTTAAGACATAGACGTGTAGGAGCCTTCACATATCTAGATGACCTGCGAACGGGAACCACTTCAACTTTAGGTGGTGGACCTAAACTTTCAGGTTCCACAGGAAGTTGGCTAGTGTTTTCAGAAGGTGCTACATCTTCATGATCGTCTTCCAGATCATATACTCTCCCACTGAATTCTTGAGATATGAGCTCCTTTTCTAAGAAGTCTCCATACCTTGCAACAAAAACTTTGTTTTCAGCTGGGTAATAAAAGTAGTAACCCATAGTTTCCTTAGGGTATCCTACGAAGATGCACTTCACAGATCTTTGTTGGAGTTTGTCTGCTGAGTCACGTTTAACATACGCCTCACAACCCCAGACCTTTAGATAAGACAAGTTAGGAGCTTTTCCAGTCCATAACTCATATGGAGTCTTATCAACCTTCTTTGTTGGAACCATATTCAAAATTCAAACTGCAGATTCCAAGGCATAATCCCAAAACGAGTAAGGAAGAGTTGTTAGATTAAACATATATCTTATCATGTCTTGCAATGTATGTTTCCTTCTCTCAGATACACCATTTTGTTGTGGAGTATATGGAGAAGTAAGGTGCTGGACAATTACCTCCTTTGCTAAGTAATCTATAAACTCTTGACTCAGGTATTCATCACCTCTATCGGATCGAAGAGCTTTAATCTTCTTTCCAAGTTGCAACTCTACTTCTGCTTTAAACACTTTCAATGTTTCAAACACCTCATGTTTATGTTTAAGTAAATAAACATAACCATAACGGCTGTAATCATCCGTAAATGTTAAGAAGTAGCTAGCACCTCTCCTTGACACATGTCTAAGTGGTCCACACACATCTGTGTGAATAAGACCAAGTAGATCATTAGCCCTTTCAATTCTATTTTTAAAGGGTTTCTTAGTCATTTTCCCAGCAATGCAAGATTCGCACTTAACATATGATTCATCATTGGTCTTTTCTAAAAGCCCATCATGTTGCAGCTTTTTCATGCGATCCTTGCCAATGTGAGCAAGTCGACAATGCCAAAGATAAGACGAATCCAGACCTTTCTTGATTCTCTTATTGTTGATGCTATACATTGAATTATTTTTAACAAAAGCATTATCATTATTATTCATATCAATTTCAAACACACCATTCACAGGAATAGCATTAAAATAAAAAACACCATTTAAAGAAACTGAAATTCCATTGCTAGAAACAGTATGATGAAAACCAAGGTTCAACAAACATGAAAATGAAATTACACCTCTAACAATTGACGGTGCATAATGACAATTATTTAAAGATAGTACTAAGCCCGAAGGCAACACTAAATCATAAACTCCTATAGCTTCAACTCCTGCATGCGCTCCATTACCAACGTGCAAGAATTGTTGTCCATAGGCTAGCTTTCTCTCAACTGTAAACCCCTGCAAGGTATTGCAAATATGAATGCCACATCCCGTATCATATACCCATGAATTCAATTTAGGAGTAAGAGTGAATAATTCAATCATAAAGAACGCACCTGATGAACTGGGGTTACCAGCTTCATTCCCCTGCTTCTTGAGTCGCAAGTCATGAATGCAGAGAGGGAAATTGTGCTTCCAATGGCCCTTTTCATGACAATGGTGACAAGCCTGATCCTTCTTGTTTGGCAGATTCACCTTGTTCTGCTTAGGCTGACTTTTCTTCACCTTGAGTTGAGGTTGATAGGCCATGACCTGCTTGCCTTTATCACCTTTCCCCTTACCTTTGTTCACATGCGATTTCTTCTGGATTCTCCCCCCATGAATTGCCAACACTTGTGGGGTAGGGGCCTTGACCTTGGCTGGTAGACTCTTCTCATAATCAACAAGCAGTGCGAGTAATTCTGAGACTGTCTTCCCCGAGCAGTGCATGTTGAAATTCTGCACAAAACCAGCAAAGTCCTTGTTAAGGGCCCTGTTGATCAAGTGCACTTGCACATTCTCAGGGTAACCAAATCCAATTCTGTGAAGCTGGTCAAAAGATTCCTTCATCTCAGTCACATAATCTTCAACTGGTTTACCATCACCATGCTTGCAGTTGTGTAGCTTGTCCAGTTCATCATACAATTCAACTGCGGGAGGTTTCTCATAAGATTGCTAAAGTACTTCAAGCATATCTTTTGGGAAAAAGTACTCAAACTTCTTTTGTAACTGAGCACTCATGCTAGTGAGCATTAAACAAGCAACCTCATTAAACTTAGCATGTTTCTCGCTCCATGCCGCCTTAACTGCTTCTGGTTCAGTAGCAGCAGGCTCAGCAGGACATTCATCGGTCAAGAAATTGAGCTTACCGGCCGCCCTCAAGACAATTCTAAGCTGTAACAATTCACAATTTCAGGTTAATTACCATTCCCGGAAAATTTCACTATTCACTTTTACTATTCATTTTTTCCCGAAACTTTCCCGAAAGTTGATTTTTATTTGATTTTATCGAGTGATAAATCATTTCCATGGCAAATTAAAAGTTTAACTTTCATAAGCTCATTTTCGTGAAAGTTATTAAGGAATTACACGGAATTACACGTTTTAGGGTAAAACGTCAATCAGAAATTCTACGCACAACGAAATTCAACCCCGTCAGGTGACCCCACATCAGTAAAATATTTTACACACTCATGATTTATTTGAGAATTAATCGTGACTGAGAAAAATATGACCAAAAACTTCCCAGCAGGTCACCCATGCCTGTACTACTCTCGCATGAGCACGCTTAACCATTTGGGCGATTAACCGTGAGACCACAAAACGCGTTTCTAAGACTTTTTTAAGTTTTCAACTTATTAGAAAAAGTCAACATATTCTTTCCCTCCTCCATTGACCAAAAATGATCCCTTGATGTTATAAATCATTTCGTGATTTTTAGGCTTACGGTTTGATGTCTAAAAGACATTTAATACCAACCGACACTAGACTGAGCCCAGTCTAGACATTATAAGTCATTTTAAATCATTTTTATAACATTAGAAAAGTAACATTTTACTTTTCTCAATTTTACGCAATATTCAGCGTTTTACGCGAATTACGCGTTTTAGACCGTGTTTCCAGTTTTTAGCAGGGTTTTAGCACCCGATGGAACCTACCACTCATTTTATATTTTATTATGGAACTTATTGACATGTTTATCAATACTTTCAAGTTCCATAATTTTACGACACCCGGTTTTACGTTTTGAGGCTTAATCATTTACGATTGGCATTTCCCGGAGTCAAAACACACTAGATATCTTGGATAATATCATCCAAAGTCCAACCCTTGTTCTCCAAGGTCTTCAAACCGCCATATGGGGGGGGGGGTTTCACACTAGGTGGCTTGATCTCAAGCTAAATGGCCTTAGATTTCATCCATGTGTTCACCTTGGCCTCCAAGGTTGGACTAGTCAACATTTGTAACCTCCTCAAGACCCTATAAAAGCCCCTACCCCCCTTTGTTGCCGTCCACTTCCACACACACCAACACCATTCCATTTGCTAATTCTCTTCCAAGTTTCATGCAAGATTCAAGTGCTAGTTCAAGGTAGAAACCCTAGATAGGTTATCATTCATCAAACACTTCCATAACCTCATATACTTTGGTGATTTCTCTTGAGTTTAAATCCACTCAATTCACCTAAACCTTCATCATCCATCTTTCAAGAATACCAAGGGTAGAAAGATTGCATGAAGTGAAAAAGGGTTGAAGCAAGTCTATCAATGTCCTATCCTTACATGTTAACTTCCTTTCATCTTTGAAAGCCAAAAGTTGTGAGCCAAACCCTAACTTGATTCTTGTTAAATAATCATGTTCATGTTATTTACATGTTATTCTTGCTATATTATGTCTTGTAGTTATGTCCATGATGTATAAAAGTGAGCAAAACAAGTTATTGTTATTGATTGTTACAACAAGTTACTAAAACAAGCAAACTAGTGACTTTCTTGGAAAACCACGACCAAAATGGTAAAAATATGATATTTGATTATTACATATTGTGGTAGAAGACCTAACAAGGAAACCATAGCAATTTGAACCACCCAAAACGAGTATACGAGTCAAAAGTTATGGCGATTTGAAATTACCAAAGATTTCCGGCAAAACTGCCAAATAGCTTCCTGATCAAATTTGGGTTTTGAAAGTCCCACTTCTGGTCCGATTCATCAAAAAGTTAAAACACGAAAGTTGTCCGAAACGACGTTTTCGTTCAGGAACAAAGAAGCTCGAGCCCTAAAAACGCTTTCCGAGTGATAAAATTCTTCAAATTCTAAACAGCCCATTTTTAGGCGAAAGTCACTAGATTATGGTTATACTTTGAAAGGAACAAGAGGTCTTATGACCTATAATCAAGACCACAAACATGACTAGAACCAAGGTTGAGTCTCATGACCTTGGAACAAGGACCAAAGGTCATGGCTAGGCCATGACGAAATGACCATAACAACTCACATAGGCGTAAACATGAAACAATGAGTTAGGCGATAACTTGAACAAGCAATTTGGATCTACTTCACTTAAAAGGAAACCATGAGATTTTACCAAGAGAACATGGTCATTTAAGGCTTATGAAGCTACCCCTAATAACAATCTTCATGTACAAATAAACTTTCCTAAGTTTATTCAAATATCGGACATGTAACCTTTCGGATCAAAACTTATATCTATATATTTCATCAACTACTACAATAGTAGGGAGCCTCATGTGAGGAGTTCATTATGTAAGCCGTCGAGTTGAGTTGTGGATTTACGAGTTAAAGTGTCCTGGCTCCTCGAACGCTTACTAACATGACTTCTGAATTATGTCGGCCCGAACGGTAGTGAACGATATACAAAACATACATGTTTCATGAAGCATTTCTTTCAAAGACTTACATTATACATCATACCACATCATGGACTAAATGCAAGATATATATATATATAGGCACTACTTCATATTCTTTACTCCGATCCTAAGTCGCGACATTCTATTATAGGTTGCTCGTAGAAACCTTCACGATTCAACCGTTACATTCATTACTTGCTATCTTACTTAAGGTGAGTTCATAGCCCCACTTTACATTACTTCAATGTTTTACAAACCCTTGGGGGGAATACATGCTATTATTTTTCTATTCGAACACAATGCTTTCTACTGTATGCTATTCGACTATGTTTTATTATCACTAAGTAACATCCTTGCCAAACCAAGATCCCTTATTATGAACCATTTAATCACTTGCGAGGGTTACTTGCAAGTGAGCGCGAATATTGTGAATAGGCCTATTGGGATTGACGAATCCCATTTGTTTTGACTAAGTGCAAACAAATGCATTAATATTTGAGATTTAGGTATGTTAGCAAAGTACCTACCGGGATAAATCTGCCGATCGATATTGGTACACGTTAACGTTATGGTGTCATAAGCTTAGTGTATAATACATGTTCCGGGCGTATAATAACGTAGCCTACCTGTTTTGTTTTCCAAACATTGGTGTGAGCCTATAACTCACACTACCAACATATTGTGTTCAATCGATTTAACAAACTCTATGAATATCACTCAACCTTTGTGTTGACCTCTCAAGCATGTATTTCAGGTTCATGACGATCAAGGATGGCACGGAAGGACACGGATACTCAAGAGGGCTATAAATTTTATTATCATTCAAAACTCATTTATTATACATTGTAAACATGGAACCAATTGGGACCTCATTTTGAAATCTCTGATATTTATATAATTTGAATGATACATCTTTTAAAACGACTCAATTGGAGTTCGTTTTCTATTATTGTGACTATTGTGCCGTCGAGTAACACTCAGTTTGAATTCCGCTGCATCCATGAATTGGGGGTGTTACATAAGCGAACGGTGCCAATCATTGAAATTCTTTCCAGTCAATTTTTCCCTCTCAAGATGACTCTTGAAAGCAGAAATCACAGATGGGTTATCGGGTTGAGCCATATCTACAGATAAAAGTTCAAACATTAGTATTTTCGATAATAAATATCTTCAAGAAAATAAAATACCCATAGGCTATATTCATATAACCACCAAAATTTTCTTGAAAAACTAGGATCCAACTTTACATAGTTCCACCACATCAGTTGATCTGCTAGTGGTGAAAGTACAAAAGATGGTAATCTGTCGAACAATAATTGGCAAACAAGATTTCCAATTCCTAGATCATTATGGGATTTACATCAAATTGATTCATCAATTTGCCTTGTAAGCATGTTTCATCCCATCTCATGCCTTAAGTTCTAGGTCTCACGCACAACTTAATTAAGTCGTCTACCTTAGAAACTGTAAAATTACAATTATGGTCTCACGCGTTAAAAGAATTTTACCTTGTTATAGTAATTTAGCCTAGGTCTCACATTTACTAAATTAAAATTCCAAGTGTTCCTTATAGATAGATGGCATGTAACTTAAATTATAAGGGTATTCAATTTTGATATGTAAATCAAAATATGTATAAAGATGCATGCACTCATCTTTATAGCATAAGTTTTCTAAACCTTTTTATTACCAATTCGTGAAATTAATACACAAAGTTTTACTTGACGTTTAATAAACCCTAAGATGACTTTCTACAGTTATGATTTTAAAAGTAATTCGTTTAAGACATATTCAAGATTGTGATAACCAAGGCAGACTCTAAGGCTCTTTTCTAAGCCTTCAAATCACGGTTATGAATATCATCTTAAAAGATTTAATTTTAAAAGCATATTTGTACAAAACATCAATCAAGCAAAAGTTTATGGATTCAATCACAAAATCATGTAATAAAGATTCAATCTTTATCACTTAGGGTTTCACCATTATTAGTCCATATTATTTTCTTTTATGAAAATCACCCTTTTTATTGCTTACAACTAGTCCAACAATTAAGAAACAATAAAAGGACAAGTAATTTAAAGAAAAATAAACAACTAATAATAATAACGTGAAACAATTAGCCACATGCATACCTTGTTAAAAAGATCCTAATAAAATCAATTCTAGGTATAATAATGCATGTAATCAACTAAGGCCTTCTCCTCTTGATGGAGGAGAGCCACATACATTGACGAATCAATTGCGTAGGCCAAAGATAATATACACACCACATAGCATATAAATTTATTTTAATATATATGTATTGGAGTCTTCCCCAATTTTAGATCTATTTAAAACATGTGACAAATAAAAAAAAAAAAAACAAACAAGATCCATGACTAACATGCATGTTTCGTCATGGATTAAACCTAACAATTAGCACATAGGTCACAAGTACGTTCACATAACCGGTTAAAGACCTAGGGTTTCTAGTGATTACAAATTAATCAAGTTAAAACACAAACCCTAATTAGGGTTTTTATGTGGAAATCGACCCCCCCCCCAAAAAAATTAGGGTTAGGGTTTAAATTTTATAAAAAAAATTTTAAAGAAAACCCTAGATCAAAAACATGTATCTAAAACAATTAAAGATCCGATTTTTATTACGTTTTAGTAATCAATTACATGTTAACCTGGCTCGTGATGCCACTGTTAGAGTTTGACAATCAAATAACACATATTGCGGAAGCTAGGATCAATAATAACACGTATAAAGATAACTGAAACATAAATAGTAACGTACCCGATGCACTTCAATAAACCTTGAACTTTGTGTAAATTAGATCAATGATAAACTCCTTACCGTTTTGTTTATCGTTCTCTTGATAATTACTATAGTGAGTAATTACCTTGTTCTTGTACACACAAACTACCAACGAATAAAGGTTTATGCAAGTAAACGAAAACACTTGTTTTAGCTTTAGGAAAATCGACCCAAAACCCTAAGATGGGTTGTGTGCCAATCGGCCAAGAAGAAAAGAAAGAGAGGAAAAGCTTTAGGGTTTTGTGTGTGTGCACAAAAGATGTGAATGTCTAACCCTTGGCCTTGTATTTATACTAGATGATATCTTGGAGACCAAGCAAGCATGGGTCGATCCCTATGGGCTAGGGTCGACCGGCCATGCCCCTTCCAAGGGGATTCCGGATCCTTCTTGTCTCCCAAATTACATTCTAGTCCTCGTTCTTTCGTTACTAATAATAGTTAATACTTACGTTTAATAATTAACGATTATTTAGTCCCTCAAGTGTTTATAAATATATATATACGATACATATAACATATATATATTTATCTTACTTTATTCTCGTTTGTAATGTGTGCAATCCCGAGGTCTCGGGTTCGATACTAGTCATTTACTTATTAATATTTATACGTAACTTTTAACACTATGAATATTTATTATAATAATTTTACACATTCATATCGCTTAACTAGTAACCTCCATCTTTATGATTGGCCTTGTAACATCTAATATTGTACTTAATACCATTCATGTTGAGGTCCCTACATATAAATAAAGGCACCTAATGTAATGTGAGACACACCAATAACAAGTTCTATCTTTCCATTTCATACTCACTCACATTCTCTTGCTTATTGTTCTTATTGTGCTACTAGGCTCGTTGTTATACAACATGTAATCAGCACGCTCATTCTTTTAAGTTTTATTTCCTAGCAAGTAAGTTTACTTTAAATTTAAGTTTTCTTAAACTCTGAAGATATGAAATACATGTCGTGTTTATGCGTATTGCGTGATCAGATTATATGTTGAATTGTCTATATTGCTTTACAAACTTCACAGACATAAATTTTGTCTTGATTGTATAATATAGTCAAATTTATTGTTAACTGAATTATTATTACTTCTTTGTATTTGGTAGTATAAAACTTGGGCTTAATGCAAGACCTAGTTTAGGCTAGCTCTTTTTTTTTTTCAATTTTATTAAAGAGAAAACTAGTGAGGCGCTAGAAATTACATAAGGGATTTAAGCCAATCAATCCAACTACTAGACCAAGTAGACATCTTTGAGTGAAAAGCTGTTAAGAAAGAAAACACCGTTAGTCTCACCGTGGAAGAGGGGGGGGGGGGAGGGTTTCCGCGGTCAACCTACGGTGTGAGAGTAAGTTTATGTTTAAAGAGATAAAGTGTGTATTGTGAGAGAGTAATGATGATACCGTTGAGAGTGGCAAATTCCCTCTATTTATACCATCTTGTCGGATTTCTGGGATCACGTGCCATGATGGTGACGTTTTTGGGCGGCAAACTCCCAATGTCAAACCCTGTTCTTGTCCTCTTGCCTCTGATGGCGATGCTTTTGGGAGAGAACTGCGGTCTTTCCCTGTTTGGAGTCGCCTAGGTCAGCTATGTGGTAGCTGACAATATTCCTTACTCTTTTGGGTTAATCTGTGGTCCCAACCTTTGGATCTGCTCCGGACGTGAGGTTATTCGGCGGCAAGGGTGCTGAGATGCGGTTCCTCATAAGGAGGTATTCTTATCCAGCCCGGCTTGAGGAAGCCGGTGCCTAGTGTGGTCCGGATTATCCATAGGTCAGGTCTATTTGTCTTATGAGTGCGCCCGGCCCCGTATGTTGGGTCCGAGGGTCCTATACGTGATCAGTATTGTTTGTTTACCTCTCTGTTTTTCATATAAAAAACATGGTGCTTGTCCAACATTTTATAATTATTTACGATATTGATTATAGTATAATTTGTCTCTGCTTAACATTAAAATGCGTTTATAAGTGAAATTTTTATGATGCAAATATTTTATTTTTTATGTCGTATCATTTATATTGCGTGTGCACTATAAATAATTAAGAAATTTATATGAAGGGTATGTATATCAATTATTGGAGTAATTATTGGTTTGTTGTCATTCAATGATATTTTTAAAATAGATTCAAGATCATTTGCATACCAAACTTTATCAACATATCAAGAAACTAATCTTCACCCTTCATCTCCATTTGATCAAATAGATGAGATTAAACTCAGTTTTTTTTTTTTTTTTTTTTTTTTTTTTTTTTGATTAATACCTCTTAAACCATTAATCGAAAATAAATATATCATCATGACGAAAATTGAATTATCTTTCTATAGATATGCATTTTGATACACTTTGGACAAACTTTTTTTTTCGTTGTTGAAACTTGCATGAGAAATCACATGAGATTAAACACTAATATAATATTTCTAATAAAATCACATGTGATTTTTTCAAAGCGTATCTGATTCACATGTGATTTTTTCCCGCACGTGATCTCAATCACATGTGATTTTCATAAATGAACTACTATATTCTATAAATCATATGTGATTTTTCATAAATGAACTACTATATTCTATTTTCCAAAGCCCTTTTTCTTGTTCAATAGTGTAGCTTGTCCTGAGCTTTTGGCATTTTTATAAAGCTTATAGTTTAGGGTATTTGTGCATGTGCTTCTTTGTGATTTAAGTGCTTATTCTAAGCCTATATGTTTCCCCACCCAACTGATGTACATTGCATCAGTGTGTCATAAGCTCACTTTCATAAGCTCTTACTGAGCTTATTAGTAAGACTCACCCTTAGCTTTTTAGCTTTTTGGGAAGCCCACATAGCAGGCTTTTCATATCTAAGCTCATTTTGGACTCGTGAGCTTATTTGAGTACCTTAATTTAGGCCAGCATAGTGACCCTTAAGGACTGTTTGGACTGCAGTGTGTGACTTAGCTTATTTGTGCTTATAAGCTTGTTCCAGTGTGTTTCTTAGCTTGCTTTAGCTTATTTTTACTTGTCTCTATTGTTGTTAGCTTATTTTCCCTTAAGAATCAGTTGTGTAGCTTATTTAGAGAGCTTTTGAAACCAAAAACTCCATTTTTAGCTTATTTTGCTCACTGTTGAGCAAATAAGCTCACACAGGGCTTATTGGTGATTTTCAAAAAAGTTGTTTTCATAGAAAGTACTTACTTTCAGTTACTAATCACTTTGGCAAAAAGAAAAACTAAAAAAAAATAAAAACAGAAAAAAGGAAGGTTGTGGGATTCGAACCTGTGACCGCTTGGTCAGCCAAGCAAAACCAAACCAAGGTCAGGCACCATCTGCCCTAGGGGGTATTTAGTGTTTTAGTTTTCGCTTTTTATTTTTAAAGTGATAGCTTCTATTTAAGCTTATTTATCTTTTCAGCTTATTTTACTGCTAATTATTAAGCTTTTTGGTGTTTTTCATATTTTTCCTAGCTTTCTGCCATTGTAAAGTATTTGTAGAAAAATTTTCATAATTTTCATTGTTCATTTCGTATTTTTAATAATTAAATTTAGTTTAATTAGTTATTAATTAATAATAAATGAATAAAAATTTAATAGCTTATTATTAAGCATTTTGATCTTTTTATATTTTTCCTAGTGTTCTGCTATTATAAAGTATTGTTAGAAAATTTTTCATAATTTTCAAGATTAGCTTAGTATTTTTAACAATGAAAATTAATTTAATTAGTTTTTAATTAATAATAAGTAAATAATTTTTTTAGCTTAGTTATAAGCTGTGGGAACTTTCATAATTTTTTAGGATTCCAGTGATGGTTAATTAGTTCCTTAAAATTTTCATAATTTTTCAACTTAGTTTAGTATTTTTAATAATTTAAAATAGTTTAATTAGTAATTAAATAGTAACTAATTAATAATAAATAATAAAAAACTCAAAAAAATATTTTTATTTTTTATAAAATTTTCTTTTATTATTAGGATTATAGAAAAGTAAGTTTCATACCTGTAGGATTCATACTGCTTAGATTTCACTTTTTACTGTACGCGTTTATGTTATTTTTAATTTAAACGTGCGTTTTTAAATTTAAATACGTTTTAGGGTAATCTGGTTTCCTGTAATTGTTAATATTGCTTATTTGGTTAATTTTCATTGTAATTTGCTTAGTATAATCCCCCAAATCATATTCCTGTTAACTCTGTTCAAATCACCCAATCACAAAACGTTTTCAAAATACAATTTCACACCTCGCTGAGACATAACGACCCGGGAACTCACTATGCTTACACCGGATCACTTGCATACACCCAGTGTTTACTTGTTGACCACCCTTGGTTAAATAAGTGGTAGTCGGGGCCGTATCCGTGTTTCATTTCAATCTGACCCACATACTAATTGTTGATCCATTACCCAAACCTACCATGTCTGCACCTCTAAGGAGAGTCATAATATGTAAACTGACTATTAGTGCAAAACTGTTTTACAGTGCCAAGGTAGTATGCGCATACTTGGAAACCACGGATCCTAAGGTGCTTAAGTTAGCAAAGAAAGAATTGTAGCCTTTACTGAAAGAAGGTGTACTCAAGTTGCCGGAGCATAATCAACCAAAAAAATCAGGCTAAACAATTGAGCCAGATGAGTCCAAACTAGGTGTGTATTGTGGTTTTACTTGCTTCACAGAATTATAGTATGAACTATATGCCATAAGAAGATGGTAGTTTAAGTTTGTAAACAACATGTTTATGCTATAATTTGAAATCCAAAGTTTTGTTTTTTCTTAAATCATTATTTTGATATGACGTTATTCCATGTACTCAACATTTAACGCTATACATGGTTTTTGTTGACAAGTTACCTAGCTCTGGCGGGATTGAGTATTGTTGTAGTTATGGACTAGCAACCGTCTTCTATTATTATTTTTTTTTAAATGTTTATTTTCGTACCAAACTTAGAAATAGACACTTATTTCAGGATAAATCAAAAGAGAAATTGACATTTAATCTCGGACGAAATTACATTTAACTCTGAATATTTTTCCTGACATTTTAGCATTAGTTTCATATTTTGTCAATTCCATTCAATTACTAAATACTGTATGAGATCTAGGAGTCCATGTTTATTATCCTCTTTAAGTTTTCAAGCGCTTAACATGTTTGACGCCCCGTTAATTACAAAATATGACTCCGTCCCTACGTCCTGCATAATTATTTCAATGGTAGCAATTAAGTCCCCATTTTTTTTCTCAGGGAGACAACAGAGATTGGAAGGTGAAATTGATTATCTAGTGGGCGAGGCTTTCATTCTTGAGTCAACAGAGATTGGTCGGCTTTCATTTTTGAGTCAATAGACTCGGGTTCGAATCACATCCCTAACACTTTGCTCCCAGATAGGTACCCACATCCGCAAAACCTATGGGCTCACTTGTGAGACTTTATGGATAAGAGCTCAATAGTCCGAGAGTCTCGACTCACTCGAGTTGGTGCCCCACTAGGTCAGGAGTGTTTCCCGGAGCTATTCCTTGAGGAGTGGACTATGGCTGGTGCCAAAAGGCATCCGGTATCAGGGTGTCCTCGCTAATATACACCTTTTTTTGGATTATCTAGTGAATAAATGTCACATTATCCCACTTTAAACGAGCTAGGTAACTTTAAAGTAAATTTGATTTATTACTATATATGATTATATAGAATTAATCTTATGTCGTACGTAAAAGTTTGGAACGAACATATATAATAGAAGGCATACGTGCTTTTTATCGGGCAGCTATCTCTATAAAAGTTAAGTCATTGCTTGAAATTGTCGGAAAAGAGGTTGAAGAAATATCAGTACCAAGTAATCAGGGACGGAATCAGGATTTTGAGAGGGTGTTGCACAAAATAATTTTTAGGCTAACTAAAGTTAAATCAAAAAACCGGAAGTAGCAAAAAATTTTATCAGGGTTGCACATACCAAAAAATGACAGCTTTTAAAAAAATTTGCACTTCATGACCGAAAATCGGGTGTAGCCCGTGCAACACCCTATACCAATGTAGGTCCTTCCCTGAGTAAGTTCATATATGTGAAAAATGCTGGCTGTTTAGGTTTTGGCAATGCACCTTCATTGCCTAACATGAAAACCACCGACGACATGTTTGGCCTGTCTTCTGGAATTTGTTTTACACATAATAAGCCAACTTCTATCGATCTTAAAACTTCTGATGTATTGCTTGCCTCAGCAAAACTTGAATCCAGGAGTTCCATTGACTTTCCTTCACTATTCATCCTCCATGCCTAAATATAAACACGGATTTAATTATTAGGCAGTAGAGTTATGCAGGATAAATTTGAAAATCAAGCAACTTACATGTCCAATAAGATTATTCTTATGCTCAGAATGAACAAATCCCCTCTTTCTCTCCCCACTCACAATCTCCAGCACTAATACACCAAAGCTGAAAACATCTGACTTTATAGAGAAAAGACAATCTAGTGCATATTCTGATGACATGTAACCACTATACATATTACATAGAATAATGTTAAAAAGTCTTAAATACCGAACTTAACAAAAAGCGAATGAAGGTAAACCAAAATGTTGTATCTTACTAGGTACCAATAACTCTCTCAGTGTTAGCTTCAGTTTCATTTCCTCCAAAGCTTCTAGCTAACCCAAAGTCTGATATTTTTGGGTTCATATCCACATCTAGTAGAATATTGCTAGCTTTAAGATCTCTGTGAATGATTCTTAATCGTGAATCTTGATGAAGATAAATAATTCCTCGCGCAATTCCTTTGATGATGTCAAGTCTCTTTGTCCAATCAAGGAGTGTGCTTTTCTTCTTATCTGCACATCATGTAGGTTTATTTGTTCAAAGTATCTTACCGTAGTAAGTTACTATTGTCGATTTAATAGAAATTATATGATACTGACCAAATATAAACTCATCTAAACTTCTGTTTGGCATGTATTCATATATCAGCAACTTCTCATCCCCCTCGATGCTACATCCAAGGAGCTTGACAAGATTCCGGTGCTGAAGTTTTGAAATGCATATAACTTCATTCACGAACTCATCAATTCCTTGACTGGAAGTCTTTGAGAGACGTTTAACTGCAGTTTCTTACCCGTCTTCTAGCATACCCTGAAGATTACCAATTTTTATGATAAAACTTTCCAAAATTCAAAGATAACTATCATTCATATTTATTTTTTTTGTATCAATGGCATGCTTAAACATTTTAGCTTCATATTTTTGTTATCTATAATGAATTAGAATGTTGCTCTAACACTTATAGTAAAATGGACGAATCATAACGTGACGCAATACCCAGCAAACTGAATTCAAATAAATAAGATTCTTCATTTACCTTATAGACCGGTCCAAATCCGCCCTCTCCAAGTTTATTTTTGAGTGAAAAATCAGCAGTAGCTTTAGCTACTCTAGAGAAGCTAAACAATGGTAGCTCCATGGCTTCTCTCCCGCTTTCACCTACATTCAGTAACCCCCCCCCCCCTTTGCGTTAACAATACCCCCTGTGCCCCCTATATATATATATATATATATATATATATATATATATATATATATATATATATATATATATATATCGTGAGACTTTCTTTTCAGAACTCATATAAATGTGAGAACTTTCAGAACTCCCCTTAACCAATCAAAATTTAGTAAATTATTTTATGTTTAATTTAATATATGTAATTTTTATAAAATGATATCTCATATAAAGACAAATCTACAACGAATTCAATGAAAGCTTTGTATTTTTTCCATTAGATAATACCATGAACAACACATGAGAGAATTTTACTATGTTTATTAAATCCATTTTTCGCAAATCTACAATGAATTCAAGGAAAGTATTTGTATTTCGATCCCATTTTAGATTTGTGTAAAATGGATTTAATAAACATAGTAAAATGGTCTTATCTAATGGGTAAAAAATATGAAGACTTTCATTGAATTCGTTGTAGATTTTGTTGGTTATTTATTTGTTTGAGTGTTCGCAGATTAGGGTAAAGATAATCAATGAGTTCCCGATATTCACTTGAAATCGTGTTATCACTTGCCAATAGAAACTATTCGACCCTATGCCTGGGTTACACGAATATCTCTATTGGATAAGACCAAGTGATGTCCTTGTTTTAGGCACAAATCAAGAACAGAATTGTATTCAAGTGTTTAGGGTTTGTGTTGTTAATCGTATCTATGCAGATGTGTTATGACCTCTATTTATAATAGAGAATACTCAAACCCTAGCCCATGGAATTATGTATAATTAACTGCCCATTAATTATATCATAATATTTTCCATAATATTAGGAAACAGTAGTTAAAACGAGCAACAAAATAAACTAATGCTAGCAGCAGATTCACACTAGCAGCAGAATCTACTAGCAGCAGAATCCTACTAGCAGAAATAGATTCATGCTATCAGCAGAATCATGCTATGAGCAGAAACAGATTCATGCTATCAGCAGAATCAATACATAACCATTATTGAGTCAGGGGATTCAGTGACCAAATAGGTGTACACTCCGTACCTCCAAACCTATTACCAGGTGTGAATTAATCCCTCAAGTGCACTAAATTTTCCAACAATCCTTCCCAAATTTAGTTCACTTCGTTTGCATGAAAAATTAAACACAAAACAAAACATATGCATAAATGAAAATATCTTGAAGATTGAATTCTCATCTTAGTACATTATACGTTCAAATATTCGTGAATCAAGGTGTTCCAAAGAATTGAACCCTTCAACCCATTTGAACACCTGAAGATAAATACACATACGTTTTCAAACACTAAAATACTCCTGACACTATACAATCCGTGTGTCCATATCAAATTCATAAATGTTGTAAAAGCTAAAACTCCAAAGCTTCTTGAAGCGGCAAAACTTCAACATTTACATAGGTGGTTCCTCTTTATTCATGATCCTGCTTAGCACCTTTTCAAAGAAATTAACCATTGAGAAGTAAAGACTTCATCCTCCTTTTCCAGCAGGTTCTGAGCACAACCTTGGGATGACAATAAACATGTGATCTAGTCCACTGAATGTTCAGCTTTCCACATTGAACTCAGCTCCCAAGTTTCCTCAGGAGGGAGTTGGGTGTCTTAGCATTCAGTGACTAAGTTGGACTTCAAACCCATCCCTTTAGCAGACTTTAAAACCAAGTCTCTAGCTAAACCCTTCGTCAAGTGATCAGCTAAGTTTTGTTGAGATCTAACAAACTCTATAGATACCAACCCATTCATGATAAGTTCACGAATCATGCTATGCCTGACACCTAAGTGTCTAGACTTCCCATTGTACATCTTGCTATAAGCCTTTGCCAATGTAGCAGCACTATCACAACGGATAGAAATAGGTGCTATAGGTTTAGGCCACAATGGAATCTCAAGAAGCAAGTTTTTCAACCATTCAACTTCTTTGCCAGCAGCTGCTAAAGCCACAAATTCAGATTCCATGGTTGAACTGGTAATGCAATTTTGTTTCTTGGATGCCCAAGAAATTGCACCTCCACCAAGTAGGAATACCCAGCCACTAGTAGACGAATTCTCTTCAGTGTTACTGATCCAACTTGCATCAGTATATCCTTCTGTAGGATACTCTAATGTACAAACACATATGGTTTTGTGTTTAAATGGATCGAATGTGAAGAAAACTAGTGAGAAGTTAGAGAGAGAAAGAGTAGAGAGTTGGGAGCCTTTTCTAGAAAGAGAAACAAGATGAATATTAGATATATTAGAGTGAAAGGTCCAACCCTCTCCCTTGGGTGGGAGAGGGTATATATAGTTACACATAATATTGCCCCATGAAACGGGTTGTGGAGTGAGCTGACAGTGGGTAAAGACCCGACCCACTCCATGAATACTAATTACATATTAACCTACTATTATACTATTAGGATAGATACTATGAGCTACTTAATGCTAAACAATGCTCGGGGTGACTGAGTCTTTCATATGAATAAACGTATTCCTAACAATATCCCCCTAAGGGAGGTCACCCCGTAAAATACATATTGAATCCTAGCATTCAAATCTGTGAAGATAACGTTGTAGCTCGTAGCCTTTTGATTCTTCACTATAGTGACCTTTGTGTGTTCTGCAGCAAACTCTAGATGACTTGTTCAATGAGTTGGAGGATCTTTGGTATTACTTCGAGTTCATCATCCAAATGAGTTTCTGCAAGTCATCTTTGAGTAGTATCGTCTCCATGTGACGTGGACATCATTGAATTAGCATGCTCACACTTTTCTGGATCATGATTTTCAGCATCAGAGTTGCAGAAGCATAGTTGAAGGCCTTTCAATTTATCATGATTACTTTGATTATGATGTCGAAGTGTGAGCATGTGGTGATGGATTAACATCTTTTCAGCAATCAGCAGCAATCATCAGATATTCCTACAAGCAGAAAGTTAGCAATAAATCATCTGGTACTTACAGGTTTGGAATTAGAGATCGTCAACAGCATAGTGTGAAGACTCCTTCTAACCCTTGCCAAGACCGTTCCCAATCGGTAACCCCGAAAGGATTTACACGATCTACCTAAGTAGATCAACGATTAGGTGAGTCGCTGGAGATCACACCACGACTGTAGACCGTGTAACTGTCGCAACCACTAAGCGTAATCCACAAGAGATTACCGAAGTGACCTGCTTTCAGGGCTGTTTGATGTTGACCCTGGCAGGAATTTCCATTCAATCACTGAAAATTATATTAGTAATTTCTCATGAATTTTCTGGTAGATTGCTAAGATCTACGAAGGACTCTCAAGTATGCAACTGGAGTCCTTGATTATGGACCACCAGTGCAAAAGTAGCAAGTGTTCCTATTGAGATCTTTTGATGCATCTCGAGGCTCTAGACTCAATGAGTGCATTTGGTTTTCCTATGCGGAGATTAGGGAGAGGTCTCCTGCTTCAATATCAACCATCTCTAAGAGATAAGTTGATAGTTTACACCGGTTCCCTGTGAGAATGAAACAAGTTCTTTTAAGAGAACTTGAGTGGCTGGAATGTTTAGTGCAGTGCGTCACTGGGTCCATGATGTCTTGTCTTCAATACCGGTGTTACCTTAGTAACCCCTAGTAGCATTTGAATTGAAACCGGTTTCTGCCGTAAGGTTGAATAATTGGAGGGCTATTTCTTTTCACCCTTTCTCATTTCATTTCTTTTTAATTCTTCAACCCATTCTTTCTTCATTCTCACATTTCTCCCTTTTTTTCATAATCATACCTACGGACTTTCTAATACTATCTATTTGGTATTGTCCGTGGGTAGGTCCCTCCAGCTCTGGCGGATCATAGGACGGTTTTCCTAACCTTAGCCACCTTATAACTTCATGACTATCCTATGTTGCCATACACCAAATCATTGAAAATTCTCTCAACGTGTTTATGATTAAGAAATACCTTTTGTTAACACATTGAGAGTTTTACCATTTTCAAATGCTCCCCCCTAACATGTGCTCATGGGTTTTTGATAGAAATTTACACATGTCGGGAAGAGTTGCACTTTTTGAATTGATCTACCTTAAGTGAACATGAACGGGCATTCGAGACACGCTTACATCACTAGTTAGACTAGCTTGAAGTTATTACCCGGCCCGATCAGATTCACCCAAGGTTTCTCGAAATGGTACATTCTACTCAGACAAGTCCTTTTTGAGACACGCTTACATCACTGGTTAGGCCAGCTTGAAGTTATTACCCATCCAGGACTAGTCCTTTTGATTGATGAAAGTCTTTGTTTCGTCAATTCATTGGTTAAGTCTGAGTTTGCACTCACATAAGATGCAAGGATCCTTTTTCACAAACCAATTGCTCCCCCTCAATATGTGTATTGATATACAGAAGAGTTTTAGCACATATGGGAGAGCTTATCTTTAAGTCCAAAAACATCACCTTTTAATCAGATCTCATATTTAAATCACATTTTCTCCCCCGATCAAAAATTTCAAACCAATTGAGATTTGTGATCCCAAGTGATTTAAATAAGTTTAAAGATTTTGGGAGAAAGATGTGGTCAGATTTAAGAATGACTGATTATGAGACGTTACATTTTCTCCCCCTCAATCCTTGAGGGAGCATATTATGTGTTAGAAATGATGAGTTTATAAATGATTTAGAGTTTAACGAGAAACTCAAAAAAATTCATATACTAACACATAACAATCACACATAATTCACTGTATATAAGCACAAAGATCTTGTTTTGAAGATATATAATTTTTTGAAATCATTCTCCCCCTCAATCGATGGCCCATTTTCAATTTAGCATTTTACGCAAAAGGTTAAACATTTTGCATCGATTGAGTGGCAAATTTTATACAAAATTTCATGTTTGATTAATTTTCAAAAATCATGGTATCACCAAGTTTAGATCAAATAGTTTCCTGAAGAATCATTGAAGGAAAAGTATTTAAGACGTAAAGAAGACATCTCTTCTTATACAAGAAATGATGCACTGAAATGTACATCGTTTCGATGAAACATGGATATAAAGTAATCCATGCCCGGGTGAGCTTCACCCGGTAAGAGGAACTACCGTCTTTTTGGCGACATGTATTCCTTAATTTGAAGAATGGGTTGCTATCTGAAGTAATATCAAACCGTAATTTTATGTTCAGGATACAGCCTGAAATGACTGCAAGCCATTTTGAAAGAATATTTTGGGAAACAACATGTTTTAGAAAACATTATTATTAAAACAAATAGAAAAACTCTCGCTCAAGCATATGTATGACTCCGTGTCATTATTGAAGGACATTTATAGAGACGTACATAATATTGATTACAGGAGAGACATGTCGTGAGAAGAATATTTTTGGATTTTTTGTGATTTTTCAAATTTTTAGTGTTTTTGAAGGTTTTATATTTTTCTATTTTATACTATGTACAAAGGATATATGAAGCAAATTCATAACACCTCATTCACTTCCTAAAGACGTTTGAGGGATTCATGTGTCAGACTCTTCATGCCAAGTCACGGAAGAAACAATTGAAACCGTTCTCTCGGAAGTGCTTAGTAAAGATATCTGCCAGCCGAAATTCTGTCCTCACGAAGTAAAGTTCCACTTCCCCTTTCTAAACTGGTTCCACCACACCTTTAGAGAATCTGTTTGCCAAGAGAAACTTTGACAGTGTATCGTACCATGCCCTAGGCGCCTGCTTTAGACCATAGAGAGCCCTTTTCAGACGATAGACATGGGTAGGATGATCAAGATCCACAAATCCTTCAGGTTGACTGACATAAACAACTTCATTCAGCTTGCCATTTAGAAATGCAATTTTCACATCCATATGATAGACCGTTAGGTTCTGACTTGCAGCATTGGCGAGAAACATTCTGATAACTTCAATACGAACAACCAGAGCGAAGATTCCTCTAAATCAATGCCTTCCTGTAGACGATATCCCATAGCAACAAGCCTTGCCTTGTTTTTAGAATGACATCATGCTCATCAAGTTTCACTATAAAGATCCACTTAAGAGCTATAATCATTGAACAGTCTCGAGGTAGTACCAATTCCCATACTTTAAGTCGATCGAACTTATGAACTTCATATTGCATCGCATTAACCCAACAGTCTTTGTCTTGAAATCTTTGGGTTCGACTTTGGATAGTACAGAATTATAATAGCACCACAAGGTATAGGTGGTAAGTTTCCTTGGTGTGAACACCGATCGAGAAGGATTCCCAATAATGTTGTCAACTGGATGATCATCGGTCCGTTTTATGAGATTTTGATGTGGTTGAGGGTAGAAACCTGAAGGCGCCGTGTTTGTATCCCTTGAATAAGATGTCTCAGCAGAAGATTCAGGAGCAAATAGGTTTTTGAACAGAGCATCTTCAAGAGGAGCAAATGAATTCACTTCAAAAGAATTGTCGACTGCAGTACCTAGATGTACATAGATGAGCATCTTACTCAATTCAAGTAGACACTGATGGACCATTTGAGTTATACAAAACCAGAGCAGCAGCGGCTGGTGGTATCGGTGTATCATCAGTAGGTGTCTCAACGTATTCTTCAAACATTAGGTCAAACAAGATCTTCAAATGCTCATTTGTAGGTGATACATAAGGTACATGCAGGAGTGGGATTCTGTACAAGACCTGAACTGATTGGTTCAGGAGACAAAAGTTTAGACGCGGGTCCTGCACTGATGTGTATAGGAGTCGTATGCTCTGTTAGCTCAACGAATGTGACGTGAATGGTTTCCAAGGTTTATTGGGTTCGATTGTTGTAGATTCGGTATCCTTTACTATTTGGAGCATAACCAATGAAGAATCCAATATCAGCTTTAGCTTTTAACTTTCCCAGATCTTGACTGTCATCCATAGGGTAGCATAAAGCACCAAACACACATAGAAAGGATAGATCCGGTTTCTTGCCATGAAACAGCTCATATGGAGTTTTGTTGTGAAGAGTATGTATCAAGTATCGGTTTTGGGTGTAACAAGCTGTAGCAATTGCTTCCGACCATAGGAACATTGGTGCCTTGGAGAATATTAGCAAGGTTCGTGCAACTTATACAAGAGAACAATTTTGTCTTTCAATAACTCCATTCTACTGAGGAGTGCATGGAACACTTTACTGGTGGGTGATGCCAATACTTTCGTAAGACTGAACGAGTTTTTTGTTGATAAACTCCGTTCCATTGTTTTTTCGGATGATTCTGACGGTTTTGTTGAGTCTTGCTAGTAGCTGTTTGATGAGTTTTATGATAACTTCCGGAGTCGCGTTCTTGGTTCTCAAAAACATTACCCATGTAAACCGAGAGTATTCGTCGACAACAACGAGTACATATTACTTCCCATTTATAATCTACACACTCATTGGTCTGCCTAGATCCATGTGAAGGGTGTAAAGAACTTCCACGATGGTGTTGACAATTTTGGGATTGTGGGTATGCTTCTTGCTTTTGTCCATTTGACAAGCCAAACAAAGATTATCATTTTCGAACTTTAATCTGGGTAGACCTCGTACAAGATTCTTGCGAGCAAGAGCATTGATGGTACCAAAGTTCAAGTAATTTAAATGAAGGTGCCATAATCATGATTTGTTCTTTGAGGCCTTAGACATCAAGCAAATAAGAGAGGACTGCATCATGTCTTCAATCGAGATGGAGTGTAAGATAGTGCCACAAATTTATTTATGAAGACATACACCATCCAATTCTCTGATGAAGCATATGTGTTTTCTGAAAACAACCTTGAGATAGGAATCACAATATTGACCAACAAAGAACAAATTATGTCCAAGTCCTTCCACGTAGTATACCCAGGAAATTAGCTGTCACCAGAAACATAATCTCCATAACCCATACTTACCCCAAAATGGTAGTTCCCGAATCTAACTGTCCCGATAAACTTATTCACGAAATTCTTGAGCCCTGAGCGATCCCCGATCATATGTTTTGAGCAGCCTGAGTCCAAATACCAAAGGACAATATGTATGAACTGCATTTGAAAACAGACAAAAGCAGAAAATTTGGAGTGTCGGATCCCCAATTTGAGTTGGTTTCCAGTTGGTTAGTGCAAACAAGTTCTGGAGCCACTAAGACCTTAGGTGCATTCGTTTCAATGGTGGAAATTTCACTAGTATATGCAATGGGCCGAGTTAAAGGACATTGGGTCTCCAAAGGGAAAGTTCTGCCAGTTGGCTTCCATTCCTTAATAGACACTACTTTAGAATTAGTTATCCTAGTTAAAGGACACTGCTCTCCTAAAGTGTCCAGTGGGCTTCCATTGATAACCAACATTGGCAAACACTATTCTTGTTGCTTTCCAAATTTACTTAATTTGTTTAGCTCTCCAAACTTTCTTAATTGGGGGTTTGTTAAACGACTTCAGAAATTTCTCAACACATTTATCATGATTACTCGAAATTAAACATTCATTACATGTTTTGCAAAGTGAATTAGGGTTTGAATTATGATCCTTTTTGCTCAAGTCTGACTTATTGTTCCTCATGTGGTCTTCTACTTTATTTTTAGGAACACTTTTAGCTGGTGAAGTCTTATCATTCTTTGTATTTCTCATGGGTTTTGACTTTCTAGCTTTAGTGTCACTATTAACTCCTGTAGAAGGACTAATGGGAACCTTAGTCTTTTTCACTTCTAGTTGCTGAATATGTTTTGATGTGTTGGGATCTGAAGTTTCCACGGGTGCCTCAAAGGTTGCATGCTTGTTCTAAATCATTGAGGATGATGCAGTGAGCCTATCTTGCTTGTTGTCAATCTTAGGACATGTGCCAATGGCATATTCTAAGAGTTCCTGTGATCTATTAGTGAGAAAGCAGACACCTACAATAGCATCATCAAGTGGTTTTGCTATCCTATCCTCTTCAATGGTTTCACGTAGCAAGTCAAGGCACTCCTTAAGATGTTTAAGATAGTCACTATGAACTAACTTATTATTCCTAAGGGGAAGAGGAATATACACATCATCACAAGCATGTTTCTTGCACGCACGAACTTTGGGAATCACATTATCACTAGTGATTGGTATTTTCCCTTTCACCTGAGTCTTTAGATTCTCAATTTCTTTAAGCAAAGAAGTTAACTTTTCATTGTTTATATCACGTGTGATCTTAATTGAATCATATAAATCTTTGTAATGTTGTTTAACTTTCGAATTTTCAGCACGAAACCAATCATTTTCATGTTGCAATTTATTGATGGTATCTTGAAATTGAAAATTCTGTGAGTCTATAGACTGTGGTTTTTGGGTGCCAATCACATCACTCTTGTTTGACTTCAATTGGGTAATTTGAACCCTCAATTTCCGAATCATGTTAGTGTGAGCTTGAATCTTTTCATCACGTTTGGCTAATTCAACATATGCATCAAATTCAGGAGCATCCGAAGTTATCTTTTCATTTGAGATTTTAATTCTTTCTTCTAAATGTTGACACTTTAATTGCAAATTAAGATTATCAACCTCTAGTTTTGACAAATGCTTGACCATGTTATCATGGTCATCATTTTGAATTTTCTCATGCAATTTTAAATTCTCCCCCTCAAGCTCAACAACACAATTCTGGAAAACGTTCAATGCAATAGACATCTCATGAAATTGGCAGACAGATAATGAAGAATCAGTAGAAGTATAAAATACATCTTGTGCAATACATTTAGCAATCAAATTCTCATTCATGATGAGAATATTTTTCCTCTCAATTTCACTGCATTTAAGTTCAATTTCCAATTGTTTTCCCTCATTTTTCACTTCTTTAAACACCTTT
This sequence comes from Artemisia argyi, assembly GCA_030686995.1. NCBI lineage: Eukaryota > Viridiplantae > Streptophyta > Magnoliopsida > Asterales > Asteraceae > Artemisia > Artemisia argyi. The sequence continues at coordinate 172,366,208 of CM060687.1, read as the reverse complement.
TTCATATCATCAACATCTTCATTAAAGTTTTTTGAAGACCTTCAAAATGTTCTTTTAGAAGTTTAAAAAATTGCATGACCTCTGTTAAGTAACATTTTTTCGTTTGTTCAAAGCCCCTTTCCCCTTCAGTAATCTCTATTGGTGTGATTCTCTTTTTACACGTTTTCTCAAAATCAGTGAACAGTTGACAGAGAACATATAATCCAATTAGAGTATGACAGTGTGTAGGAAGAGTTAATGGTACCAGATGTATGGGAGTATTTTGAGGGTACCAAGTTGGGTCAGCAATTCTAAAAACTGTACGTGTTTCTCCCACTATTCTTTCTACTTTCATCTTTTCTAAGTCTATGCTCCAGAAAACTTGCTCTGGTGTTAATTTCTTTCGAGGGACAAAGACAGCTAATTGATTATCTTCAGAGTAATCATATTTGTACAAGATTTTATTAGCTATGCACAGGGGATCCTTTAATTTCTCAGCTAGTTTTTTTCTAGTTCTATCTTCTATCTCATTGCCCTCATCATCGGATGTAGCATCAGGAGGGGCATGATTAGGCTCAAGCATAATGATTGCATCATATAATGCTGGCTATGCACCTATACCACTTCTAAGGAAATTGGTCTTAGGTTTATCTATGTCCTTTTCACTGTGTTCATCACTTAACTTCCTATGTTTTTGCATCATTTGAGCTATTTGAATGGTTTGGCCTTGCGTGTACAACTTTTCTTCCAGTTTATTTTTCAACATTTTAAGATTAGAAAAATCATTTAGGAGTTTTGTTTTTTTATCTTTGAAATCATGTTTGAGTGTAGTTAACCCCTTTTGGATCTCCTGTTTTTGTTTAGCAGTTTGATCCAATTGTTTTTGCAAAGATTGCAACTCCTTTTTCAATGTTTCTCACTTAAGATTATTTTCAGATATGTATGCATGCATTTGCCATTCCATGTTCTGCTCACGTTCAGTGAGTTCAAATCTAGCACGTTGTTCGTACATTGCCACTTGATCCTTAAGGATGTTAAATCTAGTGGTCAATGAGTCATCAGGGATAAAGGCAGTGTTCTGATGCAACACATAATCATCATTAAGAACCGAAGATACACTACGTTGTACAACAGACACTTCGTTGTGTTTCACATGTTGTTCACATGGGTCAACATTGCTATTTCCCATGCCAACAACATCCGAATCGACATCGTTTGTCGGTTGTACTTTGTTGGGAATCTTTTGTTCATCAACCATGTCACACAGTTCGATTACCTTAGCACATGATACCTGTTCTTTTACTGGTCTGATATATGCATCCATATCATGTGTAACAAGAGTCATTGAACTGTTGGTAGAGTCAAGCTTATCAGTATCTGATCCTCTGCCTTCGGTGACAACTGAACCAACATCTGATGCTTTACCCAAATCCACACTTCCATCAATTGATTGCTCCTCACATGCCTTCACCTTGTCTTCATACATAGGTTCGTGCTTTGCTCTTTCCTCAATGTACTCCTTAACATTACCATGAGTTGGAGTAGTGTGACTCTGAACACGTCAACTTCGATTCCCATGAAATTAGAAAAGCACTTTTTCGTCATTTGACTCTCATGATCATACTCCTTAGTGAATCGCGAATCAATGAACACTTGGAGTTGATTGTTGATCATACAAAATGCAGCCATAGATTTACCTTCAGAAAATTCACCTTTGTCAAGTTGTTGTTGAAGTTGATCTAAGTATAGACTCATTTTGACTATGAAATTCTCAACATCTTGACTAAAGAGTGTGATGAATGCACGATGGTATCCTCCCAAGTATCCAGGTTGTTCAAAGAGAACCTTGAGATGTGAGTGAAGCAATCGAAAACATTCTATGCTGCTCTCCTCTGCATTATCGGGCAATTTTTGTGGCTGATGAAGTTCACTATCAAATCTCATAGAGTCAGAAGTGGTGGACATGATGTAAGCGTGCACGGGATTTTACACCTCTATGATTTAAACCGAAAAATAGAATCTTTCGCGGGATTTTACAAATTCAAGAAGAAACCGTGAAATGATGCTGAGAACTTTAGTGATTGAGTGTGAGATGATAAACTTTGTAAGGTATAGTAAGGTACCTAAGTCAAGTTACAACAAGTCAAATCACACCAAGTCAGATCACAATTAGTCAAATTGCAGGAATTAACTTGCAACGTCAGATTGTAATTGGACAGGTTGCAACGACTCAAATCGCAACAATTCTCAAATAACAGAACTATTCAACTCACAGCGTATAATCAACTCACAACAACATGATCAACTAGCAGTGAGTTATCAACCAGCAGTGTGATTCGGTTCGGTTGATGCAAGTTACTATCGTGAAATTATGGTCTGAAAACTTAAAACCTCAATAACTTCACTCTGGAGCGATTTTGGGCCTCGAAACTTCACTTGATTTGATAAATCATAGAACATGACATTCTCCTCAGTCTCACGGTCGTTTTGACAGGTATTTTGCTGAAAACAGAGTTATGGTTCAAAAGTTATGGCTGTTTGAAGTTTTGATATAAAAAGTCAACATTGGTCAACTCGCTGAAAGAGCAACTCTCTAGAATGACAAATTGCTGAAAACCAAGTCGCTAGAATTGCAACTCTCTGAATGAGCAACTCTATAGAATGACAACTCTCTAGAATGGCAACTCGCTGAAAACCAACTCTTTAGAATGGCAACTCTCTAGAATTGCAACTCTCTAGAATGACAACTCGCTGAAGACCAACTTTCTAGAATGGCAACTTTCTAGACTGGCAACTCTCTAGACTGGCAACTCTCTAGAATGGCAACTCTCTGAAAAGGTCAACTCTCTAGACCAACTCGCTACAACAATAGGACAAATTAGTCGCTTTCTAGCGATTTATCCTTTTATCCCAAAATAGAAAACTACCAACTCGCTAGTCAGACAGTCACCAACTCGCTACCAAATCAGTCAAACCGCTACTTTGAACTATGCTCCGAATGTCAACTCGCTAGCAAGAACAACAACTTGAAGTGCATCAAGCAACCACGAATATGATGAAATAACTTAACCAAGAGATAAACAAGGTACCTACAACACTTATAAGCATGAAAGTACAAGAAAAACACAACAAAAAAACAAATAATGAGATCAAACTAGGTGAAAAACCACTAAAACTATTCGAACCATACTAAAACCACAAAACCAAGCAACAAATCCGAGTATACACAATCCCTAGGATGAAACCATGGCTCTTGATACCAATTGTAGGATACTCTAATGTACAAACACGTATGGTTTTGTGTTTAAATGGATCGAATGTGAAGAAAACTAGTGAGAAGTTAGAGAGAGAAAGAGTAGAGAGTTGGGAGCCTTTTCTAGAGAGAGAAACAAGATGAATATTAGATTAGAGTGAAAGGTCCAAGCCTCTCCCTTGGGTGGGAGAGGGTATATATAGTTACACATAATATTGCCCATGAAACGGGCTGTGGAGTGAGCTGACAGTGGGTAAAGACCCACCCACTCTACGAATACTAATTACATATTAACCTACTATTAAACTATTAGGATAGATACTACGAGCTACTTAATGCTAAACAATGCTTGGGGTGACCGAGTCTTTCATATGAATAAACATATTCCTAACACCTTCTAATACTGAAGGATAACCAGTATATGAGAGACTATAATCCATAGTTCTCTTCAAATACTTAAAAACCCTCTGAATTGCTTGCTAGTGATGAGCACTAGGATTACTAGTATACCTGCGCAGTTTACCCACTGCAAAAGTAATATCAGACCTTGTACAAGTCATGGCATACATCAAGCAGCCAATCACCCTAGAATACTCAAGTTGAGATACAGCTTTGCCAGTGTTAGGCATTAGCTTCTCACTTGTATCCATAGGAGTACTCACTGGAGTACACTCAAAGTAATTAAATTTCTTCAACACCTTCTCAATGTAATGAGACTGAGATATAGAAATTTTGTTACTTTCATGTTTAATCCTTATACCAAGGATAACATCAGCCTCCCCCATATCCTTCATGGAGAATTTTGATGACAAAAATGCCTTTGTAAGGTTAACTTGATTTTGGTCAGTGCCAAAGATCAACATGTAATCAATATATAGACAAATAATGACTCCTTTACCAGATTCATCAAATTTGCTATATACACATTTGTCAGCTTGATTAAGTAAATAATCACTAGACAAAACCACTTCATCAAACTTTTAATGCCATTGCTTAGGTGCCTGTTTTAGTCCATAAAGAGATTTAATCAGTTTACACACCTTGTTTTCATTGCCAGGCATGATGAAGCCCTGAGGTTGGTTCATGTAAACCTCCTCATCTAAATCACCATTCAAGAAAGCTGTCTTCACATCCATCTGATGAATAATCATTTTGTGAGTTGATGCCAAAGCAATCAACAATCTTATAGTACTGATACGTGCCACAGGAGCATAAGTATCAAAATAATCTATTACTGACTTTTGTTTAAAGCCCTGAATGACTAGTCTAGCCTTGAACTTTTCAACAGTTCCATCTACCTTCATTTTCTTTTTGAAAATCCATTTGCTACCTAGAGGTTTGCATCCAGGTGGTAGATCAGTCAACACATAAGTGTTATTGCCCATGATGGAGTCCATCTCATCATTAATTGCTTCTTTCCAGAAAGCAACATCTGGGGACTTCATTGCTTCTTCAAATGTTTTGGGATCATCCTCAACAATGAAGCAATAAGAGTATTTGTCAGAGACCTCACTCCTTGTACCTTAAATTAAGTATAATCGAAACTCAGGTCCAAATGACTTTGGAGTTCTGACCCTATTGCTCCTTCTCAGCTCAGGTTCAGGTTGTTGAACCACAACCTCATCAGGGACCTGAGATGATAAATCATCAGGGACCTCTGATACACCAATGTCATCAGTTCCATTTAGAATCCTGAGACTTGGTCTAGGGACTGATGAGAATCTATTCTCATCAAAGAGTGCATCCCTTGATTCAATTATTGAGTTAATTGAAATAGATTCATTAGGTTCAATAACATAGAACCTATATGCCTTGGAATGCTCAGCATATCCAACAAAGATGCATTCAATGCCTCTTTCACCCAAAGTTTTCTACTTTGGATCAGGGAGTCTTACAACAGCCCTACAACCCCAAACCCTGAGAAAGTTCAGGTTGGGTTTTCTTTTAGCCCAGAGTTCATAAGGGGTTATCTTGTTCCTTTTATTGGGAACCCTATTTAGTAAATAGCAAGCTGTTAACATAGCTTCACCCCAAAACCCTTGACTCAGCCCTGAATAGGACAACATGGAATTAACCATCTCCTTTATTACCCTGTTTTTCCTTTCAGAAATACCATTTTGCTGAGGAGTATAAGGGGCAGTCGTTTCATGTATTATACCAACAGACTGAAAATACAGAGTATCCATGTACTCACCTCCCCTATCAGTCCTGAATCTTTTGATTAGAGACCCTTGTTGTAGTTCAACTTCAGTTTTAAATACTTTAAATTTATCTAATGCTTCATCCTTAGTATGTAATAAATAAACATAACAAAACCTAGAAGCATCATCAATAAATGTCACAAAGTGTTTCTTTTTCCCCAAAGAGGGAGTAGCATGAAGATCACATAGGTCACTATGAATCAGCTCCAAAACTTTAGTTTCACGTTTTACACTTTGAAATGGTTTCTTAGTAATTTTGGTCATCATGCAAGTTTTACACTTTTCAGTGTCCAAATCAAAGGCTGGAATTAACCCATCCTTAGAGATATCTCGCATTCTTTTAAAGTGTACATGGCCAAGTCTAGCATGCCATAGGATTGAATCATTAAGTTTAGAGGTTGACATAAAAGCTGAATTACCAATATCATTAACAATATTAAGCCAGAACATTTGATTACAGAAATAGCCAAAACCAATAAACACACCATGTTTAGATAAAACAAACGTATTAGATTCAATCACTTGTTTATAACCACAATTATTCAAAACACTACTAGAAACCAAGTTCTGTCTAATATCAGGAACATGTAAAACATTAAACAAAGAAACAATCTTTCCAGAACTAAACTTCAAATCAACACATCCTTTTCCATGCACCAAGGCAGTTGACTCGTTTCCCATATGAAGAATAGAACCATCATTCATTGACTCATTGGTCTTGAACCAGCTTCTATCTTTACACACATGGACTGTTGCACCAGAGTCAACCCACCAAGCAACATCATCATCCTGCACAAAATATATTTCAGATATATATGCAACATAATAAATCTCAAAAGACTTATTAAATATATTCTGACCTTTCAGAGAATTGGTGTTACCATTCCCTCCACTTGTGCCAGATCCATTGGCTTTATTGCCAATCTTAACACCTTTACAATCCTTCCAGAAGTGTCCAATTTTACCACACTTCCAACAAGTCACTTTGGGTTTCTTGTTAAGATCAGATTTGGTGTTATCTTGATGCTTACGTTTGCCCTTGTTGTCATTGTTCCTGGAGGAGTTTTTATGCTCCACCATATTGACAACTGATGAACCAGTAGCATTGCTACTCTTTGGCTTGTCAATGTCTTGTGCTTTGAGTGAATCCTCAATGCGCAAGTGCCTGCCCAACTCAACAAGAGTTAATTCCTCTTTCTTATGGTTCAGCATATGCTTAAAATCTTTCCAAGAAGGAGGTAATTTATCAATGATACAAGAGACTGAAATAGCCTCATCCATGTTCATCTTGTGTTGTGTGAATCAACCAAGTATACTAAGAAGTTCATTGTATTGTTCAATGAAAGGCCTAGAATCAACCATTTTGTAATTGTTAAAATTACTTACAAGGAACTTCTTACTTGATGCATCCTCAGCCATATACTTGGCTTCCAAGGAATCCTATAGTTCTTGAGAAGTTTCAACATTATGATAAATATCAAATAGAGAATCAGACATACCATTGAGAATTAAACCCCTGCAGACATAATCATCATTCTCCCATTTGCTTCTTGCCCTCATCTGTTCCATAGTAGCATTTTCTCCATAATCTTCTAAAATCTCAGTTGTCAGAACATAAACCACATTCATACTTCACAACAAGAAGTGCATCATCTTTTGCCATCTTCTGAAATCAACACCTTCAAACTTTTCCAACTTGGAAAAGTTAGCAGCCATTTGTCTCATAGCAGCAGCCATTGATTATCACTAATATTTTCTATTGATTGTTGGTTATGTATGTGTTTGAGTGTTCCCAAATTAGGGTAAAGATAATCAATGAGTACCGGATATTCACTTGAAATTGTGTTATCACTTTCCAATAGAAACTATTCGACCCTATGCCTGGGTTACACGAATATCTCTATGGGATAAGACCAAGTGATGTTCTTGTTTTAGGCGCAAATCAAGAACAGAATTGTATTCAAGTGTTTAGGGTTTGTGTTGTTAATCGTATCCATGCAGATGTGTTATGACCTCTATTTATAATAGAGAATACTCAAACCCTAGCCCATGGAATTATGTATAATTAACGGCCCATTAACTATATCATAATACTTTCCATAATAGTAGGAATCTGTAGTTAAAATGAGCAACAGAATAAACTGATGCTAGCAGCAGATTCACACTAGCAGTAGAATCCTACTAGCAGAAACAGATTCATGCTATCAGCAGAATCAATACATAACCACTATTGAGTCAGGGGATTCAGTGACCAAATAGGTGTACACTCCGTACCTCCAAACCCATTACCAGGTGTGAATTAATCCATCAAGTGCACTAAATTTTCCAACAGATTTGCGTTTGTATGAGATATCATTTTATGAAAATTACATATAATAAATTAAACACTAAATTTTGATTGGTTAAGGAGAGTTCTGAAAGTTCTCATAATTATATGAGTTCTAAAAAGAAAGTCTCACTATATATATATATATATATATATATATATATATATATATATATATATATATATATATATATATATATATATATATATAGTAGTTACCTAATTCAGAGGAAGCCATTCTCACATATATTTCTTGACCACCCTTCAAGTTCGAGCATGCCCTGATATCTAATAAGTCATTGAACCAAAGAGCAACCACTTACTTCGTCTCTGATATCGGTATTTGCATATGCCATACAAGTGCAGTTCTGTAGGCATCTTGCTTTACATTCCATTAAAGACATTGTATTATTGTTAAACCACAAATCTTTGTATCTGGGAATTTTAGATTAGAATATTTGATAAACCCATCTGTTCCATTTTTACAATCCAATGGTATTCTCCTCACACAACCACCTATCCAATCTCGTGTTACCCACCCCTTTTTGTTTATCGGCTCAAATTTTGCCTCATCTAAGCACGAACATTTCTGCGTGTCATCAGTGTTGCAGCTTCTATAAGGGCCACAGGTTTTGTATGTGTCATAAATATCTTTTGGTTTTGTTTCAACAACCTCCCATATTTTCTTATCTTCTTGCCAGAATGAAAGTTCTACATGCCCAGAAGTAGTCACGTTGAACTTCGATATGTTAGAAATGTTTACCATAGTACTATAAACCGCCTATTTTTCATTAATAACCATACTGTATGGAAAGTATGTGTTGATGGAAGGCCAGAATGACCCACTAAACCGTTCACCATTCCATGGTCTGAGCCGAAACTTAACCTCCAAACCATCACTTAGTACAAACTGAGGATAACCACGTGTGTCAATACTCCAGGTGAATTCCCCTATAGCTGGATCATCAATACTCTTCCATGATGTTAAATGCCATTTGGCGCCTGTTAAGTAATTTTTGCCAAGCTTCATGCCAGGTAGATGAGTATCCCTTGGATATTCAAAACTCTCCCACAGAATCTTCATGCTATTTCCATCCGTGATGACTAGATTTCTAGAGTCATAAATGTAGAATACTAACTATGTTGGAAACATGATTTCCTTGTGGTTGTGTGTCGTTGGAATTAGAAGAGAGAAAGAGAGGGAGAGTGGAACCTTGAGAGAAAAGTGAGAATATTAGATTAGATTGAATGAAGGTCCAACCCTCTCCACATGTGGAGAGGGGTATTTATACTACACTACAAACGCCCATACCTGGGCTGTGGATCAGGCATACAGTGGGTGAAGACCCGTCCTTCTTCCACGGTGTTACTTAAACTAAACTAACTAATATATATAATTAACTAACTACGAGCTAACTAAAATGCTATTACATCAATTAGGTGACCGAGTCTTCTATAGGAATAATTGTATTCCTAACAATCTCCCCCTAAGCGAGGTCACCTTGGAAATTAAGCTCTTTGTTCTTCAAGCATTCTTTAGTCATGTAGCTCGTAGGTTCTGATTCTTCACTTCTTCGCACACTTCGTACTTCAAGCAAGCGAACTTGTGATTTGAATTCCTTTGTGATGTGTGATCTTTGAGCTTCTTTGAGATCATCAGCCATAGTAAATCTCCAAGCTCATCCATAGTCGTATTGCCTTCATGTGATGTAGTGACTTAAGGACCATCATGCTCACACCCTTCTGGATCAGTAGACTTTGCATTAGAGTTGTGGATCAGGAGACTTTTTCATCAGAGTTGCGAAAACGTTGTTGGTAGTCTCCCAACATTTGTTGTATCAAGTCTCTCATCTTCATTGATAGTGTGGAGGATGTGTGAGCATGAGGTATGGATTGACCCGATTCAGCTGGAAACTGGAGCCATCAACGCCATCTTTATATGTGTCCCTAAAATAAAACAGTTAGCAATAAAGATAGAGAACGAACATGGCTTTGTCTTTCATTCTGCGAGGACAGACTACCCTCCGGTTTTGTGAAAACCGACCTGTGATCAGGTAGAGTCTCTTTTAAAGAAGACTCTCCTTGACAGGAATTTCCAGCTTGTAGTAATGAAATTTCCAAAGAATCACTTTGGAATCTTCATACTTAGCATGTTCTCATACCGGAATGTCTCAAAGTAGACAGCATGATAGAGTGAATCGGTGAATAAATATTCACGGATTGATGAGAAATAGATTTATAAAAATCACTCGCGTGTCATATGTTAAACATTTTGAGACACGACGAGAGGTTTTAGCTTTGAATCACATTTCCATCAAAAATACTTTTGTTTGAAAGATTACACACAACCAATGTGCTCGAAAAATTAGTTTGAAAGATTACACACAACCTGGGAAGATCCTTCCGGTTCTGGTGGATCATGGGAACTTATACCTAACCTTAACCAACCTTATAACTCCATGCATAAAGATAAATGGTCGGTCTTTGGTATAACTTCCACAAACGCCTTTTGCTCCCCCTCAATATGTGCATCAATATTCGAAAGTGTTTAACACATATGTGGGAGCCTATTTATCGAGTCCAAAAGATCACTTTTGATTATCAGATTTCATGTTTAAATCACATTCTCTCCCCCAATCAAAAATATCAAATCTTTCGAGATTTTTTATCTCAATTGATTTAAATAATTTAGAAAACTTTTGGGAGAGAAATGCGGTTAATTTTTAATGTTTTCTGATAAAAGGAACTTTTTCTTGCTCCCCCTCAAACTGTGAGGGAGGTTGTTATGTGTCAGATTTGAAGAGTTTGCAAAAGATTCGAAGTTTTAACGAAAACTCTTTGAAAATTTACTCATTCTGACACATAACCATCACAAATCGTATTGTTGTTTTTGTTTTGTACAAAGTGTGGGGAGTTTTGATGATACATAAAATTTTGAGAAATCACTCTCCCCCTCAATCAATGACGGATGTTAAAAAATATTTTCATAAAATATTAAAGTCATTGATTGAGTGAAAATTTTATCAAACTTTTAAGTTCAATTTGATTTTCAATCAAAATCTCATGGTACCACCAAGTTTTTCACAAATACTTTCCGGAAAAATCATAGAAGGGAAAATATTTGGCGATAAAAAGAAGATTTCTCTTCTTTATCAAGAAATAATGCACTGAAGCTTACATTAGATCGAGGGTGCATGAATGTAAAGTAATTCACGCTCGGATGAACGACACCCTTTGCTAGGAACAACCGTCTTTTTGGCGACGTGTTTTCCTCATTTTGAAAACCGGGTTGCTATCTGAAGTAATAGCAAGCCATATTTTTAAGTCCGGGTTGCAGCCTGAAATGACTACAAGCCATTGTGTTTGAAGAATATTTTGAGATACGACATGTTTTAGAAAAAAACTTTATTTGAAACCGAAAAACTCTTGCTCAAGCATATGTATGATTCCGTGTCATTGTTGAATGACATTTCTAGAAATGTACATAATATTGAATACACAAGAGACATGCCGTGAGAAGAATATTTTTGGATTTTTGTAGTTTTTCAGATTTTTATGGGTTTTTGTTGTTTTATACTTTTCTATTTTCTTTTTGGTTTAATACTATGTACAAAGGATATGTGAAGTAACCCCTTTACTCCTCCTGGTCTTCCTGAAGACGTACGAGATCCTCAGGCGTGAGACACTTCATACCAAGTCGTGGGAGGATGAATTGAAATCGTTCCCTAGAAAGTGCTTTGGTGAAGATATCAGCTAGCTGGAACTCAGTCCTCACAAAATAAAGTTCCACAATTCTTTTCTTAACTTGCTCCCTGATGAAGTGATGTCGATTGTCAATGTGCTTAGTCCTTGAGTGCTGGACATTGTTGCAGCAGAGTGCAATTGCACTTTTGTTGTCACTGTACATGGGAATCTTGTTGCATATGAAGCCATAGTCTGAAAGTTGAGATCTCATCCACAAGATCTGAGCACAGCATGAGGACATGGCAATGTATTCAGCTTCTGTGGAGGAGATAGAGGTACTCATTTGTTTCTTTGATGACCAACTGACTAGCTTATTACCCAAAAATTGAGCACCCCCAAATGTACTGCGACGAGTGTCTTGACATCCCGCATGGTCAGCATCAGAGTATGCTGTCAAAGCCATAGAAGTGTCCTTGGGGTACCATAGGCCCATATGGATTGTACCCTTAAGATACCGAAAGACTCTCTTGACAGCTTCCAGATGTTTCTTGGTGGGTTTGGATTGATACCGAGCATACATGCAAACAACAAATAGAAGATCTGGTCTGCTGGCAGAAAGATACATTAAGGAACCAATCATGCTTTGATACTTGGTTTGTTCGACCGGGATTCCAACATCATCTTCATCTAGTTTTGATCTTTCAATCATAGGAGTATCAACTAAGTCACTTGAATCGAATCCAAATTTCTTCAAAATTTCATTGGCATACTTGGATTGATTGATGAAGATGCCATTGGGATTTTGAGAAATTTGCAATCCAAGAAAGAAAGACATTTGACCCATCATAGACATCTGGAATTCAGAACTCATCTCTTGGGAGAAACGATCACATTCTTTGGGATCAGAGGAGGCAAATATGATGTCATCAACGTAGATTTGTACATGAAGAAGGTTTTTGCCAATTTTTCTGGTAAAGAGTGTAGGATCAACAACGCCTTTGGAGAATTTGTTAGCCAGAAGAAATTTAGACAAGGTGTCGTACCACGCCCTAGGTGCTTGCTTAAGCCCATATAGAGCCTTCTTCAACCGATACACATGATTAGGGCGTTCTGGATCCACAAAACCTTCAGGTTGAGTTACATACACCACCTCTTTTAGATTGCCATTTAAGAATGCAGTCTTGACATCCATTTGATAAACCACCATGTTTTGACTTGCAGCATTTGCGAGAAATATTCTTATGGCTTCAATTCTAGCAATAGGTGCGAAGGATTCTTCAAAGTCTATACCTTCTTCTTGTCGATATCCTTTTGCCACAACCCTAGCCTTGTTTTTCAATACATTTCCATGCTCATCAAGTTTAACCTTAAATACCCATTTGAGAGCAATGATCATAGCACAATCTGGAGGTGGTACTAATTCCCACACATCCAGTCGGTCAAACTCATGAATCTCGTCCACCATTGCAGTGAACCATGAGTGTTTAGACATTGCATCCTTGACGTCTTTTGGTTCAACTTTAGAGAGGACAGAATTGAAGAAACACCACAATGCGTCGGTTGCAAGTTGCTTGTGGGTAGATACTGGACGCGAAGGGTTTCCAATAATGTTGTCAATAGGGTGATCATTGGTCCATTTCCTAAGGTATTCATGGGGTTGAGGATAGGGAACTGAGGTAGCCGTGTTAGATTCGTCGGAGGATGTGGCATCATTTGACGATTCAGGGGCAAAGATGTTAACAAATGGCTCATTATCAGGTGGAGCAAAAGGATTTACTTCAGATGAATTATCTACAGTTGCTACTCGTTGTACAAATGAAGGTTGGACATTAGAAGTGGTAACTGATCGACTGATGGTGGGGGCTTCAGGATCCCATGACAACGAAGTGGATGGCTCGTCATTATCAACTGGGACATTCACTACCCCAGCTAGTTGTTAAACCACTATAGCTTCAGGAGCATTCATCTGTTGAGATTCAAAGTATTCATCAAACATAGGGTCAAACAGTTTCTTCCAATCTTCACTTGTAGGAGGTACAAAAGGAGCAGCAGGAGTGGGATTCTGTACAAGCCTGGAGCTTATAGGTCCAGGAGACAAAAGGTTAGGTACGGGTCTAGAACTTGATTGTCCAGGAACCGGTTGCTCAGTCAGCTCATTGAAAGTAACGTGGATCGTTTCCATTATGTCTCTGGTACGTTTGTTGTAGATTCGGTACCCCTTTCGATCTGGAGCATAGCCAATGAAGAAACCAATGTCGGCCTTGGCCTTGAGCTTCCTAAGGTCTTCACTGTCATTAGTTGGATAGCACAGTGCACCAAATACTCGAAGAAACGAAAGGTCTGGTTTTCTGCCATGAACCAGTTCATATGGAGTCTTGCAGTGGAGAGGATGTATCAAGGATCGGTTCTGTGTGTAACATGCGGTAGCAATTGCCTCAGCCCAAAGAAACATAGGAGCTTTGGAGAAGATGAGCATAGTCCTTGCGGCTTCAACTAAGGTGCGATTGCATCTTTCAACAACTCCATTTTGTTGAGGAGTACGTGGAATGCTCTTTTGATGACTGATGCTGACACCTTCATAAAATTGAGTAAGTTGTTTGTTCACAAACTCCGTTCCATTATCAGTACGAATGAATCTAACTGTTTTGTTGAGGCGAACATGCAACATTTTGATGAGTTTGATGATGGTTTTCGGAGCTTCATCTTTTGACCGTAGAAACTTTACCCACGTGAATCGAGAGTAATCATCAACAATAACAAGCACATATTTCTTTCCATTGATACTTTGAATCCTCATTGGTCCACAGAGATCCATGTGAAGAGTGTGTAGAACTTCCATGATGGAATTGACAGTCTTGGGTTTATCTGTGTGCTTTTTGCTTTTGCCCATTTGACATGCGGAACACAAATGGTCTTTTTCATACTTAAGTCTGGGCAAGCCTCGAACAAGATCCTTACGTGTGAGTTCATTGATGGTATCGAAGTTCAAATGGTTTAAACGACGATGCCACAACCATGATTTGTTCTTGGAGGCTTTAGAAAGTAAGCAAATTGGAGAGGACCGTAGCATGTCTTCGATAGAGATGGTATAAAGATTAGTGCCCCGACTCCCTTTGAGGAGATCAACACCATCTAATTCTCTAACAAAACAGGTGTGTTTTCTGAAAGCAACTTCAATATCAGAATCACAGAATTTTCCAACAGAAAATAGATTGTGCCCAAGTCCTTCCACGTAGTAAACTCTGGAAATCACACTGTCTCCAAAGACGTAATCACCATAACCCATTATAGATCCAAAATGGTCATTCCCAAGTCTAACCGTACCAATAAACTTTTCAACGAAATTCTTGAGCCGCGAGCGATCTCTAGTCATATGTTTTGAGCAGCCTGAGTCCAAATACCAAAGGACGATTTGTACGACCTGCATTTGAAACCAGACAATGGTGGATAACTGAAAATGCTGGAGCCCCACAAACAGTTGGGGTCCGTTTGGTTAGCACACACAAATATTGGATTATCAGATGTTACAGATATCTCACTGGAATTTTCACATTTTGATGCACTAGAACTAGGAGTGGTACTAGGTGCTTCTAATGGAAACATCCTACCAGTAGGTTTCCACTTATTAATAGGCACAACTTTGGAGTTAGTGATCCTAGTCATTGGGCACTTTTCCCTTAGGGTGAATTTCCTTCCAGTAGGTCTCCATTGATAGCCAACATTAGTGAACACTTTTCCTGTTTTATTCCATACTTGTTTTACCCGTTTAACACTCGAGACATTCATAACAGGAGATTTCATAGTGGATTTTAGAAAGGACACAACACAAGCATCATGATTACCATAAAATAAACATTTGTTACAAGTCTTACAAATAGCACCAAAATTCGAATTAATTACATCATTGTTAACACAAATGTTTGAATCAACTTGATTCTTTTCATTAAGCATAACTTTATTGTTCCTAGAGGATTCTTCTACTTCCTTCATAAGTGTACTCTTAGCCGGCAAAGTCCTACCATTCTTTGTATTGCACCTAGGCTGTGACTTGCTAGCATTAGATACACCTTTTACTCCTGTAGAAGCAATGACGGGAACATTAGTATGATTAGATGCTACTTGTTTACCGGTGATCATGATGGTGGATTGTGACATGGTTTGGGGATAATCTAATGTAACATGTTTGTTTCCACTGTTAGAGTGCGACACAAATGACCTATCCGACTTGTTATCATTCTTGGGCATGATCCTATAGCATATTCTAATAATTCCTGGGCTCTATTAGTGAGGAAGCAAGCACCAACAATAACATCATCCAGTGGTTTAGGTATCCTCTCATCTTCAATGGTTTCTCTAAGTATGGCCAGACAATCCTTAAGATTACTAAGATAGTTGCTATGAACTAACTTATTGTTCCTAAGGGGAAGAGAGACATTCACAGCATCGCACGCATATTTCTTACAAGCATGTACATTGGAAATTGCATGATCACATGAAACGACGGGCATTTTACCCTTCACCATAGTCTTTAGATTCTCAATTTCGTTTAACAAAGAAGTGACTCTTTCATTGTTTTGGTCACGTGTTATTTTAATAGACTCAAATAACTCTTTGTAACGTTGTTTAGCGTTTCACATTTCAGCACGAAGCCACTCATTTTCATGTTGTAGCTCATTGATAATGACTTGTTTCTGAAAGTTTTTAGAATCTATCGACTTCTAGTAATTGGTATTGGTCTCGTCGCTTTTGTTCGACTTTAACTGTGCAATTTGGACCTTCAATTTCCGAATCGTGTTTGAGTGAGCTTGAATTACTTCATCCTTTTTGGCTAATTCAAAACATGTGTCAAACTCAGGAGCATCCGAAGATGTCTTGGCATTTGATATTTTTATGCTTTCTTCTAGATGTTGATATTTTAATTGTAGGTTCAGATTATCAACTTCTAGCTTTGAGAAATTCCTAACCATGTTATCATGGTCGTCGTTTTGAATTTTTTCAGTAAGTTTGTAATTCTCCCCCTCAAGCTCAATTACACGATTCTGGAAGATATTCAAAGTAACCGACATTTCATGAAATTGTCTAGCAGATAATGTTGAGTCGGTAACAGTATAAAACATATCTTTAGCAATGCAATTTGCAATCAAATTTTCATTCATAATGAGAATGTTTTTCCTGTCAGTTTCACTGTATTTGAGATCAATAGCTAATTGGTTACCCTCACTTTCCACTTCATCAAAAACCTTTTTCATTAGAGTTACATCATCATTAATGGTGTTTTTAAGGCCCTCAAAATGTTCTTTGAGAAGTTTAAAAAATGGCATAACTTCAGTTAGGTAACACTGTTTTGTTTGCTCAAAACCCCTTTCCCCTTCTATAATCCCTGTAGGTGTAATTCTTAATTTACAGGTTTTCTCAAAGTCATTAAACAATTGACCTAGAACATACAACCCGATTAGAGTGTTACACTGTGTGGGAAGAGTAAATGGTACGAGGTGCCTGGGTGTGTTCAGGGGATAAATGGTTGGGTCAGCAATTCTAAAGATAGTGCGTGTGTTACCTACAACTCTTTCAGCTTGCATTTTCTCAATGTCTATATTCCAAAACACTTTGTCAGGAAGAATTCTATTTTGAGGAACAAAAATGGCAGAGTGATTGTCATTCGCATAATCATAGTGAAACACAATATTCTTAGCTATGCACTTAGGATCCTTTAATCGTTCAGCAAGTTTTACCCTAGTTCTATCCTCCGCCTCATCAATTTCGTCATAGGATCTCATATCAGGAGGGGCATGGTTAGGTTCAAGTATAGTGTTTACATCATATAATGCAGGTTGTGTACCTAAACCAATTCTAAGGCATCTTGCTTTGGGCTTAGAGGCATCCTGTTCACTAAATTCTTCACTTAGTTTCCTATGGTTTTGCATCATTTGAGCATATTGAATGGTTTGGCCCTGTGTATACAACTTATCTTCCAGTTTATTTTTTAACATTTTGAGTTTTGAGAAATCATTTAGAAGTTTAGTTTCTTTATCTTTGTATTCGAGTTTGATTAAAGTCAGACCCTTTTGAAACTCTTGTTTTTGTTTAACGGTTTGATCCAATTGGTTTTTTAAAGAAACTAACTCCCTTTTCAATGTTTCTTGTTTGGAATTGTTTTCAGATATGTAAGTACGCATTTGCCATTCCATTTTCTGCTCACGTTCATTCAGCTCAAATTTAGCACGCTGCTCATAAATATTCACTTGATTCAATAGACGGCATGTCACTTGGTACAACAGGCAGTCCATTATCATTCACATACATTTCATATGGGATATTATTGGTATTTCCCATATCAGTGGCGTTTGTGTTGACAATATTCTTGAGTTGTACCGAGTCACACACCCCCTGCAAAGTTGAAGGATTATTCAGATCAGGATTAAGAGACGTTGGTACCTCAGAGATAGCAGATGTGATGGATGAGTCAGGATGTAGTGGAGAGGATGCAGCTGCAGACAGATTAGCCATGAGAATGGTTTGAGCAGTAGGTTCGTCATCTACGTCTGAGTCAAATGCATCACACTCTTCAACTTGAAAGATATTCGGGTCATTTAGAGCCATGTACTGAACAGGCTGATCATCCACATCAGCATCAAAGGTGTTCCCATCATTACCAGCCAGAAAGAGCAGAGCTTCTTCATCCAACACCGTCCCATTCTCTTGTGCCTGCATCAGCAACATCTTGTCCTTGAAGTACTCAGAGTTTTGAGGACGTTTTGGGAGAGTGCAATTCCTAGCTATATGTGTAACACCCCCAATTCATGGTTGCAGCGGAATTCGAACTGGGTGTTACTTGACGGCACAATAGTCACAATAATAGAAAACGAACTCCAATTGAGTCGTTTTAAAGGATTTATCATTCAAATTATATAAATATCAGAGATTACAAAATGAGGTCCTAGATGGTTCCATGTTTACAATTTAAATGAGTTTTGAATGATAATAAAATTTATAGCCCTCTTGAGTATCCGTGCCCTTCCGTGCCATCCTTGATCATCATGAACCTGAAATACATGCTTGAGAGGTCAACACAAAGGTTGAGTGGAATTCGTAGAGTTTAGTTAAATCGTTTGAACACAATAATCGTAATGTGAGGTAATTAATCACACATTCATAGTTAGAAAACAAAAGTCGTTATTTATTGCACTAAGCTCATGCAACCAAAGCATTAACATCGAACCACAAATTGGCATTATAGAAGCCCTATCCAGGTACTTTTGCCATTATACCTCTAAATCTCAAATATAGTGCATTTGTGTGAACTCGTAGATGTTCAACACAAATGGGATCCGTCAATCCCAATAGATCTATTCACAATATTCGCGCTCACTATAGGTAGTGACTAATGGTTCATGATATAGGGACTTCGAACATGGCAATCGTTACTTAGTGACAATAAAACATCGTCGGGTAGCATACATTAGAAAGCATTGTGTTCGAGTAGAAAAATAAGAGCATGTATTCCCCCCATGGGTTTGTAAAATAGTTAAACAATAGAAAGTGGGGCTACGAACTCACCTTAAGTTATGTAGTGAGTAGTAAATGTGATGGTCGAATCGCGAAGGTTTCTACGAGCAACCTATAATAGAATGTCGCAACTTAGGATCGGAGTAAAGAATATGAAGTAGTGCCTATATATATATCTTGCATTTAGTCCATGATGTGGTATGATGTATAGTGTAAGTCTTTGAAAGTAATGATTCATGAAACATGTATGTTTTGAATATCGTTTACTACCGTTCGGGCCGACATAATTCAGAAGTCATGTTAGTAAGCGTTCGAGGAGCCAGGACACTTTAACTCATAAATCCACAACTCAACTCGACGGCTTACATAATGAACTCCTCACATGAGGCTCCCTACTATTGTAGTAGTTGATAAAGTATAAGTTTTGATCCGAAAAGTTACATGTCCGATATTTGAATAAACTTAGGAAAGTTTATTAGTACATGAAGATTGTTATTAGGGGTAGTTTCATAAGTCTTGTATAACCATTTTCTCTTTGTAATATCTCATGGTTCCTTTAGATGAAGTAGATCCAAGTTGCTTGTTCAAGTTATCGCCAATACTTTGTTTCATGTTTTCGCCTAAGTAATCTTACATGGTCATTTCGTCATGGCCTAGCCATGACCTTTGGTCCTTGTTCCAAGGTCATGAGACACAACCTTGGCTCTAGCCATGGTTGTGGTGTTGATTATAGGTCATAAGACCTCTTGTTCCTTTTAAAGTATAACCATAATCTAGTGACTTTCGCCTAAAAATGGGCTGTTTAGAATTTGAAGAATTTTATCACTCGGAAAGCGTTTTTAGGGTTCGATCTTCTTTATACCTGAACGAAAACGTCGTTCCGGACAACTTTCGTGTTTTAACTTTTTGATGAATCGGAGCAGAAGGGGGACTTTCAAAATCACAGAATGCAAAACAGTGTGGTTTAGGCAGTTTTGCCGGAAATCTTTGGTAACTTCAAATGGGCGTAACTTTTGACTCGTATACTCGTTTTAGGTGGTTCAAATTGCTATGGTTTCCTTGTTAAGTCATATACTGTAATATGTAATGATCCAATATCATAATTTTACCATTTTGGTCGTGGTTCTCCAAGAAAGTCACTAGTTTACTTGTTTGAATAACATAAGTTACATATATGTATCAATACTTGTTTTACCCATTTTTATACATCATGGACATGAATACAAGACATAATATAGCATGAATAATATGTAAATAACATGAACATGATTATTCAACAAGAAGCATGTTAGGGTTTGGCTTACAACTTTTGGCTTTCAAAGATGAAAGGAAGTTAACATGTAAGGATAGGACTTTGATAGACTTGCTTCAACCCACTTCACTTCATGCAATCTTTCTACTCTTGTAATCTTGAAAGATGGATGATGAAGGTTGAGGTGACTTGAATAGATTTAAACTCAAGAGAAATCACCAAAGTTTATGTAGTTTGGAAGTGTTTGATGAATCAAAACCAAACTATAGTTTCAAGGTTGATGTTGCACTTGATTCTTGCATAGAATTGGAAGAAGATCAAGCAAAGGAGATGGTGTTGGTGTGTTGTGATGGTGGCGTACAAAGGAAGGGGAGGAAGGGAGTATTTATAGTGAGTTGAGGAGGTTAGGAAACAACTAGGAAATTACCAAAACTTGGTGACCAATTTGTAATTAACTAATGCTCTAAGGGTAATTTCATGAGATGAAGCCACCTATGGGATGACTCCCCCCCTCCTAGGTCGGTTCATATACTTGGGGAACAAGGGTGGACTTTTGAGGATATTATCCAAGATACTTGGTTAGTTTTGACTCCGGGAAATGCCAATCGTAAATGATTAAGCCTCAAAACGTAAAACCGAGTATCGTAAAAATACGAAACTTGGAAGAATGGTTAAACATGTCAAAATACTACATAATAAAATATAAAATGAGTGGTAGGTTCCATTTGGGTGGTAAAACCCTGCTAAAAGCTGGAAACACGGGTCTAAAACGCGTAATACGTAAAACGTACGAATATTGCGTAAAATTGAGAAAAGTAAAATGTTACTTTTCTAATAGGATATAAATGATTTAAAATGACTTATAATGTCTAGACTGGGCTCAGTCCAGTGTCGGTTGGTATTAAATGTCTTTTAGACATCAAACCGTAAGCCTAAAAATCAAGGAATGACTTATAAAATCAAGGGATGATTTTTGGTCAATGGAGGAGGGAAAAATATGTTGACTTTTTCTAATAAGTTGAAAACTCAAATCGTCTTAGAAACGCGTTTTGTGGTCTAACGGTTAATCGCCCATACGGTTAAGCGTGCTCATGTGAGAGTAGTACTGGCTTGGGTGACCTGCTGGGAAAAGTAATTAACCTGAAAATGCGAATTGTTACAGTCTCTACCCCTCACGGGGAACTTCGTCCCGAAGTTCTATGTGTGTTATATGTTGGAGTGGTGTCGATGAAAAGGTGTGGTTACTTATGAGGACTATAGTCTGGGATTACCAGTGATGTAGTTTGATTTGTCGTTTCAGTGTATGGTGTAGGACGAGGTTTACTTTTATGTAGGAAAGGTATGGTAATAGTCGAATATCAAAGGAAATTGATATAGCAGTCGAATATTAATAGGAATTGAGATAGTAGTTGCAATCATAGCCTAGTAGGTAATCGGTTGTTGTACCTAGTGTTTGTTGACTTCATACTTATGTTATTTCGGATACAAATAAGCCCACTTGTTTATAATTCTTTATCTACATAGAGAGGCATCCCAAACAATGTAAATAGGGAAATATAAACTTATGGTTCGGTGATTTACAATGTCTTTATTTAAATGAAAAGGCATCCCAATCCATTCAAATAATTACAAATCATCCTACTTAAGAATTCCCAACACAACATTCACAATTAGCCGGTGAGTTACAAGGTAATGTATTATGAGATGATACTGGTGTTCCAAGATGAATATTCAATCTTGTAAAGCTGGTAAGGGTGCTTGTGGTGTAGCTAAGGATGATTTGAGCTTTAAAAGTGCATCAAGATCTGTTAATGAGCTTGTGGTTTCAACGATTGTAAAGATATTGATGTGATATGTTGACGAACAAAAGTGTGTAGTGTATGCTTAACATTAATACTCTTAGGTATAGATGTTGAGTTTGATTTAAAAATCTTAAGAGATTTTAAAAGTTTATGATGGAATTGTATCCTTAGGACCTAAACAGGATAGTACTTCTACAGGATGAAGAGAAGATTTGATAACTATCCCAAGATAGTAGTTCGGATTATCTCATGAATGAAAACTTTCAAGAATGAAATTAGGTAGTACAAATAAGGTGTTAAGATTTCGCTGAGTGGTAAGGCACTATTGTGTCTCTAGATCGTTTTAATGTATTCTGGTGGTTTATCGAGTTCAAGTAGGAAATCAACCTAAACATAACCCTAGTACATCTACTCTCAGTATTTGAAAATTTTAAGTCGAATATAGTTAGTCAGACTATATTCCACTGTTCCTAGGTTAAATATAGGTGACTAGTCTATATTTAGCCGAGGTTCGATAAAATTTTCAAATACCTAAATTAGGTATACTTGTGATATGTCCGTTGCTTTCGGGAAACTGTCCACTAAACAAAGGCGATGTCAAACCCTTAAGTTGCAAGTCCCGTCCATACAAGACTTGTAACGTATGTTTTCACATTCCATCGCATAGAAGATAGTAAGGGTAGATACGTGTGGAAAGGAAGTTTTAAGTAGTTCTAAAACAGTCCATACTTGGCGAGGATCACGAACTTTTAACAATGAAGGTTTCAGAAGAAAACTTTGATGAATGTAGAGAAAGTTCAGCTTTCGTAGGTGATGGATTAGTTTATCCTTTAGAAATCTCATAATAGATTGTGATGGGTTTTTGATATCATATGAAATGATATTGATGAGGTGGTGGAATAATTCGAGAGACCATTGCACAAATCACAATGTCTCGGAAGTAGATTAGACCATTGTGTGACTCAAAACATTTGAGAAATGATTAAGACCATTGTGTCATACAATGTTCGGGAAATAGAAAAGACCATCGTAATTCGTTACAATATCTTGGATATAAAATGTTGGAGTAGGAACATGGTTGGGAGAATGTGGTTGTGTCGAAATGCCATAGAATAGGCATGTGTAGATATGTTTAGATAAAATGATTGAAAATAACTCGAATGTATATATAAATATACTTATATGTTCATGTAGCATAAAATGCTTAATAAGTCCATAATCGTCTGGAGGATGGAAGACACGGAGAGCGGAAGGCTATAAAATGTTTTTGCTTGTAGTGTGGTTATAGTTTAGGTCTCAATTAGACCCGTTTCTCTATAACCATGGCTCTGGTACCAATCTGTAACACCCCCAATTCATGGTTGCAGCGGAATTCGAACTGGGTGTTCCTTGACGGCACAATAGTCACAATAATAGAAAACGAACTCCAATTGAGTCGTTTTAAAGGATTTATCATTCAAATTATATAAATATCAGAGATTACAAAATGAGGTCCCAGATGGTTCCATGTTTACAATTTAAATGAGTTTTGAATGATAATAAAATTTATAGCCCTCTTGAGTATCCGTGCCCTTCCGTGCCATCCTTGATCGTCATGAACCTGAAATACATGCTTGAGAGGTCAACACAAAGGTTGAGTGGAATTCGTAGAGTTTAGTTAAATCGTTTGAACACAATAATCGTAATGTGAGGTAATTAATCACACATTCATAGTTAGAAAACAAAAGTCGTTATTTATTGCACTAAGCTCATGCAACCAAAGCATTAACATCGAACCACAAATTGGCATTATAGAAGCCCTATCCAGGTACTTTTGCCATTATACCTCTAAATCTCAAATATAGTGCATTTGTGTGAACTCGTAGATGTTCAACACAAATGGGATCCGTCAATCCCAATAGATCTATTCACAATATTCGCGCTCACTATAGGTAGTGACTAATGGTTCATGATATAGGGACTTCGAACATGGCAATCGTTACTTAGTGACAATAAAACATCGTCGGGTAGCATACATTAGAAAGCATTGTGTTCGAGTAGAAAAATAATAGCATGTATTCCCCCCATGGGTTTGTAAAATAGTTAAACAATAGAAAGTGGGGCTACGAACTCACCTTAAGTTATGTAGTGAGTAGTAAATGTGATGGTCGAATCGCGAAGGTTTCTACGAGCAACCTATAATAGAATGTCGCAACTTAGGATCGGAGTAAAGAATATGAAGTAGTGCCTATATATATATCTTGCATTTAGTCCATGATGTGGTATGATGTATAGTGTAAGTCTTTGAAAGTAATGATTCATGAAACATGTATGTTTTGTATATCGTTTACTACCGTTCGGGCCGACATAATTCAGAAGTCATGTTAGTAAGCGTTCGAGGAGCCAGGACACTTTAACTCGTAAATCCACAACTCAACTCGACGGCTTACATAATGAACTCCTCACATGAGGCTCCCTACTATTGTAGTAGTTGATAAAGTATAAGTTTTGATCCGAAAAATTACATGTCCGATATTTGAATAAACTTAGGAAAGTTTATTAGTACATGAAGATTGTTATTAGGGGTAGTTTCATAAGTCTTGTATGACCATTTTCTCTTTGTAATATCTCATGGTTCCTTTAGATGAAGTAGATCCAAGTTGCTTGTTCAAGTTATCGCCAATACTTTGTTTCACGTTTTCGCCTAAGTAATCTTACATGGTCATTTCGTCATGGCCTAGCCATGACCTTTGGTCCTTGTTCCAAGGTCATGAGACACAACCTTGGCTCTAGCCATGGTTGTGGTCTTGATTATAGGTCATAAGACCTCTTGTTCCTTTTAAAGTATAACCATAATCTAGTGACTTTCGCCTAAAAATGGGCTGTTTAGAATTTGAAGAATTTTATCACTCGGAAAGCGTTTTTAGGGTTCGAGCTTCTTTCTTCCTGAACGAAAACGTCGTTCCGGACAACTTTCGTGTTTTAACTTTTTGATGAATCGGAGCAGAAGGGGGACTTTCAAAATCACAGAATGCAAAACAGTGTGGTTTGGGCAGTTTTGCCGGAAATCTTTGGTAACTTCAAATGGGCGTAACTTTTGACTCGTATACTCGTTTTAGGTGGTTCAAATTGCTATGGTTTCCTTGTTAAGTCCTATACTGTAATATGTAATGATCCAATATCATAATTTTACCATTTTGGTCGTGGTTCTCCAAGAAAGTCACTAGTTTACTTGTTTGAATAACATAAGTTACATATATGTATCAATACTTGTTTTACCCATTTTTATACATCATGGACATGAATACAAGACATAATATAGCATAAATAATATGTAAATAACATGAACATGATTATTCAACAAGAAGCATGTTAGGGTTTGGCTTACAACTTTTGTCTTTCAAAGATGAAAGGAAGTTAACATGTAAGGATAGGACTTTGATAGACTTGCTTCAACCCACTTCACTTCATGCAATCTTTCTACTCTTGTAATCTTGAAAGATGGATGATGAAGGTTGAGGTGACTTGAGTAGATTTAAACTCAAGAGAAATCACCAAAGTTTATGTAGTTTGGAAGTGTTTGATGAATCAAAACCAAACTATAGTTTCAAGGTTGATGTTGCACTTGATTCTTGCATAGAATTGGAAGAAGATCAAGCAAAGGAGATGGTGTTGGTGTGTTGTGATGGTGGCGTACAAAGGAAGGGGAGGAAATTACCAAAACTTGGTGACCAAGTTGTAATTAACTAATGCTCTAAGGGTAATTTCATGAGATGAAGCCACCTATGGGATGACTCCCCCCCTCCTAGGTCGGTTCATATACTTGGGGAACAAGGGTGGACTTTTGAGGATATTATCCAAGATACTTGGTTAGTTTTGACTCCGGGAAATGCCAATCGTAAATGATTAAGCCTCAAAACGTAAAACCGAGTATCGTAAAAATACGAAACTTGGAAGAATGGTTAAACATGTCAAAATACTCCATAATAAAATATAAAATGAGTGGTAGGTTCCATTTGGGTGGTAAAACCCTGCTAAAAGCTGGAAACACGGGTCTAAAACGCGTAATACGTAAAACGTACGAATATTGCGTAAAATTGAGAAAAGTAAAATGTTACTTTTCTAATAGGATATAAATGATTTAAAATGACTTATAATGTCTAGACTGGGCTCAGTCCAGTGTCGGTTGGTATTAAATGTCTTTTAGACATCAAACCGTAAGCCTAAAAATCAAGGAATGACTTATAAAATCAAGGGATGATTTTTGGTCAATGGAGGAGGGAAAAATATGTTGACTTTTTCTAATAAGTTGAAAACTCAAATCGTCTTAGAAACGCGTTTTGTGGTCTAACGGTTAATCGCCCATACGGTTAAGCGTGCTCATGTGAGAGTAGTACTGGCTTGGGTGACCTGCTGGGAAAAGTAATTAACCTGAAAATGCGAATTGTTACAATATGGCCCAACCCTCCGCAGTTATAACACTTAGGCTGCTTAGCTTGTACTTGAAGAGCATTCCCAACTCTGTACTGCCCATTATCTCTACCAACATTTCTTTGATTGAAATTTTGTCTTCCCTGCACATTCTGCACCACCACCCTACCATCTTCAATGACTGCCTGATTTCATGGATTAGATGAGGTCCTAAGTTGGTTATTAGTAGATGGAAGTGCAGCCCTGAACTGTTGGACCAGTAGAGAAACTTGGTTGGAGAGATTACCAATCATCATGTTAGTGTGAGAATACCCAGAATCCAGTTGTGTGTTCAAAGCAGATGGTAAGGGAGTTGATGATTGACCATTGGTTGGGGTAGACCTGGAAGATGGTTGTGATGGTTGAGATTGATCATTTGAAGTTTGGGAAAGTTGTTGAACATTAGAGACAAAGGCAAGAGATTCATTTGATGTTGACGGATTGAGCTTTTCTCGCATTAACCGATCATAAGCAACATGTTTCTCATGTTGTTGGAGATATGCATAGAGTTGTTCATGATTAGTATGCCTGAGACCTTTGTTGGGCTTAACAGCTGTGACAAACCTATCCCATTCAGGTGCCCTGTTATTCACGAATTTGGAATTAAGCTGTATATTGGGCATTGTCATCTTGATGGCTCTCATATCATTGACCAACTTGTGAAATCTGACGTAATAGTCAGTGATGCTTTCACCTGGGTTCATTTTGAAATGCTCAAATTCATCGTATAGCTGAGACTCTCGATCTTCTTTAGTTAACTCAGACCCTGCAAGAAGCATTTTCACATTATCCCGGACAGCCTTGGCCTCAGTGTTATAGTTGATAAGTTTGTAGACATCTTTGGGAAGCCCTTGAATGACAATGTTCGATGCTATGATGTCGGCATCATAGAGTTTCTTTTCTTCATCCGACAGCTCATTGTAAGTGCGAGGTCTATCTGGACCAATTACAGCCGGTTGTTGATCAGTTGCTGCGACCGTGTCTCTAGTAGTACCCATTTGAAAGGGTCCCTCATCGATGGACTTCAAAATGTTGACTCCATTTTCCTTACCCAGACAATAGAGACGAATCCTTTGTGCCCATGATTCATAGTCAGTTCTGTCCAACATCGGAGGTCGGGTGTCGGACCCAGCAGCTTGAACGTCATCAGAGAATGTCGACATCACAAAATAGAAACTACCAAACCGCAGAATAGGAGATACTCGCAATAAAGTGCACAAGTCGCAGAGATAGTTAACTGCAATTAGACCAAACCGCAGGAATAATGAACCTCAGATAGGTTAACCACAATGAACGATGACCGCAAGACACTAACCGCAGAGTGTAGCAAACCGCAGAGTAATCCAACCGCAAATAAAGCAAACCGCAGAATATTCAAACCGCAAGTGAATCTAACCGCATGGGACTAGTCGCAAACCACTTAACCACAGAAAGCTAAGCATAATGAGCTAAACACAGAGCACTTAACCGCAGAAGCTAAACGCAATGAACTAACCGCAGACCACTTAACCACAGGAGCTAACCACAATGAACTAACCGCAGATCACTTAACCGCAGGAGCTAATCGCAGAGACAAAAATCCAAAACTGTCACTTTCCTTGTGATTTGTTTGTATTCCCAAAATGGTAATCGCAGTCAAACTAACCATAGAGATCAGGAACTAACCGCAGACAATCAATGAAACAGTAGACTTAACCGCAACAATGAAATACGCCTAAAACCTAAACCAAACTTCAAATAGATTAAAGATATGGTATAACCAACTAAAACACAATGTTCTACAAACACCAATGAACATAAAAGTACATCACAAACTTGTTTAACAACACTAGAAAGATCAAACTAAGATGTTTTATAAGAAAGTTACTCCAAACTCACAAAACTACACAAAACCACATCAAATCCGATTCTACAAGGCCCTAAGATGAAACCTTGGCTCTTGATACCAATTGTAGGACAGAAAAGTAATGATTTTTATGTGATTCGGGAGGTCGAGGTTGATGATTATAGATGAAATCCATGTTTAGTTTAGAGAGAGAAAGAGTAGAGAGAGGGTGAAGAAAATGGAATATATTAACAATGAAAGATAATTACACAATTTCTCACACCTCTCATGGAGATTCATGAGGGGTATTTATAGGCTCATCCTATTACAAGTTTGCCTTTTGTACAATAGTAGTCCCTAAAGGCACAACTAACTATGTATCTAGTCCAATTCACGTATGTGACGTTATCTTTATAAAAGAGCAAGGCAAACAATCTCCCTCCAATATATCGTCACACATGAATGGTTACAATGAGACCTATAAATACATAAACAATGTAAATTACAACAATAGTAAACTATGTTGACGTTGTTGAAGTGCAAAGCCTCTGTAGTTCTGATACTGAGGCAGACTTGAAGTTCTTCTCTTCTGACAATCTCGGCATTTGATCTTTGGCACTGACGGCACTGATTTACAAATCTCTGAACTTCAACTGTAATGGTCTAGTTAGGTTATTACTCCCTCCTAACTAGTGAGCCTTTATTCTTTTTCCTGCTCCCTCCTGAACCGACAACTCTCTTTTCATCACGCAGCGGATAAAGTAGACTCAAAAGTGTAGGAACATGGTTGTCGTTCGGGTAGCAGCATAACAACATAACTTACATAGTATTGCATAGAAGGTTGGTAATACGCTCCGATGTACACATCATTAGTACTTCTTCGGTTCTAGTGTAAGCACAATTCCCTCGAACAACCAACGTACTAGAGATGAAACACTACTTCTTTTGGCATGTTCTTCTCCCTCCTGATGGTTGCGATTTATCGAAATCATCATACTATTTTGTGTACATGCCATAATTACCCGTACTTTACACTTCTGATGCAATATAGATAGACCATGAAAGCATAATTTTGTGAGTATATGTCGCGAAAATACTCTCAATACTTTTCTCTCAAATCAGCCTTTAATCGAACCTCCTTTGAATTCACCGGCTACTAGTAATGACCACATATGGAGATAGCCCGATATGACCAGCTTAAAAAAGAAGTAATCATCTCATCTTGTGACTTAATGCTTGTACGATAGATGTGACTGAATACCTATACTGAGCACTACAATGTAACTCCTTTAAGTATGAGGTTGCACGAAATATTCGTCACTTGAACAATCCACTACTTCGTGTGACACTGAGTACTACAACATAACTCCTTTAAGTGATAGCTATACTGTGAGCACTACAACGTAACTCCTTACATCAGTAATAACTAGATTGTCAAGACTGAATTTTTGAATTTGTGCAGACAAGTTATCTTCAAAAGTCGTGCATCCAACCACCCCTTTGAGATAAATAAGTACACTTTTTGAGATGCCACGTCAAAGTCAAATCAATAATACCGTACAATAATGCCGTAGTCATTTTTATTAAACAAAGCAATTCTAGCCGTGAACAATGTATCCCCGTGAAATTTAATAACCAAAATACCACTCATTATACCACTATTAAAAATTGTATCCAAACTTTTTGTGTAAAAACAATTTTTGGATAACAATTTATAATTTACAAATCTCATAAGTTCAGTTTAGTCTTTTAAGATAACCATCATTGTAACCCTGTCCGGATCCAATCCACAATTGTGATAAAACCTGATCCAAGTCGAATAGGTAACCCAATCCATCTAATATCCGGTTATATTAATAACCCCAAGTTCACGCACATTATCACTAAACCTAAACACTTATCCGCCTCCAACATATCGACTCTCACGGTCTCACCTAAAATTTTACTCCCTCATCAAACTCAATTATCTCTCAATCTCATCTACTCATCACTACAAAGACAAACAACACTTAACACTCTTTACAGCTTGAAGTAAAAACAAAGAAAGACAATTGATTTCTTTCTCTTACAGCTGTTAACCGAACACCTCACAAACATTCTTTTTGGTTTACTTCTGATACAAATCGGACCATAGACCTTTGTGTAAGTTGCTCAAAGCAAGGACCTCTCAAGGTTGGCTTCAAGTTCTTTAATGGTCTCAGGTAGGCGTGATGTTAGTGATTGTGTTTGTCTGTACGAGCCAAAGAAAGAAATTGACTTATTAGTTAATTTTCTTTCTTTATATTCGGATAGTGTCATAGATCTGTGATGATGATGGCTCAACAAAAATTTGTAAAGATTAGAAGCAAAGTTGATCGAAATCTGAGATGATGCATAATAATCGTGTTTAGTGATACTTAGATGAGTGTTGAGGAGTGATGGTGAGGGTCTTGGTGTTGAGTCAAGATTAAGGATATGGTCATTTGGTTTCGGTTTATAATGTTTTGGTATTGAACGAGGACCAGTTATGTTTTCTTTTCATTTTGATTTACATCTATATTCTCATTGGACTGATGATGGTATGTTCACAGAGGTCATGTAGAGTTGGTATTTGGTTTCGTGGTCTCTTTTCTGCTTCATCTTACTTTCTTTTTCATTTTGGCCACTTTACGCAAAACCTTACGCGTAAACCTGCTAGAAACCTTGTGCGTAAAAATCTTTTGCATAAACCTGCCTTACGCGTAAACATCAACTTTTGCGTAAACCTTGTCTTTTGCGTAAGTATTACGCGTAAGACTAGGGTTTTTCGCCTAATATGAACCTTATGCATAACTTTCCAAGTTATGCGTAGTACTTTTGAAGACTTTCGCGTAAGAAGTGGGTTTTGTGCTTAAGTTAACGCGTAGACAGTTTTCCGGCGTCCTTTTCCGATCAATTATCCAACTGCTTATTAACTCGCACCTTTTGACCCTTTTTGACCATGAAACTGACCACTTTTTGACCATATATGAGACCACGTTGTCACGGTTTGGAACAAAATAAGTCAATAAAAAGAATGGATATTACAAAATCTGTTTGGACAAAAATTGACAAAACAGTTTTTGAGAACTGTGACATAGCATATTTTAGACTATTTTGACCATTTTTTGATACATAAAAGCTATTTAAAAATAGTAAGAACCACAATAAAAATCATCAAAACAAAACACCATAGCTCTGATGCCAATTGTAGAATACTAACTTTGTTGGAAACATGATTTCCTTGTGGTTGTGTGTTGTTGGAATTAGACGAGAGAAAGAGAGGGAGAGTGGAACCTTGAGAGAAAAGTGAGAATATTAGATTAGATTGAATGAAGGTCCAACCCTCTCCATATATGGAGAGGGGTATTTATACTACACTACAAACGCCCACACCTGGGCTGTGGATCAGGCATACAGTGGGTGAAGACCCGTCCTTCTTCCACGGTGTTACTTAAACTAAACTAACTAATATATATAATTAACTAACTATGAGCTAACTAAAATGCTATTACATCAATTAGGTGACCAAGTCTTCTATAGGAATAATTGTATTCCTAACAATAAAGCTGTGCAGTTGCATTTCCTGATGATGTTGAGTTGGATGACCACACTATATGATTGGTATAGTTCTTAAGAACAAGATTTCCCACTCTGTCAATCCTTAACATGCTTGATGATACACTGGTGAGGGGGTAGTCTCTGTTGGCAACCTAAACCACTGTTTTAACAGAATTTTTCTTATACCAAATACCAACGTAAGTGTTATCCGAGCTGCCTGGCTTAAATATCCCAGTTCAAATGTTCTAGCAGGAGATACCAGCATGTCGTTTTCTGTCAAGAAGCTTGAGTTTGAGATGATGTCAATTTCGGTTGTGTATAAAGTTTGCATGTGGAGTGAAAAAATTAGAAGATCAAGAATGGTTGCTTCCTCCATTAAAATCATTTCCTTCAAGCTCCTCAATTTTTTTTAATGGAATCAAAGTCTTATTATCACCTACCGTATGCTTTGGGTTCAACAAGTCTTCTTGACAAAATGTCAATGTTTATACTATGTAATTAGCTTATACAGTTAATATCCACAATCAATGGATGAGCTATATGCGAAGGGAGGTGATTTAGCCACGGAAAAAATTGATTCATCCACATAAAATAGAAAGGAAATAACATATCTGCCCTTTTATTTTGTTTATTTCATATTTACATTAGTGACCCTTACTAATAACGCTTTCAATAACTTGAATTGTAATCTCTTTTTTGAAACGTGCTTAACCTGAATCTTATGGAAAGATTGGAGGTTATCATACTGAAAACAATAAAACTACTGAAATGAGAACGTAATTCAAAGTGAAATGATTAATGGATTTGTTATTCAAAGACAGAGTTTGTTACAAAGAGTTAAGAGAAATGATTCATCAAAAGCTACTTTACAAAATGAAGAGTGAAAGTATTTAAAGCAAACAATTTGGGCGGGAAAGTTAGTTGTTACATTTTGTTGACTGTTTTGACTTGTCACGTGCAATGCACGTGACCCTCTGCTTTGGTATGTAATAATCCATCCTCCTTGAAAGTTTCCTTGATCTCAAGGATCCAAGACAAACTCTGGAAATCTCTCAACTATGTCTTCCAACCTTTCCCATGTGGCATCCTCCTCTGAACCATTAGACCACTGGATAAGACCAAACACCACCATTCTGTTGTTCTGTTTGACCATCTTCCTATCAAGTAACTTGAGTGGACTAGCAGCTATCAATCCTTCCCCATCACATGCAGGAAACTCACCCATAGTAGCAGAATCCACATGACAAAGTTTTAGTTGTGAAAGATGAAAAACATTGTGAACTCTAGCATAATTTGGTAGCTGCAACTTATATGCTACCCTGCCAATCCTCCCAATGACTTGAAAGGACCAAAAAATTTTGCTGAGAGTTTATGTTGCTTGCCTTGCCTTACTGTTAATTGTCTATAAGGCTATAACTTCAAATAGACCCAATCACCCACTTGAAACTCCCTGTCAGACCTTCTTTTGTCAGCTTGTGATTTCATTCTATCTTGAGCTTTCTTGAAGTTGAATTTGAGCAATTGTACCACTTGTTCTCTTTCTTGTAAAGTTCTATCCACAGCTTCCACAGGACTATCTTTTGCCATGTAAGGAATGTGCAAAGGAGGCTTTTGACCATAAACAACTTCATAGGGAGTAGTATCAATGGCTGAGTGATAGTTGGTGTTATACCAATATTCTGCTAATGGTACCCATTTGACCCAACCCTTTGGCCTCTCACCTGTCACACACCTGAGATATGTCTCCAAACACTTGTTGACAATCTCTGTTTGACCATTACTTTAAGGATGATAAGCTGTAGACATCTTTAGCTGAACTTGTAACATCTTGAAAAGAGATTGCCAAAAAGAACTCATGAAAATCTTATCTCTGTCACTCACAATTGTCTTAGGAAGGCCATGTAACTTGTAAATATGATCCAAAAACAACTGAGCAACTTGTGAAGCTGTATAAGGATGTGGAATTGGTAGAAAGTGGGCATACTTAGAAAGCCTATCCACCACCACTAGCAGAGCACTTTTTCCATGAGACAAGGGCAAAGATTCAATGAAATCCATGGAAATACCCTGCCAAATTTGTTCTGGAATGGGTAAAGGTTTTAGTAGACCAGGGTAAGATGCCAAATCTGACTTGTTTTTTTGGCACACATCACAGCCTCTAACCCATTCTTTAACCAACTTTCTCAATCCTTTCCAATAGAAATAAGTAGTCAACCTCTTTGTTGTGGCTAGTACACCAGAATGATCTCCCACAGCTGGCTCATGAAAATGTTTAACCAACTTCTTCCTCAACTCTTCATCATTTCCCACCACCCACTTATCTCTTCTTCTCAACTGCCCATTGTGCCAAACATACTTACTATTTTTCAAACTTCCATCTTGCATACCTTCTATGACTTTCTTTAGACTAGGATCAGTTGATCATGTAGACACAACATAATCAAACAACTCATTGGAAGTTCCCACAGTCAATAAAGAAAATAGCATACCTTGCCTTTCAATTCTAGACAAAGCATCAGCTGCAACATTGTCTTTCCCTTTTCTATACTCAATTTCATAATCAAACCCCAATAACTTTGGCAACCACTTAGACTGAAATGGTGTGGTGATTCTTTGATCTAAAACATACTTCAAGCTAAAGTGATCAGTCTAGATTTTGAAGTGTTTATCCAATAAGTATCCTCTCCATTTTTGCAAAGCTAATACCACAGCTAAAAGCTCTTTTTCATAAGTGGACAAAGCTTGATGTTTAGGAGCTAAAGTCTTACTCCAATAAGCTATTGGATGCCCATTCTGTTGCAACACTGCTCCTATACCAAACCCTGATGCATCAGTTTCTGCTACAAATTCCTCAATGAAATTTGGCAAAGCTAACACTGGTGATTCACCCATAGCTTGTTTAACCTGGTCAAATGCTGCTTGAGCTTGTGGAGACCAATGAAAAGCATTTTTCTTAAGCAACATATTCAGTGGCTGACTAATACTTGCATACCCTTTGATAAATCTTCTGTAATAACCAGTCAACCCCAAAAAACCTCTTAACTGCTTCAAATTATTGGGCACTGGCCAATTTTACATTGCTTGTATCTTACTAGGATCTGTGGCTACCCCTTGTGTAGAAATAATATGGCCCAAGTACTCAACTTGTGTTGTGCCAAACACACATTTTGATTTCTTTGAAAATAGTTTATTCTCCCTCATAACTTGTAAAACAATTTGAAGGTGAGTGATGTGTACAAGCATAGAAGAGCTATACACTAGTATATCATCAAAAAATACTAGTGTAAATTTTCTCAGAAAAGGTTTAAACACTGAGTTCATTAGAGCTTGAAAAGTGGAAGGAGCATTGGTTAAGCCAAAAGGCATAACCACAAACTCATAATGACCCTCATGTGATTTAAAAGCAGTTTTGTAAACATCATCATCACACATCCTTATTTGATGGTACCCTGATCTGAGATCCAGTTTAGAGAATACCTGTGCTCCTTGCAACTCATCGATAAGCTCCTTAATAAGTGGGATGGGAAACTTATCCTTCATAGTGTGCTTGTTTAGTTGCCTGTAATCAATACACATTCTCCAAGACCCATCTTTCTTTTTGACCATCACTATTGGTGAAGAAAAAAGACTGTTACTAGGCCTAATCACCCCTAAATCCATTAACTCTTTGATCATTGCCTCAATAGTATCCTTTTGTACAGGAGGATATCTATAAAGTCTCACATTAATACTCACATCTTCTGACTTCAGTGGAATTCTATGATCAAAATGCCTATGTGGTGGTAATTCTTTTGGCATTTCAAACACATCAATGAACTCTGCAAGCAATGATTCTAATTCTACCACTTTTGTAGCATCTTCTAGAGCAGGACACTGCATCAAATTCAAGCTTGCTGATCCCATATAGCACATAGTAGGCATCTGGTATTCCCCAATTTAAGACACCATCTTTGACATCTGTTTTCCAGACATCCAAGCCAATTCAGATTGATGAGTACCCCTTAATATCACTTTCTTACCTTTATATGAAAATTTCATTGTTTGCTCTTTAAAGTTCCATGAAATGGTCCCTAAGGTAGATAACCACTGAACTCCAAGAACTAATTCACAGCCCCCCAATGGCAACAACATCACATCTGTTTCAAAGATTACACCCTGAATCTTCCACTGAAATCAATCTACATCCCAACTTCTTAGCAGTGTAAATGTCCAAAAAATTATGTGTGCTTCTTGAGTCCATTAAAATGTGCAACAATTGTTTTAAAACATGCCCCTTAACCCTCATTGTGTTATGAGTAGGCACACCAGACAATGCATTAAGTGAAATATGAGGCATACACTGTTGTTCTTCTTCTTCAATCACATATTGATTCACTTCATTATCATTATCATTTTCTTCCAAAGGTTCCTCAAAATCCTCTTCCTCTCCACCTTTTATCTCCAAAGTAAACAACTGACCTTCACATTTATGGCCTGGCATATACTTCTTATCACAATAGTAACAAAGATTCCTAGCTCTCTTATTAGCCAATTCCTTTTGAGTCAACTGTTTCCTAGGTGCAAGCACAGAATTAACAGGTTGTTTGGCCATATTTTGATTCACATAATGATTTACATGCATAGGTACTGTTTGATTCACATTCCTAGCAGGATAAGCCACATTTTTTTTAACATTCCAATTGTTACCAAAATTCCTATGATTTGATAACAATGGTGTATTCTTTTTCACCACTGCCAACCTAGCTTCTTCCATTTTTGTCCAAGCAAACACATCAGGTATACTTGTGGCATTTAACATTCTCATTAACATACCAATTTCCTCAGTCAATTCCACTTTATTCATTAAAGACTCAAAAGAATCTTGATATACCTGAATTGAAGTTGTTTGCATGAGATTCTTCAATTCCATAAGTGCACTTCAAACACAGAATCAAACCTTTTCTTGATTTGTTTTTCATACACATCCCAAGTAGCCACTTCACCATGTCTTTTCATGAACTGTTTATGCCAATTGAGTGCTCTATCAAACACATGCATAGATACCAATCTAATCCTTTGCTCATCATCATCTACATGATCCATCACAAAGAATTGATTTACCTTATACAACCATCCATTAACATCTTTAGAATCAAATCTTGGAAATTTAACTTTTGTCAACCTCCCATATTGTCCCCCATTTTGAGTACCATTATGACCATGACCATTGGTTGCACCGCCAAGATTACGAGTACCTTCACCATTTTTCAACCTATTCATGTCAGAAGTTAATTCCAACAGCATTCTCTGCATATCCCCCATAGTTTGTTGCAATGACTCTATTGTTGGATCTTGATTTCTAGTTGTATTTCTTGTTTCCACCATTGGACCAGAAGTATTATCACTCATCAAAAATGATTAATCACTGAAACAATGATTAATCACTGACCTACTGTGATAATGAAAATTGGTACTGTTCTCAATCCCACTGCTGCTTGCTAGCTTGTTCAAGATAAGACAATTTAACGAGAATTTCGGCTTATCTTGTGGCCGTACAGCGGATTGACACTAACCAAATGTAATCAGAACAGTGAAATCAGTGGTGGCTGATTTCTTGACCGGAATCTTGTTTTCTTGCCGGAAATTCGCCGGAGAAGATAACGGAATATCAAGAAATGTCAATGTAACACTTCTTGAAGAATAATGGTGCCAAGAAAGGGCTCTTGATACCAAATGAAATGTACTTAACCTGAATCTTATGGAAAGATTGGAGGTTACCACAATCAAAACACTAGAACTACTAAAATGAGAACGTAATTCAAAGTGAAATGATTACTGGATTTGTTATTCAAAGATAGAGTTTGTTACAAAGAGTTAAGAGAAATGATTCATCAAAAGCTACTTTACAAAATGAAGAGTGAAAGTATTTATAGCTAACAATTTGGGCGAGAAAGTTAGTTGTGGCATTTTGTTGACTGTTTTGACTTGTCACGTGCAATGCACGTAACCCTCTGCTTTGGTATGTAACATTTTTTTCATTAATAAAAATGATAAATAAGGACTGATTGATGGTTTAAAAGAGAAACTTAAATCATCAAACGACCATCCAAACAAAGGGTTTAAAAAACCCTTTGATAGTAAACCCAAGTTTAGTAAACCGGATACGAGCAATGATGGGCCCAAAACTAAACGAGAGCTTTGTATACAATCCAAGGTAAAACTTGTTTAATTTGATGTTGGTATTGTTATTTGAGTTTGGATTTTGTTGGTTTTGTGGGAAAATGTTGTTGAAATGAATATGTATGTATTTTTTGTTATTAGAAATCTATGTTGCAGCTTCATTCCGCCTTTAGACGTAGAAAGGCATGCCTTTTTATGTTATGTGCATCATGGCATTCTGAAAAATGTGACAGATTTTGAAATCAAGGGTTGTTTTGTGTTTTGAGGGGTGTTTGTTTCGGCTTATATACCCGGCGTAGGGCTTATTTGGTTTTTCGGATTATGTTTCATAAGCTCACTTTTTGTGGCTTCTTTTGAAACTTTTCGGCTTATGTAAGTTTATTATGTTATATAAAGCTTATATAAGCCAAAAAGTTTCATAATAAGCCACAAAAAGCGAGCTTATGAAATATAAGCCCAAAAGTCATAAGCCGAAACAAACATCCCCTGAATGTGGTTATGTCATACAAAGTTATTAGATGTAGATTTTTTAGCTGTGACAAAAGGGGCTGCAAAAGTTGGTGCTTGGTTGTGGTTTTACTAATTGAAGTTGTGATAATCGTTGTTTAAGTGTTTGTCAAGGTTTAAAGGTTTTTATTATTTTAGGATTTTCACATAAAACGACTTTTAAATATAATCAGATAGTCAGATTTGATATTGTTGCAACTACTTAATACAGAGTAGATCATTATTAAACGCCTAAATGTGGATAATCCGATATTTTTCACTATACCTATACACCAGAAAGTGATTATGTGACTTAAAAAAATCTGAAATTTAATCGCGGAACGCTAGATCGCGAGTTGTATCGAGCACACGTAGCAACACGAGAGACTACAAAGACTCGACAAGAATATGCACACGATATACCCTCCTACCAAACCTTTATTAAATAACCTAATAAAGCTATTACAACGAGGAAGAAGAATGAATAACTAGCGTCCCCCTCATCTCTATTTATAGAGATGAGGAGGTGGAAACCTAGCTTGCCTTGCGCTCCAAGCTACCTAATCCTACTTTATGTCTAACACCTAATCTAATTACAAAAGTACACTTAAGTCCCTAATATATGTTTAACTTACTACTAATATTTAACAATTTCCACCTTAGGAGTAACACTTAAACATAATCGATACTCAGCACATTTTCATCGTGTTGAAACCTCGGACCGGGGACCACCTTGTCGACCAGGCATTGTACTTCAGTAATTTTCCAAGATTAGCTTTTGTAGACTCCTTCACTTTCTTCTTTTCAGCAACATTACCCTCTACACCCTCTTGACCAGGTACTCTGGTTACCGTAATGTCTGACCCCACCTTTATACCAAGGTGTACCTTTTCCTACTCCTTTACCAAGCAATCCGTGTTTGTCTTTTCTTCAAGTTGCTTATCCTCCAACTTTCTTTGAGCCACTGCAGCATCATCGTTACTAACCTGAACAACCTCAGCTTCACGATTCCCTTGAGCTCCCTGCAATTCCACCTCAAACCAAACACGTTCATCAACCTGTACTCCCTGGACTCCTTTTTTAACACCAGGACCAAGTTGTTTGAACCCAACTTGTTTATGACCAAGTTGTTTGAACCCAAGTTGTTTATGACCAAGTTACTTAAATCCAACTTGTTTTGAACCTCCATGCTTTTGTACACCAAAAGTCTTCACTTTTTCTTCCAAAGTATACACACAGTTCTCTTTCCTGATCCCAGTCATCATAACTCGACAACCTTTGATCACCTTGATTCTACCCATCTGCATCTTCACAGTATAACCCTCTTTTTCAAGAGTACCCAATGAAATCAAATTTTTTTTAACCATGGAACATACCTGACATCTTCCAGTATAAAGCTTGAACCATCATGCAACTGTATCTTCACTTTTCCTGTCCCTTTGATAGTGCATGTCCTGTTATCACCTAACTGAACCGAACCACCATCAAAATCCTTAAAGTCATATAAGAAATCCCTCCTAGGTGTCATATGATAAGACCCACCTGAATCCATTATCAATTCAGTCATCTCAACATTCCCGACCACCACCAAGGCTTCTCCAAAGTAGGCGTTACCGTCGTCATCAGAAGAATCAGAATCATGATCATGCTTACCCTTCTTAACGAACCCACTTGACTTCTTCCTTGGACAGTCTCTCTTTAGATGATCCTCTGAATGACATATGAAGCACTTGAGTTTACCAGTTCTACCCCTTGACTTGAACTGTGAACTTCCACCAGAATGAGCTTTCCTTGAATGATCTGACCTTCCCCTTACATATAACCCGTCACCAGTTTCTTCCTTTGTGCCTTCAGTTCTTTTCTTCAACTCTCTTGAATTCAGAGTCGCCAGAATATCCTCCATTGTCAAGGATTCCCTCTCATACAACAATGTTTCCACAAAGTTTTCGTAAGACGGTGGTAACGATGTAAGTAACATAAGTGTCTGATCCTCATCCTCAATCTCGATATCAATATTCGCCAAATCAAGTATCAACTTATTAAACTCATCTATATGATCACCCAGTTTCGTACCTGGACTCATATAGAACGTGTACAGCTTCTTCTTCAGATACAGTCTGTTTGCTAAGGCCTTAGTCATATACAGACTAGTCAACTTTGACCAAATTCCTGCAGCAGTTGCTTCCTTGGTAACTTCCCGTAAAACCCGGTCTCCCAAGTATAGAATCAAGGTACTGTATGCCTTCTTCATCAAAGTAGCTTTTTCACTTGCTTCCATGTCCGCGGGTAATGTCTCTAATGCAGCATCACATCCCTGCTGTACCATTAAAGCACGCATCTTTATTTTTCATAACCCGAAGTCATTCTTCCCATTGAATTTTTCGATGTCAAACCTAGTTATAGAACTAGCCATTCTTCTTTTACCTTGCTAAAAACCTTGTCAAGTTGTTTCTTAACCAACTTTACCGACAAGCCTCACAAGCCGTGTGCAATATTCCCCTTTGTTGCTAAAAACCCTTCTTGCAAATCGAATTAATTAGAATAACTCTAAACCCTCGATCTCGAACAAGTAAACTCGATCGTTAACTTGAAACCCAAGCATACCCATGATCAAAACTTGAACCACAAGAAAACCCGCAACAAGAACCTTCAAATTTTAATCGACTTTAATAAATCCAAAATTCGATAAATACTGAAGTCGAATTTTAATTGTGAAAAATTTGATTTAACAATTAATTGCAACCTCTTTGACCCTTCAATACACATCTTTGATCAACCCAAAAACGATAAACCAAGTTATACCTAAACTTAGTTAATTGAAGTTATTTTAGTATACTGTTAAACTTAGTCAAAGACCCCACCACCAATTTGGATTTTGTAGTATTCACGTGATGAGCATGCAAAGGCACATGCTTTTCTTCAACCTCTCACTCAATCTGCTACTTCAAAGACCGATTCGAAACCCGAAACCGAAACCTCGAACAAACATGAAACCTCGATCTAGCACTCGAACTTCGATGACCACCATAACCGCGGCTCTGATACCACTTGTTGGAAAATACCTCGACAACAATCCTTGAAAATGTAATGTCAAATACTTCCTATTATCAAAGTGTGGCTTGTTTAAGACGATGCGATATTGGGTAGTTCTTTTTGCTTATTTTTTCATATTATGTAAGACTTCGTATGCCATTTCCTAGTGTGAGCCAGCATTCTAATAGCAGAATAAAATTTTCATTTGTAACGAGAATTTTATAATTTGCGATGTTGCAGGAACTTGCTGAAGCTAGGAAGAAAAAGAGAAGGCCTCATTACACGCTTGAGCAAGTGTGTACTCTACTAAATTAATTTATTTCCATATAGTAGTACAGTTCATCTCGCCTTATGACTTAGATCAATATTATTATCCAATGCAGGAGCTTGCTTTACTATGGGAAAAGATGAGGCGTCGCAATATTGGAAAGGAAGATAGATCCAAGTATGTATATCGATGCACGTTTTACGTGGGGCACATGTCTTAATTAAAGTTTTAATCTTCGTTAACAAGTTTTTGAATATGTCTTAAGGTTGGTGAGTCAGGCTCTAACGAAGATGAAGGGCAAAATTCATGAAATTGCCGGCTCCCATGCTTGTTGCCGTGTGCTTCAGGTTAATAACAAAGTTCTATTGTGTTTAAACTTTTGATGTGTTTTTCTTTTACATATGTACTAATATAACATTTTTTCTACTTTAGACTTGTGCTAAGTATTGTTCACAAGACGAAAGAAATGCTGTTTATCTGGAGCTGAAGCCACATTTTCTCACCCTAGCTTGCAACACTTACACAGTGCATCTCATTACAAAGATGTTGGATAATGGTTCGTATTAGACTTTATATAATTCTGTTTTAAATCTATATTAGCTAAAATATGGTCTGTTGCTTATTGTACTATACCCTCGCTTTTGCAGCCTCAAAGGAACAAGTGGCGGAATTCATATCTTCTGTCCATGGGCATGTTGCTTCTCTTCTACGACATAAGGTCGGTTCAGTTGGTATGATACTTCACTTTCATTTTACAATGGACTTGTATTTTGACATTTAACCATTGATCCTTTACACCCTTTCCTTAGTTCCTCATTAAAGATTTGTAAACTACTATTCTTTATTAATCTTTGTATCGTACACGCCACTGTTCTGCTTTATCTATATGTTGTTCTAAAGACACTATTGTTGAATTTAATCTCGTCACTTTCTTTTGTAGTTGTTGAACATGCTTATTGATGATGTACCCTCCGATTAGCTCGAAAGACACCCCTTCGAGTCTGATCGTAACCTACATAATCGAAGGCTCTGGCTAGCCTCCTAAAACTTTCTTTGGCGTAAAACTAATCATCAATGATCTAGTTACCAAGTGTGAATTCGCCAATTGAAGGATTAATCCCTTCGGGGTATCTCTCGATAAGTTTTATGGACGGAACAATGCCAAGTCCAATACTGGGGAGACCAAGTCTTACCCACGTCGCCTCTTCCTCTTTAGCACCCCCGCTAAACCTGGAGGAGTGGAACACTAAACCCTAGCGGTTACCACAAATCATGGGACGCCCCCATGATCTCTCTCAAACGTGTGACCACTCTCCAGGACCGTTTTCTTCACCTATAAATAGTCCTGGATGATGACAAATCTGGTATGCAATCTCTCTCACCTTACTTTACTATGCTTATACTTAAACTCTCATACCGATCACTTATTCACACGCCGGAGGTGGTTCGCAGGGTCCAACCCCTGCGCAATCACTTAACGCAGTGTTTTCGTATTTTTTGTTTCAGGTTATATCCAAGCTTGGCGTAATCACAACACCCCTCATTTCCTTTGATCACCATCGAAGGCCTGGTAGTGCAAAATATTGTACAATCAGTGGCGCCATCCGTGGGACCCGCTACAATTAGTCCCGTTATTTCCAAGTAAAATAACCAAGTCAAATACACCTACTATTATTCCGGCATGAATCCAAAAAGAGAAATTACACCCCCACCGGGTTTTTCGTCTTAAACCCCTTTACCCGCAATTGACACCAACGACCTTCCGCCAATCACGGCCTCCACCTTCACTACACGATCTCACCCTGAAATAACGCCCAACCATCACGCATCCACGCCAGCCAATCCAGAGCTCACCATTAGCCCCGCCTTTGTCGATGCTAATTACGAAGAGCTAGAGTCCTTATTAAGAGCTCGAAGGAGACAAATCAGAAACACGGAGATGCGAAAGGAGTTAGAATATTCCAGTGACGAATATGATGAAGAAATTGAGATGGAGCCAAGAATTTCGATAACTAGGGCTCAACACCCCATCCTGCGGATTGGGTCTCCTACGGGTAGAAGGGCTGGAGGAAGGAATGTGGGCTTTAAGGGAATCCCTGAAAGAACAACCACGAGGAGAGAAGGGACTATTACTGAAGGTTCTCATGGAAGGAGCCAACAGAGGGAGAACACGGAGGTAAACTTACCACCCTTATTAGTAGCACCTTTAGGAAGGACCGAAGGAGGAGTTCCACAGCAGCCCTCCCATGCATCTGGTGTGGGAGGTAATCCGGGATCGGTCAACACAGGAGGAAGTTTTCCCCCCGTCAACTTGTATCCTCGGTTCCCGGTTCAAAATTACCCCTCAAACATTTATCCCTCCGTTAATGGGCAACCCGGAAGTCAGTACCCCTCACAAATGGCTGTACCTTACAATCACCCCATGATATACCCTCCGTACACCATGTATACTGGTTACCCTCCAAATACGAGTACTCCTCATTCTTTCTACGCTGGTCAACCTTCTCCAGGGGTACCCCCTACTCATAATCCATATCATGGCATCCCCATGAACATACCACCTTACACCCACTCGTACGCAGAGCCCGCTGGTCCTTCGACACCCTTTGTGAGATGGATCGAAGACTATCCATTGCCGGATGGTCTAAAGATGCCTTCGCATATAGGCACCTATGACGAAAAAGGAGATCCGGACAATTTCCTACATTTGTTCGAAGGAGCCATTAGGATGCAGAAATGGGTCATGCCCGTAGCCTGTCTCATGTTTACATGCACCCTTCGGGATTCCGCACATATTTGATGGAATGGACAGAAATCAGAAAGCATCATCAACTTTGATGATTTGAAGGCTAAGTTTCGATCTCACTTCAGCCAGCAAAATAAGTTCACAAGGACACAGTGCACAACATTAAGCAGAAGGAGAATGAAAGCACGAGGAACTTCGTTACTAGATACACCGACGAAACTATACAGATTCTAGGCTTACACGAAGAACAACGAATTTCTGGCTTCGTCCACGGCCTACGCAACTGGACTCTTGTGGAATTCTTATCCACAGACCTTCTGGCAACATACAAAGGCCTGATGGAAAAAACATATACGTGGATAGAGGCCAAAGAAGTATCCACCAATGGGCTCCGATGGAGAACAGCAAAGGAATAAAATTGTCTTCATG
Source organism: Artemisia argyi (assembly GCA_030686995.1). Classification (NCBI taxonomy): domain Eukaryota; kingdom Viridiplantae; phylum Streptophyta; class Magnoliopsida; order Asterales; family Asteraceae; genus Artemisia; species Artemisia argyi. Next base: position 172,321,252 of record CM060687.1, on the reverse strand, counting down.
GGAAGGATCGAAGAACAAACACAAAAACCATAATAGGTTTACCCCTTACAACAAGGGTCCGAACCATGGTTTATTAGGAAATCTCACAAAGTCTCCAAGGGAGATTTTAGCGACAGAGAAGGCCGCAAAAGCCTTCGAGCTACCCCCTTGGATGATAGGAAAAAGCAAAAACAGAGACACTACTAAATATTGCCACTTCCACGAAGACTTTGGCCATGAAACAAACAGCTGTCGAGAGCTGAAAAAGCAGATAGAAGTGGCAGTAAAATCCGGGCAATTAACGCATCTCATAAAAGGGATAAGAAAGGGCAAAGAGAAAGCCACTGACACGCAACTGGGAAAAGATAATACTCCCCAAGAAGCTCCTATTCTAATGGTTCGCTGGGATACCCCCCGATTAAAGAGAAAAGCCTCCGAGAGGGAAGCTTACGCTGCAAGGGAAATAACGTTCCCGTCCGAAATGGGAGAGTCCCCTTCAAAGGATCCAGTGATCATTAAGGTCGTAGTCTCGGATACAGAGGTCAACAAAGTTTATATGGATTGCGGGAGTTCCTGCGAAGTAATCTACGAGCATTTCTTTAGGAAACTCAGTCCTACGATCAAATCCAAGAGAGTAGAGTCAAGAATGCCCCTGGTAGGTTTCTCAGGGGAACGATCATGGCCTTTAGGTGAAATACCTCTGGAGGTAACACCCGGAAGTGGAAAGCTTGCAAGAACGGAAATCCTCAATTTCGTCATCATAAAATCAAAGTCACCCAACAACATGTTAATCGGACGAACCGCTATGCAAAAGATGGGTATTGTGGTCTCTACAGTTCATGCAACGGTGAAGTTCCAAACAGCCAATGGTGTCGGAACCATATTCTCTAGCTATCGCGAAAGGAAATACCAGGAAGCCCAAAAGGATAAGGGAGAGGTAATCAACGGTGTGCAATAAACATTAGAGGAGGCTCCGACCCTAAGGGGTATGTGGCACTAGACAACCCCCGTCGAGTACGAAAGGTGGAAATGGGAAAGCAACTCCCTACCACTTTCGGAAAAAGATTGGAAGAATTGCTCGAAGCCTATGAAGATGTGTTTGTAGGAACATATTCAGATATAAAAGGAATTCCAAGGTTGCTCAAAATCAACGGCAGACCTTTTAACACGAAGCATAAGCAAAATGAATCCAAATACATCAAACCAGTAAGGCAGAAACCTCTTCAAGTAACACCTGAACAAAGCGCAACAATTAAGAAAGAAGTAGACAAACTCACAGCTGCAGGAATACTTCGAAGGGTGTTAAATCCACGATGGGTTACTAACCCAATTGCAGCCCAACAGAGAAATGGAGAATGGGTACTAAAGGTTGATTTCAAAGACATCAACAAAGTTTGCCAAAAAGGAAGCTATTTGCCAGAAAGAGAGCAGCAACTACCACCTGGAGTTCGTTGGGAATGTTTCCTTAATACCAATATGGGATGCCATCAGATACAGATGGCACAGGAAGATGAAGAAAAAACATCCTTTCATGTAGGCAGTAGCTCCTACTGCTTTAAACGCATGCCTTTTGGCCTACAGAACATCGGAGCCACTTACAATAGGCTGATCTAAAAGGTCTTCAAAAAACAGATAGGGAGGAACCTAATAATTCACGGCGAATACTTAGTCACCCAGAGCAAAACAAAAGAGGACCTCCTTCATGATGTAGAAGAAACCCTCATACAACTAAGGAAAATCAACCTAAAGCTAAACCCAATAATGTGTTCTTTCGGCATTGAAAAGGAAGGGTCAAACGAACACCCGTTCGTAAGGCAACTGATTGGAACCAATCCAATCAATGAGGAAACCTCCTCAAAAAGGTAAACATGGAGAACACAAGGGAGGACTCGAAACCTACAAAATGACTTGGAAACACTGAAAGCATTCCTGTCAAAAGGCGTCAACAGATCTTCATCTCTCTACAAGGTCCGCAATGAGGTCATTAGCGACTTATCATACCCTTGGAACAAGGAAGCTGAAACATCCTTCCTAAGATGGAAGAATTGCATGGAGATCTTACCAACAGTTGCACCCCCAACCAGAGGAGAGGTGTTGTTCTTACACATAGAAATGTCCCCTGATGAGATCGGTGCCATGCTCTTCACAAAAAGAAGCCAGCTACAGATACCAATATATTTTGTAAGCAGAGCTCTACCGTACGTGGAACAAAGCTATACAACAGCAGAAAAGCTAATCCTAGCCTTAATCCATGCCACAAGACATCTCCGAAGGTATTTCAAAGATCACCCTATCAGAGTAATCACGGATAAACCATTCGAAAGGATAATCCTGAACCCTGAGGGAACGCGGAGGATGGTCAAATGGGCTAAAGAGTTGGAGGAATATGACATAGAATATGGAGAAAACGATCCTTTTGAAGGACAAAGTAATGAACCAGCTGAAACATGCGAATCAAGTATGTCCTCCAACAAAAAAGTCCTCCGAGCCAAACTAAAGGAAGAACACCGCATATATGATACAGAGGCGCGTTCGGTCCCGCAAAACCAAGAACGTCTCGAACTCAGAACAAAGCAACAAGCTTCGACAAAGTAACAAACCTCTCCCGCTCCAAATCACAGGCTTCATAGCAATATGCAGGCCGTTTATAATAACAAAGGAAGCCTCATGGAACATACTCCGAGGAAGAATATATGGAATGAGTCAAAAGTAACTACCTTCCTACGGCGTACGAACGACTTGCCATATCCTTCGTAAGTTCTACGTACAAGACTTACAGTTTTTTTTTATGTATTAAACTCTTCTCTTTCGGGAAAAAAGCATTAATGGTAGGCGTCTTAGTATTCATTTGTACAAATGATGTAATCCTCCCCTACCCACTTAATGATATCACATATTTCCCTCGAATCTTTTGTCACATATAACAAGAAAGATTTGCTTAGCCAAGTAATTACAAGTTCAATGTTCGAAGGATGATACAAGATACTTATATCTTGTAGGCTATTAAACATCCAACACAATTCACATTAACTTTCCTTAATGGTCTTGGATATGCGAAGCCCTTCACACTTAAAGGATGAAGACAGAGCGGGTCGCAACCCTCTGTCAGCAATTAAATTATACGATTGCTATAAAATCTTGGTTCAAAATACACACAATAAGGTTATGCATCTACTATAGCCTTAGGTTGTATATTAACGTTAATAAATAACGTTAGAGAAGAGAAGCATGATAACAAAAGCGGGACACCGTCCATCATTCATAGATGTAAATTATGCTAGCATACGTAGCATAGGGCAGAAGCTCAAAATACATAAAAAAAATTGTTCAAAGACGTCCGAAGCCCAGAGAGCATAAACATAAAAGGTGAGGGAAATCACTCCCCACCTACGATACTTAACATCCTAAACATTAACGCAGCATATACTTTCTGCTGCTGCAAAAGATGATCCACATTGTCTAAGTGAAAACATAAATTGTTCAGAAACCATATGGCATAAACAAACATTGTTTTACAGGGTACATACCACCCTTGGGGCCAAATTACTGCAAACACCGCAGCCTTCACTTACCAGGAGACGTGGGTTTTTCATGCTGAACTTGGGGTGGCTTCAGGACTAACCTTGCTAGGGGAAGTTTCTTTTGTCAAATCAGCCTTCGGAGAGGACGGCTGCACAGCAGAACTTTTACCCGAAGACTGAGGCTTCTCGATGGCCAACTTTGGAGATGAGGGCTCCTCAGGAGTTGCTTTCACAGATGCAGGCTTCACAGGAGTATTCTTTTTGCTTACAGCCATAAGCTTCACCCTACGCGTCTTCTTCGAAAGAAGCGTCCCAACTGAAGCCATGGGATCCTCGGTAGCATCAACAAGGAAGGGGTACTCTGCAGTTGCGAGGAGGTTGCTTGCATTATCATACTCTGCTTTATGAGTGGCACGATAATAGGTTACCTCAGATAAGTCCACCGGCTTTCCAGTTGCAGCAATTTCCTCCAAAGTGGTGCATTTCCCATGATAGATGGCAGCATTGACAACATCACCTATCATATTCCCTACCTCATCGCTGTGATATAACTCCATGGCTATGTATGGGATGACCTTCGAGACAACAGCAGCCCTATCTCTTTTAAGCGCATTATATTTGCGCCTGAGGCCATTGAGATCTTCGCGAAGCTTGACCTCCAGCTCACCCAGCTTCGTCCTCTCTTCTTCAAGGTCCCCACACTTGATCTCCAGCTCAGCAATTTCTTCCTTGTAACCCACGACCTTTTCCTCCTCCTTTCAAAGCTTCTTACACTCCACCTTCACGTTGTTCAATTCCTTCTCCAACCCTGCTATGTCAGAACGAAGGTCTTGTACAAGGGGATTCTGCTCAATATCCCTCAAAGCTTATTCAAACCTAGCTTGAACCTCTACAAACTCTTGGTCCTTCTTCTTATCTCTTGCCAAAATCTCATCCATCTTCTTTCTAGCAGAAGCAAGGGTTCGTACCACCTCCCTTGTTCGAGAATTGAGATGATTCTTGATGAGGCGAAAAATGATCCGTTTTTAGGGGGTCATTTAAGCCCGAATTCGAATTTATCTGATCAAATATTGCCCTAAATCGTTCCTTTTGTGATTTTAGGTACTTTGGGAGTGAAATCTAGAAAAGGAAGCAATTCGAACATTTTTGGAGCATAAAAGTGAAGAAAACGCCAAAGTCTTAATTTTCCATGCTGGGAACAGTAGGTGACGGCGTCAAGAGTAACACCATGACGGCGTCAAGAGCAAAATTCCATGACGATCCAGTACAGATTTGAAGGCGTCACGAAGGTAGGGCGTCAAGAGTTAAAGTCATGATGGCCTGGAAATGATTAAGTCTTGACGGCGTCAAATGTAGATCAAGGCAGTCCGAGAATAGTTTTGGCGGCGAGGTGACGGCATCACAATGTTTGTCTTGACGCCGTCAGACCCCTTTTCCTTTATATAGTTTTCTAATTTTCACATTAATAGGAGAGAAGTTTTGGAGAAAACTCTAGTACGATTTTGGTGCGAATTTTACAGGTTTTTCAAGGGTTCCAACCCCTTGATACCTTGCATATGTAATTAAGATAAGTGTTCTTTTAATTCAATCAATATGTCTATGTGTTGGTTGTCTACATCTTGTTCTTGTCTTAATTCCGTCATGCTAGGCTAGATCTATCTTGTGTTTGCTTGGATCTAATGAAACCTAGATGTTAATTATGTGTTGATTACTTGTTTATACTTGTCTTGGATGAATGATTTATATGTTAACCTCTTAAGAAACATGAACCGACGCGCACTAGCTCTTTATTGGTTGTATTTAATGATTGAGCCACTGTTTACAATCCATATAGTTGTACTGGGCATGGTGTAGGAGGAGATAAGAGCTCATAGAATTGGGGAGTTAAGTGTGCCACCCCATGAATGGTATTAAGGAATACGATCCGTCATCCATGCAATTATAACAAGTAATTAATGTGTAAAAGATGTCTAGGGAGTAGTGAAATCTAAGTAAACACATTTTCTCCACTTACTGCTCACAACTTTAGCATAATTTAGTTTATTTTCCTTTCTAGTATTTTATTTTGATTGCATCTTAGTATTGGGTTAGTTGATTAGCAACTAATTCCGCCCAAATCCTTCAAACCCGAGATTTTTAATTGCTTTCTAAAAAATATAAAATACAAAAAGAATCTTCCCTCACCTTTAGAACTAGTATTTAGGTTTTCTAATCCTAGCGACACTATTCCTAAGCTGAACGATCAATCCCCCGGTACTTGTCACTATACTATACTACAACGATCAGGTACACTGCCTGGTGGGGGTTGTAAGCTTCTCAAGATCCCTTGAGAGGTAAAGCCTGGTGCGATTCCCACGTATCAAGTTTTTGGCGCCGCAGCCCGGGGAATAGTTATTGTCTAGGTTAGAATTTCTTTTTATTAGGTCTACTTGCTAGATTCCTTTCTAGAAAGATTTTCTTTTTATTTTTAGTTTTCTTTATTCTATCTTTTTCATTGTGTCTTTGTTTGTAAAAACCTTTCCATTGACTATTCCATTAGCCATTATGGAGAACGCGAATCCACCAAGTCCGACACTAGAGTTTTACCAGAAAAAATATAATTACACCAGTTTGGATATACCAAGATGGACGAATGAAATGAGGCGGACAGGATCTTATATTGATTTTATTGAGTACCTTGAGAAAAGAGGCCAAGTGCATAATGCTTTTAAAGAATTCACCTTAGGAGCTCCATCAACCCCTCAAAATGCCTCATTTAGTGAAACCTATGCCCCATATGAGCCTTCACCTAGGATAGTTTCGTATGAGCCACCTAGCTGCATGTCATGGTTAGGCACTACCATAATACAGGATGAACCCATAGGTGACCTTGATGTGATGGAGGATGTAGCCGAGCATGACCACATTGATAAAAAAAACCTAGGTTCTATGATCGATGATGATGAATCTCAAGAAACGGATGATGAATCTTTTGGGCAATTTGTATATAGCAGTCAGAATTTTGAGGATGATCCTTATGATTTGGACATAGAAGTTGAGATGCCTAGAGAAGCACGTGAGATACTTGGGAAAATGTTAGGGTTAGATTATAATAAAATATATGATGAGGATATAGGTGATCGTGACAGAGGGAATGATGAAGTAAACAACATAAGCTCACCAAATACCCCACAAGTCCTACCATCATTTGAGGCACACACATCGCCCGTGACTTACCCGGAAAAAGTAGGAGAGACTATGGGAACCCCAATTGAGGTAGAACCCTTAGACCAAGCACAACTAGAGAATATAGGTTTTAACACTTATAGTGATAACCTTTCTTTTAGTTCTAGGGAAGTTCCTAGTTTTGATGAACCGGAGCCTCAACCAAAGACGTCACCTAATCTTCCATCTTTAGATGTGAATTTAGGAATTGAAATAGGTCCCGATCCACCCATCAAACCATATAGTTCGGGTAGTCTTAAGATAAAGGTAGTGGACTCTAAGCCTTGTAGAGAGGAAGCCAATATAGGGATGGAAAATGACCTTACATGCTTACATCACCCATTTATGATTGATCACAAGAAACATTATGGGTTTAAACCGGGTTTATTAGATCAAGATGGATCCCCAACTAATAATCTCTTGAAGTTGATTGAAAATGATCCCTTTCTAGGAGAAAATCTTAATCCACCCATTAACCCGATTGAATTAGGTAAGGGTATGATGATAGAAGCACACCCCTTTGAGCATGTAATTCATCCACCACTCTTCCCTCAAGAGGCATATTTTCACCCTAAGGGTGTGTATCGCTACTTCCACCCGCACTTAATCCTAAGTGTAGGGAAAACCTCACCTTTATCCGTGAAATAAGGGTGGAGTCAGGCTCGTGACTCGAATAAAAACAAGCGCTTCTTGGGAGGCAACCCATGCTTTGTGTGATTTTATTTTTGTTTGTTTGTTATTTGCTTCCGTATGCATGCTTAGTTTTTATTGTTGGTATATCATGTTTCTAAACTAAAATAGTGGAAATACTTTACTTTGTTGTTTTGGCCTAGTCTTAACTCCACCTAAAAGTATTTTTGCAAAAGATAAGTGTAAGGGGAAACCCCAAATATGTTTTCAAGAAACAAACCGATCATGATTCTCCACAATATTAAATGAACATGTATATTCGTATTTGTTAGAGTCAAATGCTTGTATTGAGTCATAATGAAGTTTTGCAGGATTTTTCAGGAAGTAGGACCAAGTTTTTCTAGAAATTTTCCGGAAACTTAACATAAGGATTTCTGCAGGTCACTTCTGATGGCGTCACGAGTTTACTCTTGACGGCGTCAAGTGTAAAAATCTGGAAATTTTACCAGTTTTGTTTTTCTAACGGAGTCTTATGGTTTTTGTGAATTATTAAGTTTTATAATCTCCAGGAAATCTGCAAACTTCATTCCACAAGCATTATATCTTATCTTGTTTTCTAGGATTTAGTAACTTATATAGGATGCTGCCGATTTTACGCGAGGTTGTCTTGTCTATTTTCTCAGGATTTACAGGTTATGTATGACAAGAAGATGATTTATTTTTCTGGAAGGGAAGCTTTGATTGTTCATTTTCTTGGAGAAAGATTTAACCTGGCCACCTTATTATCCATACCGAGCGAATCAGGGGAGTATTTGATTTCATTCTCTTTACTTTTTCACTTTTACATTCTTTACTTGAACATTGGGGACAATGTTCATCTTAAGTGTAAGGGGAGGGTAAAACTATGATACCTTACATATGCACTTTCGCTTGAGTTTGTTTTGTTTAATGGTAGATGTGTAATAAACTATGATAAATACTTATTAGTGCAATTTTAGCGCCAAATTTAATTTTTTTTACAACATTTAGGAGTGAAACTTTAGCCATAGCAAGCGTCTCATGGATAGGAGATTGTATTACTAGCACATAACCGTATATTCAGAAAAATTTTCCACCCAAATATGTGAGGTTCGCCTTTAGATTTGATAGGAAAAGCATTTACTATTAGTGCTTATGAGTGTACCGGTAGCATTTAGATTCTAGAACTTGCGTTAGTGATGCATCCCGAGACCGCTAGTGAGACTACATTCGTGTAGTAGGATTTACTACATGATAAGAGGCATTAGGATCACCCTTGTGTTAAACCCGTATTATGATTACTTGACCATTTAAGTTATATTACTTGGCTAGTTAAGTCAACTAATTTTTCCCACACCCTTAGCGTTGTACTCATTTTTAGTACACGAAACCCCTAGTACACCCCTCCGAGCCTATCTTTTCGTTTCTAACTTTAAGCATCTTACTTAAAGGGAGAATTTGTTACACCCCACTTAAATGTACACCCAAATCGCCTTAGCCTTCCGTGTATGCGCTCATTTTTAGTGCATTATTGTTATTTGTTAAACCCTAAGTTAACTTTCTAATTGATTACATGGTTGCTAAGTCGAGTCATATCCTTGTACATATTGTTTTGGGACGATTGGGACTCATGGGTAAGTACTTAGTTTATGGAGTAATGAGGAAGAACATCATTTATTACCCCCATATGTACGTTAATCTTAAAAGTGCTCCAAGTGTTTTGATTTTCTTAATTCGAGTCATTGGTTTAGTTAATTGTAAAGTATGTAAAGATTCAAGTGTAAGGGGAACGTTCATTCCCTATGATGTATTATTTTGGATGGTAGGGTAAGAGTGTATGCAAAAAAAAAAAAAATAAAAAATAAAAAAAAAAAAAAAAAAAAAAAAAAAACATACGGACTACCATCCCTTTTCATTCTATGTTCATTTTATGTTTTTGTTATTTCTCATTTATTAGCTTAAGTCGAGTCTAGTCTTGGCTTAGCAACGCCATATTGTACATGTAATTAACCAAGATTGTTAACTCGCCACCAGAAACACTTCCTTTATCCAACAAAACCGTGAATTTCATATCCCTACACCTAACGTTACAAATATTTAAAAGACCTCTTTGATAGTTTATCCTAGGTGCTTACGCCATGTGGTGGAGGTTTGATCCTTTCCCAAGCCTATGGTAATCTATTTTGCTATGACAGGTAGTGAGAGATATCTTCTGTTTCCATATTGTAATTTACTCTTTATTACACCCGAGAGATGTGAGTATCTAAACACTATTTGTGAGGTGCTTGTGTATGACCTCCGTGCTTATCTATTGGTCTTTAGTGGAACGATTATTTGTTGTAATTACTTTTATATTAGTGTTAAATGACCCCTAACTTGTCTTTTGAGTAGAATAAAAGCGCATTTGCTTGAGGACAAGCAAATCCCAAGTGTAAGGGTATATGATGAAGCGAAAAATGATCCGTTTTTAGGGGTCATTTAAGCCCGAATTCGAATTTATTTGATCAAATATTGCCCTAAATCGTTCCTTTTGTGATTTTAGGTACTTTGGGAGTGAAATCTGGAAAAGGAAGCAATTCGGACGTTTTTGGAGCATAAAAGTGAAGAAAACGCCAAAGTCTTAATTTTCCATGCTGGGAACAGTAGGTGACGGCGTCAAGAATAACACCATGACGGCGTCAAGAGCAAAATTCCATGACGATCCAGTACAGATTTGAAGGCGTCACGAAGTTAGGGCGTCAAGAGTTAAAGTCATGACGGCCTGGAAATGATTAAGTCTTGACGGCGTCAAATGTAGATCAAGGCAGTCCGAGAATAGTTTTGGCGGCGAGGTGACGGCATCACAATGTTTGTCTTGACGCCGTCAGACCCCTTTTCCTATATATAGTTTTCTAATTGTCACATTAAAAGGAGAGAAATTTTGGAGAAAACTCTAGTACGATTTTGGTGCGAATTTTACAGGTTTTTCAAGGGTTCCAACCCCTTGATACCTTGCATATGTAATTAAGATAAGTGTTCTTTTAATTCAATCAATATGTCTATGTGTTGGTTGTTTATATCTTGTTCTTGTCTTAATTCCATCATGCTAGGCTAGATCTATCTTGTGTTTGCTTGGATCTAATGAAACCTAGATGTTAATTATGTGTTGATTACTTGTTTATACTTGTCTTGGATGAATGATTTATATGTTAGGCTTAAGAAAACTGGCAGATCTCCAATTGGTAACATGCTTGAACGTCTTAAGAAACATGAACCGACGCGCACTAGGTCTTTATTGGTTGTATTTAATGCATGAGCCACTGTTTACAATCCCTATAATAGTGCTGGGCATGGTGTAGGAGGAGATAAGAGCTCATAGAATTGGGGAGTTAAGTGTGCCACCCCATGAATGGTATTAAGGAATACGATCCGTCATCCATGCAATTATAACAAGTAATTAATGTGTAAAAGATGTCTAGGGAGTAGTGAAATCTAAGTAAACATATTTTCTCCACTTATTGCTCACAACTTTAGTATAATTTAGTTTATTTTCATTTCTAGTATTTTATTTTAATTGCATCTTAGTATTGGGTTAGTTGATTAGCAACTAATTCCGCCCAAATCCTTCAAACCCGCAATTTTTAATTGCTTTCTAAAAAATATAAAATACAAAAAGAATCTTCCCTCACCTTTAGAACTAGTATTTAGGTTTTCTAATCCTAGCGACACTATTCCTAAGCTGAACGATCAATCCCCCGGTACTTGTCACTATACTATACTACAACGATCAGGTACACTGCCTGGTGGGGGTTGTAAGCTTCTCAAGATCCCTTGAGAGTTAAAGCCTGGTGCGATTCCCACTCATCAATTGTCCAAAACAGCTTGCCTTGTATAGCTTTTGTCGTGTAGATCACACAACTCCTCAATGGGCATGTTGGTTAGCACAGACTTCCAGCTCGGAGGGGTAATATGCAAGGCAAGGCGATGGCAAGCAGAGGCATCAGGAAGCTCTTTGGTATTCGGAAGACCTGAGGAATATACAATCAATTAGAAGACATGTACAAATATCCCGGTCCAATCAATAGTACATATACTTACCATGGATGTCTTCATGCAACGCTTCAACAGCTTTCTTGGTAATGATCTGACCTTTCTGCCTGGTGTTCCTGGAAGGAGGTGTTGGCAAAATCAATTTCCTTTTGGGAGTGGGCTTTACCGGCTTGCCACTCGTACCTTTCCTATTTCGAACCCTGTCAGCTATGCCAGAAGATGAGCCAATAGTAGTCACCTGATCATCCTCGGAGAGAGGGTCATCGGACTCAGCAACATTATCCACCAACTGAGAAGTCTCCTCTACAATCATTGGCTTCGATTTTTTGTCTGGTTTGGAAGGCTGCATGGAAGCTATGGGCTCAATCATTTTGGCATCATCCTCTTGATTATTAACTGACACGGAGGGTGAACCAACCCCATAGCTGACTTCCTTAGGATTCCTCGGAAGGAAGTTCGTCTCCTTGGCACCATCGGCAACAATGAAATTTCGGAAAGACATTCCTGCAAAACGAAAGAAAACAGATAAATATCATCAGATAAGTTGTTCAAATTTATTTAAATAAAGAGTATACATACTTTTTCCATCACAAACAATTTCAGGCTTCATGGGGGAACCCTCCCAATGGCCAACAATACCAGCCATGTAAAGAATGGGCTCGGGTAAAGACCGAACATTCACTGGATGGCGAACAAGATGTTGATACAATGGATTCCTTCGAACAGTATAAGGTAACTCATCATTGAAATGTTTTTTTTTTTATCAAACCTGTATGCTTCGTTCACCAAAGCAGGGTGCTCTGGAGGTACTATTGTATCTTGAATGTAAAAGAAACTCCCTTTCCAGTCCGTTATGTTTGTAAAGGGCTTTAACAATATGGTTGGAACATCAGGGTCACCACTTTTTGCCTAAGTCAACCAATCCCCACCCGGGTACAAGTTGGTAAAACCCCTAAGAACTATTAGTGTATGCTCATATCCATAGGCTTTACACATCACAATGAATGTTATCAACTTAGCCAGGCCAAAGGGGTTGAACCTAGAGATGTGTACTGATGAGGCGAAAAATGAACCACTTTTAGGGGGTCATTTAAGCCTGAAATTGAATTTATTTGATCAAATCTTACCCTAAATTGTTCCTTTTGTGATTTTAGGTACTTTGGGAGTGAAATCTGGAAAAGGAAGCAATTCGGACATTTTTGGAGCATAAAAGTGAAGAAAACGCCAAAGACTTAATTTTCCATGCTGAGAACAGTACCTGACGGCGTCAAGAGGAAAACCATGACGGCGTCAAGAGTAAAAGTGATGACGACCCAGTGAAAACCTGAAGGCGTCACAAGAAGGGCGTCAAGAGTTAATTTTGTGACGGCTTGCATAAGGAGACCACATGACGGCGTCAGACCCAGATCTAGGCAGTCCGAGGAACTATTTGGCGGCGAGATGACGGCGTCAGACATTTGTTCTTGACGCCATCACCTTCTAAACTCTATATATAGTTTTCTATTTTTCATTCATTAAAGAGGAACTTGTGTGGAGAAACCCTAAGGCCGAACCTTGTACGTATTTCACAGCTTTTTCAAGGGTTTTCAGCCCTTGACTCCTTTCATGTGCTATTAAGATAAGTCTTCTCTTAATTCAATCAATATGTCTATGTGTTGGTTGTCTATATCTTGTGCTTGTCTTGATTTCAACATGCTAGGCTAGATTTATCTTGTGTTTGCTTAGATCTAATGAAACCTAGATGTTAATTATGTGTTGATTACTTGTTTATGGATGTATTGGATGAATGATTTCAATGTTAGGCTTAAGAAAACCAGCAGATCTCCATTGTGTAACATGCTTGAACGTCTTAGGAAACATGAACCGATGTGTACTAGGTTTTATTGGTTGTATTTAATGCATGAGTAAATTCTAATGATCCCATGTTAGGAGCTTCTTAGCCGGCTCGACATAGGAGTGAAGTACGCACTCATAGGATTGGGGAAGTAAGTACGCCACCTCATGAATGGTATTAAGGAATACAATCCGTCATCCACGCAACTATAACAAGTAATTAACGTGTAAAAGATATCTAGGGAGTAGTAAAATCTAAGTAAACACATTTCTCCCATATATTGCTCACAACCTTATTTTAATTTAGTTTATTTTCATTTTTAGTATTTTATTTTGATTGCATCTTAGTATTGGGTTAGTTGAATAGCAACTAATTCCGCCCAAAACCTTCAAACCCCGAGATTTTTACTTGCTTTCTAAAAAATATAAAAATACAAAAAGAATCATCCCTCATCTCTAGACCTAGTCTTTAGGTTTTCTAATCCTAGCGACACTATTCCTAGCTGAACGATCAATCCCCCGGTACTTGTCATTATACTATACTACATCGATCAGGTACACTGCCTGGTGGGGGTTGTAAGCTTCTCGAGATCCCTCGAGAGGTAAAGCTTGGTGCAATCCCTACGCATCAAGTTTTTAGCGTCGCAGGCAGGGGAATAGTTATTGTCTAGGTTAGAATCTCTTTTTATTAGGTCTACTTGCTAGATTCCTTTCTAGTAAGATTTTATTTTTAATTTTTAGGTTCTCTTTAGTCTATCTTAATTCTTTGTGTTTTTGTTCGTAACTTTTCACCACCCGACATCATGGATGATGGGAACATCTTTGAACCCATCATCCCACCACAACAAAACCCACCACTAGAACCTCTTAGGCCCCGAACCTTAGGAGAGTATTCCCGACCTAGCCACCAAGGCTATCGAAACACTATTGAGCTCACCGGATCCAATGTGACCCCCTTGCGATCCGACACCATCCGGTTGGTGCAAAGCGGATGTGCATTCCATGGACTTCGTTCCGAAGATCCAAACCAACATCTCAAGGACTTCCTTAAAATCGTAGATTCCATAGACCTAGATGTTGCAACTAGAGAGACAACCCGATTACGCCTATTCCAATTCTCTCTACGTGATCAAGCTAGTCAATGGCTTGAACGTTTACCCGCGGGATCCATCACCTCATGGGATGATCTCACCACTCGTTTCCTTGCTCAATTTTTCCCACCGGGGAGAACTACCAAGCTTAGAAATGAGATCTTGATGTTCCAACAACGTCAAGGTGAAACTCTTTATGAAGCATGGACTCGTTTCAAGGACTTACTCCAAAAAGTCCCTCATCATGGCATAGATCTTTGGCTCCAAGTCTGAATCTTCTATGACCATATCGATCTCTCCACAAGGCGAGCCATTGACCAATCGGCCAGTGGTAAGCTACATAATCTAAGTGCGGAACAATCATGGGAACTCATAGAAGATCTTGCTCTCTATGACAACGAAAGTTGGAATGATCCCCGTGATTTGAACAAAATGGTCAAGGCAATATCTTTGCCTTCGAACAACTCTAGCACTCCCGACCTTAGGATCATGGAACTTGAAGGTCGAGTCAAGTCTCTCATGAAATCTTACGAAGCTCAAAATCCTTCAAGCCAAGTAAGCAGTATCGCTTCTGCATGTAAATTGTTTAATGGCCCTCACGAAACTCATAACTGCATGGAGCTTCCAAAACGTGCTTATAATGAATTCACATCATTACACGTTGGTCGAGGCCCTCGAAATTCTGACGAGGCCTATAAGGCATGGAAGGATAAACCTAATTTCAAAGGGTACCAAACGCGGAGCGTATCCTTCAATGACTCCCCCCCACTCAAATGGTCCGAGCATTTTCCATCCCAAAGCACCCCTAGGCAAAGCTGTGAAGATGCCTTGCGAAAATTCATTCTATCTCAAGAATTGCAGCTCTCTACGCTCGAGGCTAAATTTAGACAACAGCAAGCCGATATGAATAACAAGATTTGTAATCTGTTAACTGCTATCAAAGAGCACGCTATTAATAAACTGATTCAAGCTGAAGAGGTCAAATCCGTTACCATCATGAATCAGCCAACCTCTCATGTGAAAATAAAAAGTCCTAGTAAGCTATTTAAATATCTGTCACCAAAGGTAAAAGACCCTGTCAACCCCCTAGGACCGACCCATTTCGTAAATACCATCACCACGATACCTGCTTCTACACCTAACCTGAACCAACAACAAACTGGAAATACGGGTCATACAGCTAAAGTTGAAACCTCATGGTTGGACCACAAATCGGCCAAAAGCCATACCAACTCATTCGAGCATTCCGCCACACATGAGTCTAGCAAATCGGATAAGGGAAAAGAGAGATCGGGAGTGCATATGAGAAATCCAGCCATTTTGGGTAAATCTATTATGGAGGACCCCGAGAGAAAAATGGGGGATGTTACTAGTGGGAGTAGTGATAGGACTGAGAAGAGCAACTCTAAGGTTTACAAGATTTCCTGCACTATTAAGAAAAAGCTCTTAGCCGATAGTCATATAGATCCTAGCCTCCCCATCAACATAATTCCCTTTTTCCTGTACCACGAAGCCTTCCCTGAACACATGGTGTATGAGAAAGTCAATAACGCAAGGGTAATAAAAGATTTATCAATCACGGTTGGAGGACTCGTCTACAACATTGACCTCACTATGGTCGATGACATAGACCCTGTCACTAATCTAACATTAACCAATCTTGTTCTAGGGAAACCATTTATCAATGAATCGGGAGTAATCCTTGATGAGAAAGATGGTAGTGCATTGTTCACCAATGGTGTCAAGAAGGTAATTTTTCGTTGGGGTAATGAGGAGGTGTACGAGTACCGTCCTTCCCTTGAAGGGAACCTAATTGGATCAAAGGATGGAGGATCGGGGAAGATAAGGAGGCGTGATCTGAACAATCTCAAAATCCCCTGCATGATTGGTCATAAGTATTTCGATAACGTCTACATTAACGTATTCCTACCTAAGAATTTTATGTCTCTATTCCATTATAACAACATATGTAGATGGGGAATGATTTATAAGGGTGAGAAAGTGGTCGGTAGGGATCATGAAATCCAGGTGTTCGTAGGAAATATGGCATTCACTATGGAATTTACGATTGTGGACAACATCGAAGACTATGTTGACTCGAGGTTATCACATGTTGTTTTTGGAGCACCCTTTTGTGAAATCACTAATTTGATTGTTGATGACCGGAACGGAATCATGACCTTCGCTGATGGAATTAGGAGGGTTTCATACCAAACACCGTACAAGAGAAAAGATCTCAAGGAAATCGATTGTGACGGGCTTGATAGGCTAAGTTCCCAACTTATTTTGTGTGATGAAGATGTGCGGAGAGGATGTAAGAACACTTCCAATCTATCATGCGGGTTCTTTAAAGATGTTAGTAAACTTGGTTCTAAGAACCGAGAAGATGTCTTTGAGTTCGAAGATCCGAAGTACTTACACTATGAAAGCGATACTGGTTTAGAAGATGACCTAGAGAGTGAAACCAATAATGAGGTCACGTAGTAACCCATGACCTTGAGTCTAGTTACAAGACTCGTAAATAAAGAAAAGCGCTCTTGGGAGGCAACCCATGATTTTGTGTGAATTTTTATTTTGTTTGTTTGTTATTTGCTTCCGTATGCATGCTTTATTTTTATTGTTGGTATATCATGTTTCAAAACTAAATAGTGGAAATACTTTACTTTGTTGTTTTGCCTATTCTTAACTTCACCTAAAGGTATTTTTGCAAAAGATAAGTGTAAGGGGAAACCCCAAATATGTTTTTAAGAAACAAACCGATCATGATTCTCCACAATATCAAGTGAACATGTATATTCGTATTTGTTAGAGTCAAATGCTTGTATCGAGTCATAATGAAGTTTTGCAGGATTTTCCTGGAAGTAGAACCAAGTTTTTCTAGAAATTTTCCGGAAACTTAACATAAGAATTTCTGCAGGTCACTTCTGACGGCGTCATGAGTTTACTCTTGACGGCGTCACGTGTAAAAATTTGGAAATTTTACCGGTTTTGTTTTTCTAACGGAAGTCTTAAAGTTTTTGTTGAATTATTAGTTTTATAATCTCCAGGAAATCTGCAAACATCATTCCACAAGCATTATATCTTATTTTGTTTTCTAGGATTTAGTAACATATGTAGATTGCCGCCGATTTTATGCGAGGTTGCCTTGTCTATTTTCTCAGGATTTACAAGTTATGTATGACAAGAAGATGATTTATTTTTCTGGAAGGGAAGCTTTGATTGTTCATTATCTTGGAGGAAGATTTAACCTGGCCACCTTATTATCCATACCGAGCGAATCAGGGGAGTATTTGATTTCATTCGTTTTACTTATTTCACTTTTACATTCTTTACTTGAACATTGGGGACAATGTTCATCCTAAGTGTAAGGGGTGGGTAAAATGATGATACCTTACAGATACACTTTCGCTTGAGTTTGTTTGTTTGATAGTAGATGTGTAATAAAACTATGACAAATACTTGTTAGTGCAATTTTAGTGCCAAATTTAAAATTTTTTACAACATTTAGGAGTGAAACTTTAGCCATAGCAAGCGTCTCATGGATAGGAGATTGTATGACTAGCACATAACCGTATCATTCAGAAAAATTTTCCACCCAAATATGTGAGGTTCGCCTTTAGATTTGATAGGAAAAGCATTTACTATTAGTGCTTATGAGTGTACCGGTAGCATTTAGATTTTAGAACTTACGTTAGTGATGCATCCCGAGACCGCTAGTGAGACTACATTCGTGTAGTAGGATTTACTACATGATAAGAGGCATTAGGATCACCCTTGTGTTAAACCCGTATCATGATTACTTGACCATTTAAGTCATATTACTTGGCTAGTTAAGTGAACTAATTTTTCCTACACCTTAGCGTTGTACTCTTTTTATTACACGAAACCCCTAGTACACCCCTCCGAGCCTATCTTTTCGTTTCTAACTTTAAGCATCTTACTTAAAGGAAGAATTTGTTACACCCCACTTAAATGTACACCCAAATCGCCTTAGCCTTCCGTGTATGCACTCATCTTTAGTGCATTATTGTTATTTGTTTAAACCCTAAGTTAATTATCTAATTGATTACATGGTTGCTAAGTCGAGTCATATCCTTGTACATATTGTTTTGGGACGATTGGGACTCATGGGTAAAGTACTAATTTTATGGAGTAATGGGGAAGAACATCATATATTACCCCCATATGTGCGTTAATCTTAAAAGTACTCCAAGTGTTTTGATTTTCTTAATTCGAGTCATTAGATTAGTTTATTGTAAAGTATGTAAAGATTCAAGTGTAAGGGGAATATTCATTCCCTGTGATGTATTATTTTGGATGGTAGGGTAAGAGTGTATGCAAAAAAAAAAAAAAAAAATCGAAAAAAAAATAGAAAAAAGAAAAAGAAGAGAAAAAAACATACGGACTACCATCCCATTTTATTCTATATTCATTTTATGCTTTTGTTATTTTTTTCATTTATTAGCTTAAGTCGAGTCTAGTCTTGGCTTAGCAACGCCACATTGTACATGTAATTAACCAAGATTGTTAACTCGCCACCAGTAAAAACTGCCTATATCCAACAAAACCGTGTATTTCATATCCCTACACCTAACGTTACAACCCTTTAAAAAGACCTCTTTGATAGTTTATCCTAGGTGCTTATGCCATGTGGTGGAGGTTTGATCCTTTCCCAAGCCTATGGTAATCTATTTTGCTAAGACAGGTAGTGAGAGATATCTTCCGTTTCCATATTGTAATTTATATTTTATTACACCCGAGAGATGTGAGTATCTAAACACTATTTGTGAGGTGCTAGTGTATGACCTCCGTGCTTGTCTTTGGTCTTTAGTGGAACGATTATTTGTTGTAATTACTTTTATATTAGTGTTAAATGACCCCTAACTTGTATTTTGACTAGAATAAAAACGCATTTGCTTGAGGACAAGCAAATCTCAAGTGTAAGGGTATATGATGAGGCGAAAAATGAATCACTTTTAGGGGGTCATTTAAGCCTGGAATTGAATTTTTTTGATCAAATATGACCCTAAATCGTTCCTTTTGTGATTTTAGGTACTTTGGGAGTGAAATATGGAAAAGGAAGCAATTCGGACGTTTTTGGAGCATAAAAGTGAAGAAAACGCCAAAGACTTAATTTTCCATGCTGAGAACAGTACCTGACGGCGTCAAGAGGAAAATCATGAAGGCGTCAAGAGTAAAAGTGGTGACGACCCAGTGAAAACCTGAAGGCGTCACAAGAAGGGCGTCAAGAGTTAATTTTGTGACGGCCTGCATAAGGAGTGTTAGGTCATGATTTTTATAACATAATCACTAAGATAGATCTAGAGAGAGAAAGTGAGTAGAGAGAGAGAGTGGAAGGAACCCTTAGAATGAAAATGAAAGAGATGAAATTCCTAGAGAACCAACCACCTCAAAGGAGGGGTTACAAGACTATATATAGGGAAGGAGTAGGGCAACACTTCCTTCCTCCCTATCTAATAAATAGAAATGGGCTTAAGGCCCATGGGCTTGCTACATAAGCCTTAAGTTATAATAAACATACAAGCCTTAGCAACCTATTACAAGTAAATGACCGAGACTTGATAAATAGTAAAACTACGTTCCCAACAATCTCCCCCTAAGGGTCGGTCATCAAGGTTGCTTGATGTCTTCGTCTTAATCTTTGACTTTCAATTCTTTAGACGTCTTCTAAATCATTCATCGTTCTTTGTTCTTAGTTGATGTAGTTGTGATCATCTTATTACAAAATGTAATGACCGAGACTTGAATAAATATAAAAGTACGTTCCCAACAATCTCCCCCTAAGGGTCGGTCATCACGGTTGCTTGATGTCTTCTTCTTTGTCTTTGACTTTTGACTCGTATAACTTAAGACGTCTTCAAAAGAGAGTGGGTGTTCTTTTGCTTCATTGTTCATTATTCGTAATAGATGTGGTAGTGATCATCTTATGAAGTTATCTGCCATGCGTCACTTCTGCGTCTTTGGTGGTCGTCGTCCATTCCAACATGCTCATACACCTTTGAACTTAGACATTCACATGCACGTAGTTCCCTTTCATTCACATAGATCTTTAGTCCTTAAACTTTGTAGATTCTTCTTTTTGGCGTAGAATCTAATTTTGAACATTGTGTTGCTTAGATCTTTGAGGGAGCTTTTGTTGACTTCAAGATGTATGTATGAGCATGCGGAATCAGTCTCCATGGAGATGATATGTCCCTGAAAGTAAACAGTTAGCAATAAACAACCGGTACTTACAGATAAGAAATTAGAGATCGTCAATAACATAGTGTGAAGACTCCTTCTAACCCTTATCAAGGCCGTTCCCATATCAGATACTCCCGAAGAAGCTTACGAGACCTACTAGGTAGCTCAATGACTGGGTAAGTCGTTGGGGATCACTCCACGACTGTAGACCGTAAGAAACCACCGCAAACACTAAGCGTAACTCTTGTGGGGTTACCGAAGTGACCTGCTGTCAGGGCTGTTTGATGTTGACCCTAGCAGGAATTTCCATTCAATCATTGAGAAATACATATGTAATTCTCTCATAAACGTTCTCGGCAGATTGCTGAGATCTGCGAAGGACTCGATAATTTACAGCTGGTGCCCATTGATGCAGAACACCAGTTGTAGAAAATACTAAGTGTTCTTAAGAGATCTTTGATGTATCTCATGGCTCTAGACTCGACAAGTGCTCACTTAGGTTTCCTATACGGAGACTAGGGAGGGGTCTCCTGCTTCAATATCAACTATCTCTAAGAGATAAGTCGATAGATTACACTGGTTCCCCGTGAGAATGAAACAAGCTCTTTTAAGAGTACTTGAGTGGCTAGAAGGTTAAGTGCAGTGCGTCACTGGGTCCATGACGGCTTTATCTTCAATACCGGCGTCGCCTTAGCAACAACCAGTAGCATACGAATTGAACCCGGTTTCTGCCATAAGGTTGAATCACATGGAGGGCTATTTCTTTTCACCCTTTTCTTTACTTTTCTTTTTAATTCTTCAACCCCTTCTTTCTCCTTTCATTCTTTACTCCTTTTTTCGTATCATACCTAAGGACTTCTAGTTCTAACTATTGGTGATGTCCTTGGGTAGATCCCTCCGGCTTAGGCGGATCATAGGACGGTTATTTCCTAACCTTAGTCACCTTATAACTCCATGACTATCCTATAATTGCCATTGAAACCTTTGAAAATCTCTTAAAGTGTTTGTGTTTATCAAACATTTTGTTTAACACTTTGAGAGTTTTATGTTTTCTTATGAAGGGCTCCCCCTTCACATGTGCTCATATGTATTTAATAAATTTGCACATGCGGGAGGAGCGAGCACTTTTTGAATTGATCCACTTTTAGTGAACAAGACTGATTCGAGACACGCTTACATCACTAGTTAGACTAGCTTGAAGTTATTACCCGGCCTGGTCAAGTCCACAGAAAGTTTCTCAAAATGGTACATTTCTACTAAGACAAATCCTTTTTGAGACACGCTTACGTGGCTAGTTAAAGAGTTCCATTGTCAGTTTTAGGTGACAACTAGCTCTAGTAACTAACTTGATGTTATTACCCGTCGAGGAAAAGTCTTTTTGAATTTACTAACTTTTATGTTTTGTCAATTCCTGGGTGAATCTGAGTCTAGCTCGCATGAGATTTGACTTTTAAGCAACATTTAACTTTCATATTTTAATCACTTACACTTTTCTCCCCCTCAAAAATAGCATATGAGATGTTGTTTTTGATGAACTTTTGATTAAAATATGCTTTTTGAGTCTTATGGGGAGATTTCAACAAGAACTTTTGGTTTTCAAACGATGAATTTTTCAAGTGCTCCCCCTCAACAAGTGAATACTCATTGAGGTGAAATACTTGTCTTTTGAGCAGAATTATGAAAATCAGAAAATGTTTGATTAATTCTACTCAAAAGTAAGAAGCCTTCGCTCCTTATATAAGGATTGAGACACTGATGCGTACCTCAGGGTCCTTTAATTACAAGCACAGGTTGTACACTGTTATGTGTGCACAAACCATAAAACATGATTTTGACAAAGCATTTTGATTTCAAAATACTCCCCCTCAAAACGAGCATGTGTTTTGACATTTTTTTTAAACTGTGGATCGAATTGGGGAGTAAAGGTTTGAAAAATCTTGAGCAAAATTTTGAAAAGTTTTGAAAAACCTTTTGAAAAATTTTGAATAAATTTTGCTCAAGATTAAGAGAGTTTTAGATAAGCTTTGCATGAGAACTTCTTCTTGTTTTCAAGGATAAGTGCACATTTTGTTTTTAAGAAATGGTTTAGCAAGGCACTTTCCTTTCTTTGAAAACCGAGTTGTACACTGAAATGAGTGCACAAGTCGTTGTTATAATACAAAATTAGTTTTCTTTAAACAAAATACTCCCCCTCAAATAATGAATGTTATTCGAGAGAAAGTCTTCTTGAGCAGAATTTTGAATCGAATTATAAAATAATTTTTGAAAATTCATGAGATGATTCTGCTAAAGGTTTTAGAAAACATAATCAAGTTTTATACAACAAAGAATGTTTGAAATTCAAAACTCTTTTACTGTAGAAAGTTGTTTGAGACCCGGAGTCTCTCTTTAGAGTTTTAAAATCTGAAAAAGATTTCCATCTAAAGTTGAACCTCATGGGTTCTTTTTGAAGATTTGTTATAGTGATGAATGGAAAACTTCCGGTATTTGGGATGTACAAATCAGAGACATTCTTTTATTGAAGCCAAAGCATTCCAGATTTTGAAAATTTGAAAGGTTTTGAATGACTTTGCTTTGGTCTCCACACTTGCTTTACCGGTGTAAAACGAGAGTGTGGAGTATGGGAAAATTTGTTTCTCACCTTTTAGAATCTTATACCAGTTTAGCCTTTTGGTTGGTGGAACTGATATAGGTATTTAGTCTTCAGCTGATTGTCGTTAGTATGACATGGTTTGTTCTGCTGTTGTTGGAGATGCAATTGGAGGACCGTCTCTCCCAACAGTTGTTGTTGTTTGTTGAGGTGAATCGGGTACTTGATAGAGATCAAGATATGCAGCGGAAATTGGTGAGACCTCAGAGGGACAGTTGACAATCGTATCATCAAACAATAGAGCAAACATGGTTTCCACTTCCTTGCGAGTGAGAGACAATAGTTCAGCCGAAGAGTCTAGATAATTTAGACGGTTGAATGCGGGTCCTAAGCTGTTGTGCTCAGAAGCCATAACATTAAGCTCGGGTCCGAAACTGAGTTGTTCCGAAGCCATTCCTGTTATATCTGCAAAGAAAGAAAGAAGAGACAAGAAAACAGAGAACACGGATCCCCAAGAGAAACTGGGTTCCAGATGTTAGAAGCATAAAGATGTAGTGTCAATTATCTTGTTGACACTCGAACACACAATTCCGACGGTTTTCCTTCTTGTCTCAGGGGTAGATATAGTGGAGTTCACATTAGTTTTGGTGCAAATGTCTAAAATCTTTCCTGTAGGAATCTACCTAAGACCAATTGATTTGAAAATTCTACCCGTGGGTACCCACCTAATGTTAGATCTAGGAGATGTTTTCCTTTTTGGTGTAGTGGAATGAAATGTGGGAGCATCACTTTGTTGAGAAAACCTACATCCTATATTGATCCACTTCTTAGGTTTCTGACTTATGACTTTTGGTTCAACGAGTTTGTTTGTCTTACTCGATTGAGCCTTTTCAAGTGAATTTCCTTTTTGAAGATATTTTAAAGCACAAACAACATGATTATTTACGCAACTACTCTTAGAAGCTATCCAATTCCTATTAGTTTGTTGAGTACTCTTAGGTTTTGGTGTGCTACTACAAGCAGTGTTTAGTACTACAGTAGAAGGCATCACATGAGGTTTTGAACCTAGAATTCCATCCTTTTGAAGTAGCGCCTTTTTCCTAGCCTTTTCTAGATCATAGTTCTTGTACATGTCATATTTGCCATAAAACTCTTTACTTTTAATGCTCGTTTTAGACACTGTTTTCGAACTAATCCTAGTTGAACCAGGTATAATCACGTGTGGTGATTTAGCAGACACAGATGCATTTTCCTTAGGCCACGAATGTGGAGTGACAGGATTTGTCAAATTGTTTTTCTCAACAACTTGGGAGGCAAACCGAGGTTTTGAAAATTTAGGTCGTTCAGATTTAAATGCAGTAGGTTGTCTAACCACTGATTGTTTTCTGTTTGTTTGAGAAGGCTGTTTCCCCAAGATTGATGGTTTTGCAAACTTAGTATCAACACTCTGGCCAGTCAGTCTTCTTAATTTGTTTTGTAATGCAGCATGTGCAAACACCTTATCTTGAATTTGACCTTTTAGAAGCTCATTTTCTTTAACTAATGTATCCACACGTTTTCTTTGTTCATTCAAAAATTGACCATTGTTGCCCGAATTTATAGATTCGTTTTGCATTTGAAGTTCAAGTGAGATGCAATGTGCCTCTAGTTTTGAAAAATCTTTATGACACTGGGCAATGGTCTTTTTGAGAAGAAGGTTTTCAGACTCAAGAGTTTGGTATGATGTTTCAGTAATTGGATTATCAGGTAAGGACTCAGACTCAGAATGTATTACTAGACATTGAACAACACCCTGGTCAACCTCTCCTTCATTACTGAAGTTAGGTTGCTCAGATTGTTGTTTCTCATATGCAGGCATAATATGATCAACAGTAGATTGTACCTCAACCATTTGCTCTTTGTCAAAGTTCGGTTCTTTGTCATAGATGGGTATGAAATCTTCCTCATCCATCTGTCCTTTGTCAAGGTTGGGCTCTGAGTCATAGAAGGGTATGATCTCTGCACAATCTGCATCTTTATCATTCCCCAATCTGTTGTTGTCATCCTGCACTTCTGATTCTGTCCCTTTGCTTTCCATGACAACCACATTAGCTTTCAATGAATCATCTTTATGAACTTGCTCTTCTTGAATCTGCTTTATACTTCCATTCTCCTGTACATTCTCTTCCTCGTTTTTGCATCCCCAATTCTTTGACAACACTCAGATGAAGTGATCTTTCATTGAGCACATATTCTAAGCAGCTCAGTCGTGAAACAAGTTGATCTCTAAAATCTTCAACCTCCACACTAGTGATATTCTCTCTCCATTCATTGCTTACATATTTATAGTGTATGAGAGTTTTAAAAACGATGGTCACGAACCATTTGAATTGTGTCTTGAGCGCTCTAAATACTACCATGCAATCACTTCCCTGTTCAATTAGCTTTTCTAGTTGAACGATGTTTTCTTGGAGTTTCCTTTGGAAGGTTATTTGGTTCATTTCAGTTCCGAAGAATGCAGAAAAAGAACTCGAGGAAGGAAACCAATGATCTGAGAGAATCTTGCATTGAATCTTAACCGATTCAAAATGTGCTAAACATTTTTCTGTAGAATTGATGGCTCTTTTCTCAGCTTCAGTCATCTTTTTCTCAAATGGGTCTTTAGAGTCATCAGAAGCATTTGTGTCATATACAGGGTCTGTATCATCCATGACACCCAAATTATCTTCCAATATTTTAACCTCATTGCCTATATTAACGACATCTGCAGTATTCCCAACAGTCTCGACAAACCTTTGAGCATTCCTTCCTTGTACGACAACTCTTTCACCTTGCTTGACTTCTTGATTTCGGGGGTTAGATGAAGTCTGACTTTTTGAATTCTTATATTGTGAGAACCTTTTAGTTAGTAATATCAGTCCTTTGTTTAGTTCCACGAATGGATCTTCAGAATCATTAGATTCATACTCTGGGCTTGGAACATTCATGTGAAGATCCTGCATGCTTGCCATTAACATCACAACTGTTGTATCGGCTTCCAAATCTGCAGTATTGGATTCCAAATCTGCATATTCATCATCAGATGGAATATCTCCCATGACCCTTTGCAAAACAGCATTGAGATTACCCCCTTCAACTTCCATTTGACTAAGTGTGGCATTGTATTCAACATTATCATCAAAGAGTGGAGTTGAATCATAATCTTGATCTTCCACATCTGCAATATTTTCTGTATATGCCAAAAATGCCATGCTCGGTTCGATAAGATCTTCTTCATCATCAGAATCTTTCATTGTGTTTAAGCATTCAGAAGTTGAAGTCATAGCGCCATTGCCTTTCTTAGAAGATACTTGACTAAGCTTCACTAGATTTTGCAGAAGAGATTGCACATTATTATGTAGTGTAGCAGGATGGTACTGTGGAATGAAGAAAGGCTCAGGTGCATTCGGAGGATTGAAGAAGAGACCATTTGGAGTGTGAATTAAGGATCCATGGTCAACAGCTGGAGTTGGTGGAGCAGGGAGAATGGTCTTCAGTGGATTCATGCTTAAGCAAGATTCAAGAATTTGCTTCATTCTGAAGTGATGAAGTTCTTCTGTACGATGCATAGCTTCAAGATATTTCCACATTTCATAGGCACTAGCTTGAAAGTCCATATTCATGTAAATTGAGTTGGGAAGTGCTAGTGTCATGAACCATGCAGCTTGTTGGTCAGCATCGTACTGAGCAAGTCCAGTAGCATTCAAATCTTCATCCGTTTGTAGTCTGATAATCCCTGTTGAGTCAGCAAGAGATATCATTTTGTATGGACCATCTTGAATGGATTTAAGCATGAGATCTGCAGCAGGACGATCTATGAGCCATAGTAGAAATCTCCATTTCCAAACAGTATATGTTCCTGGTAGCAACATTGGAGGCCGTGATTCATCGCCAAAGAACAGCACATGATCAATGAGGGAGCTGTGACTTTGTTGTTGATGATACCGTTGCTGATGAGAATATTGGTGAGGAAGGTAGTTGGAAGAAGGTCCTGTTGCTGATGAGAATATTGGTGAGGAAGGTAGTTGGAAGAAGGTGATTGAGACGTTGTAGATGACATTGCTCACCCCCTTGATTGTTGCGACGTAATCGAAATAATCAAGCAAAATGTCACACGCAAGGTCGAAATAGTGAATTCAGATTTTCCCTCCAAAAATTATTTGAAAAAATTTTCTTTCCCAAAATTTGAAAATCACTATGAAATGCAATTATAAGGTTGCAAGAAAAATTTGAGTTTCAAAAATTTTGCCGCCAAATTTCACCAAAAAATTTGAATTTTGGCCTAAAAATTTGAATTTTGGGCCAAAATTTTCAACGTTATACCAAAATTTAAATTTCACGTAAAAATTGAACGTTTAGTCTACTGTAGAAAATAAATTTTATTCAAATTTTCCCGCCAATTTTTTTTTTTTTTTTTTTTTTCTTTTTTTTTTTTGAAATGAAGAAGAGAAAGATAAGAAGGAGAGAAAAAAAACTTTGATAAGATGAGATGAAGTGATTATGTTAATCTTTGATCGTTAAAGATAAATAAAGGTTGTAATTAGATTTGATATCAAACTCGGTATGTGATTCAAACTCGGTATGTTCTGATTTGTATTCAAACTCGGTATGTTCTAATAAGCAGTCAAACTCGGTAAGTTGTGCCAATGTTTCAAACTCGGTAAGTTATGCAATTCTCCTAACTCGGTATGTTCAGAGATCATTCAAACTCGAAAGTTGTTGAAAAAATGTTTCAAATTCGGAAGTACAAGTCAAACTCAGTAAGTTAATGAAATTTGAGCAGAGTTTTCCCTAGTAGGTTGCCACACAGAACCTAACTCGATAAATGATTAGGTAAGAAAGGCTAACTCGCCAAAGTCCAAACTCGGTAAGAAACAAAGATCCTAACTCGATAGAATTTGTAACTCGATAGAATTTGTAACCTAACTCGAAAGAGAAATTTCAAACTCGCTAAGTTATAACAATCCTAACTCGCTAATACTACACTCCAAACTCGGTATGATCAATATCTAACTCGATAGAAACACGATGAACAGTAACCGAATTTTAAGAATATCACTTTTAGACCTAGTTTATCTACCAAATCAAACCTAAATCAACCTATATTATCCCTTGGCGAATGATACCACTTGTTAGGTCATGATTTTTATAACATAATCACTAAGATAGATCTAGAGAGAGAAAGAGAGTAGAGAGAGAGAGTGGAAGGAACCCTTAGAATGAAAATGAAAGAGATGAAATTCCTAGAGAACCAACCATCTCAAACGAGGGGTTACAAGACTATATATAGGGAAGGAGTAGGGCAACACTCCCTTCCTCCCTATCTAATAAATAGAAATGGGCTTAAGGCCTATGGGCTTGCTACATAAGCCTTAAGTTATAATAAACATACAAGCCTTAGCAACCTATTACAAGTAAATGACCGAGACTTGATAAATAGTAAAACTACGTTCCCAACAAGGAGACCACATGACGGCGTCAGACCCAGATCTAGGCAGTCCGAGGAACTATTTGGCGGCGAGATGACGGCGTCAGACATTTGTTCTTGACGCCGTCGCCTTCTAAACTCTATATATAGTTTTCTATTTTTCATTCATTAAAGAGGAACTTATGTGGAGAAACCCTAAGGCCGAACCTTGTACGTATTTTACAGTTTTTTCAAGGGTTTTCAGCCCTTGAATCCTTTCATGTGCTATTAAGATAAGTCTTCTCTTAATTCAATCGATATGTCTATGTGTTGGTTGTCTATGTCTTGTGCTTGTCTTGATTTCAACATGCTAGGCTAGATTTATCTTGTGTTTGCTTAGATCAAATGAAACCTAGATGTTAATTATGTGTTGATTACTTGTTTATGGTTGTATTGGATGAATGATTTCAATGTTAGGCTTAAGAAAACTGGCAGATCTCCATTGTGTAACATGCTTGAACATCTTAGGAAACATGAACCGATGTGTACTAGGTTTTATTGGTTGTATTTAATGCATGAGTAAATTCTAATGATCCCATGTTAGGAGCTTCTTAACCGGCTCGACATAGGAGTGAAGTAGGCACTCATAGGATTGGGAAGTAAGTACGCCACCCCATGAATGGTATTAAGGAATACAATCCGTCATCCACGCAACTATAACAAGTAATTAACGTGTAAAAGATATCTAGGGAGTAGTAAAATCTAAGTAAACACATTTCTCCCATATATTGCTCACAACCTTAGTTTAATTTAGTTTATTTTCATTTTTAGTATTTTATTTTGATTGCATCTTAGTATTGGGTTAGTTGACTAGCAACTAATTCCGCCCAAATCCTTCAAACCCCGATATTTTTACTTGCTTTCTAAAAAATATAAAAATACAAAAAGAATCATCCCTCATCTCTAGACCTAGTCTTTAGGTTTTCTAATCCTAGCGACACTATTCCTAGCTGAACGATCAATCCCCCGGTACTTGTCATTATACTATACTACATCGATCAGGTACACTGCCTGGTGGGGGTTGTAAGCTTCTCGAGATCCCTCGAGAGGTAAAGCCTGGTGCAATCCCTACGCATCATGTACTTGATAGTATTACATAAACTCTAAAATCAAATGGTGGATTGGTATTCTAAAGTTTGACAACTTAAACGCATGGGTGTACAGACCTACATATCCCTCAGGAGCATCAAATATCGTTTGATTTTTACTAGGGAGCATAATCTTAAATTCTTTTGGAATAGGATAATCTTCAAGAAAAGCACGTAACTCATCTTTTGATAAAGTACATTTTTGTTCCTTAATCACAAATTTGTTATTTTTGGCCATATTGATTAACGAAGACTGATACTTCTACGATGAAATATAGCTTAACAAAGAGAAAATTTACCTTTTTTCTTGCGTAGGTTATTAAAACGTGATGATGTGTGTAGGTTTTGATCGGATTCTGCACACAGTATTGGAAAGTAATTTTGGGCGCAAATGTAAAAGTGATTTAGGGTTAGCGGTGATAAACATTTATACCGCTCCTCTTTTTTGATCATAACGATACACGTGTCTTGCTTATTTATCCGGATTCCAATGGGCTCATATAATTTGAATGGACGTTTTCGTTTACCGAGGATATCGCTACTGTAGATATAATGCAAGTTAGTTAGAGAGTATTTAAGTGCATTTAATGCGTTTTTTGCGACGTTAATTTCTTTTGCAGGGTCCTACGAGCTAACACGGTTAGTTCACTTGACGATAGAGTTGAAAGCCACATATCCTTGTGCACATATATAACTTTCAACTGGGGGGCTTGATGATGTACCCTCCGATTAGCTCGAAGGATATCCCTTCGAGTCTGATCATAACCTACATAATGATCTAGTTACCAAGTGGGAATTCGCCAATCGAAGGATTAAGCCCTTCGGGGTATCTCTCGATAAGTTTTATGGATGGAACAATGCCAAGTCCAATACTGGGGAGACCAAGTCTTACCCACGTCGCCTTTTCCTATTTAGCACCCCCGCTAAACCCGGAGGAGTGGGACACTAAACCCTAGCGGTTACCACAAATCATGGGACGCCCCCATGATCTCTCTCAAACGTGTGACCACTCTCGAGGACCGTTTTCTTCACCTATAAATAGTCCTGGACGATGACAAATCTGGTATGCAATCTCTCTCACCTTACTTTACTACACTTATACTTAAACTCTCATACCGATCACTTATTCATACGCCGGAGGTGGTTCGCAGGGTCCAACCCCTGCGCAATCACTTAACGTAGTGTTTTCGTATTTCTTATTTCAGGTTATATCCAAGGTTGGCGTAATCACAACACCCCTCATTTCCTTTGATCACCATCGAAGGCCTGGTAGTGCAAAATATTGTACAATCACTTATCAACTGGGAAATGCCACTCAAAAGAAATCTCTTTTAATGGAACTGTATTCTACTGAGCTTCAGTTGTTTAAGGATTTAGGTCAAGTGAAAGAGCGCAGGTAAATCCACCTCTTTTTTGTTACATTTATGGTTGTTACTATGTTCTATAAAC
The DNA here is from genome assembly GCA_030686995.1 of Artemisia argyi. NCBI lineage: Eukaryota > Viridiplantae > Streptophyta > Magnoliopsida > Asterales > Asteraceae > Artemisia > Artemisia argyi. The sequence continues at coordinate 172,290,131 of CM060687.1, read as the reverse complement.
CAGTGTGTCTCATATGTCTTTTGTATTAACAGATTGGTTGATATTATTGCAAAGCTGAATTTGCATAAATCAACAGTAGTGAGGCATATGTCGGCTGTTTTACAACCAATTTTAGGAAAAGGGATAGTCGATAATTCCATCTTACACAAAGTTCTTGTGGAGTACTTTACAATTGCTGATAAGGTATGTAAATTTTTGACTTTCGTTATTTCCTTTTGTTTCATTCATGTTTCTAAAACCAAGTGTATGGATAGACCTCTACAGCAGACGTTATTCAACATGTATCGAGTGCACTTCTTGTGCGGATGATCCATACGAAAGATGGATCCAAGGTTGGGATTATTTGCATCAAGCATGGCAGTGCCCAGATTTGTTAAAATATATTCATCCCTTTTTTGTTATCTTGATAAGTTGAGCTGTTTATTTATGTGTTAAATTATTGCAGGAGAGAAAGAAAATTATTAAAGGAATGAAGGATCACGTCACTAAGATAGCTTTAGATAGATTTGGCAGTATGGTAAGGATGAACTCTGACTCTGCGTTAAGATCTATCATCTATGTTGTGGCCATATATTTGATCCAAGTGTTATAAAATAATTGGAATGTTGTCTTTTGCCTAAATTCTTTTTTTCTTGTTTAATATGCTCGCATGTATTCTTTCTGTCGTTGATGACACATAGTTAGTAAAAAAGGCCATCCTTCGCGAACTCCAAAAAGTACTAAAGGATTTGATTCTAGATAAGGTTATCTTCTAATAAATTTAAATGATTCAAACTTCAATACTATGTAATATCTTTCTAATCATTTTATTGAAAGCAATGTTACTAATTGTTATTTTCAATGTAATTTCAGAATGGAAGACGCCCTTTATTGCAGCTTCTTCATCCAAATTGCTCACGTTATCTTAGCCCAGATGATTTGTCTTTGTTGGATTCATCTGTACCTTCTTTATTAACGATGGTAATTTTTGTGTTTGACTTTTTGGTCTTTTTTGTAAAACAAAATGATGTAATATTTTCTGAATTACATTCTATTTGCATCAGGGTGGCGCAGAAGCAGAAACCGAAGCTAAGTCTTCAGATGCTGAAGGTGATGAGGACATGAATGATGCAGCAGATGAAACTGTAAAATCTGTAACTGGTGGGAAAAAGGATCCTGCTTTACGAAGACGAGAGTTGTTGGTTGATAGTGGACTTGCTGAGGTTCGGATAAATAATTATTTTAGGGTCAAATATGCAGTTTCATACAAGCTGCAACTAAACTGATTATTCAAGGATAAACTAAAGTTTACGTATTACATTTTTATTAAATCTGATTTGACAAACTTCTACTCCTATTTCTCAAAAAGACAAATCTTTTATAAATTAATGTTGTGTTTTTTATTATCTAATTTTGACAGTTTGAAACAAACAACTCACACAATGTTTACATTTGCTTATTTGTACAGTCTCATTGATGCATGTACCAAGAGTGCTGAGGAATTGCTTAGATCAAATCATGGAAGAGAGGTCTTGTTTGAGGTAATAAACTAATAATATCAACAGCTAGCTACATATATAAAAAAGAAATGTATGTGCTTATTTGCATATATATCTGTTGACAATTTTTCTTTGACGCCATATGTGATTGTATAAATGTGGTTTGAATGCAGGTTGATTCAGGGGGCGCAGACAGCATTCTTAGCCCACATTTGGATGAAAAGTTGGCTTCTTTGCACGAAGCTATAGCATCTGTCGTAGCAACCCCTAAATCAGAGGAGGAAGAAGAGGAACATCTTCTAGAAAACTTCCATTCAAGAAGGACAATAAGAAAATTAATACTCGAATCACCTTCCTTTGCATCTACTTTATGGGAGAAAGTTTTCAAAGGGAAGTGTAAGACACGGGCCCAAGGTCACAGGTATCTTAACCATATTGATTTTTCTTAGAGCCTTTATATATTTTTTCTCTTTCTGATGTATCGTAATGGCCGATTCCATCGGTTATAATTGAAAAAAAAGTCAAAAAGATTTGTTGTCAATGAAAAAGTAACCATGTTTTAAGTTTGTTATTCAAACAAATATGTTTACTTTCATTTCAATCTGACCCACACACTAATTGTTGGCCCGTTACTCAAACCTACCATGTCTCCACCTCTAAGGAGAGCCATAATATGCAAACTGATTGTTAGTGCAAAACTGTTTTACAGTGCCAAGGTAGTATGCGCATACTTGGAAACTACGGATCCTAAGGTGCTTAAGTTAGCAAAGAAAGAATTGCAGCCTTTACTGAAAGAAGGTGTACTCAAGTTACCCGAGCATAATCAACCAAAAAAATCAGGCTAAACAACGGAGCCAGATGAGTCCAGAACTAGGCGTGTATTGCGGTTTTACTTGCTTCACAGAATTATAGTCTACACTATATGCCATAAGAAGATGGTAGTTTAAGTTTGTAAACAAAATGTTTATGCTATAATTTGCAAGTCAAAGTTTTGTTTTTTCTTAAATCATTATTTCGATATGACCTTATGTACTCGACATTTAATGCTATACATGGTTTTTGTAGACAAGTTACCTCGTTCCCGCGGGATTGGGTATTGTTGTTCGAAACTTAGAAGTAGACACTTATTTCAATCTGGGACGATATTACATTTAACTGTGAATCTTTTCCATGACATTTTAGCATTAGTTGTTTCTTTTTTTTTTCAATTCCATTCAATTACTAATACTGTATGAGATTTAGTAGTCCATGTTTATTATACTCTTAACTTTTCAAGTGCTTAACATGTTTGACGCCCCGTTAATTACAGATTCTGACTCTGTCCCTACGTCCTGCATAATTCTTTGAATGATAGCAATTAAGTCCCCTTTTTTCTCAGGAAGACAACCGAGATTGGTTGGTGAAATTGATTATCTAGTGAATAAATGTCACATTATCCCACTTTAAGCGAGCTAGGTAAAGTAACTTTGATTTATTACTATATATGATAAGATGTCGCTTTTAACTTATTTTTTCTTCTTACCTTCATGCAAAAGCCAAGAAAAGGAACGGAAGTATATATAAGCTTGTACATGAAGGTAAGAAGAAAAGGAACAGACATATATATAAGCTTGTACATGAAGGTAAGAAGAAAAGGAACGCAAACATGCTATAATGGAAGTATCATAAGTGCTTTCTATCGGGCAACTATTTCTGATAAAGTTAAGTCATTGCTTGAACTTGTTGGATAAGAGGTTGAAGAGAAACCAGTACCAGGTAAGTTCCTATCTGTGAAAAATGCTGGCTGTTTAGGTTTTGGCAATGCACCTTCATTGCCTAACATGAAAACCACCGACGACATGTTTGGCCTGTCTTCTGGACTTTGTTGTACACATAATAAGCCAACTTCTATCGATCTTAAAACTTCCGATGGATTGCTTGCCTCGGCAAAACTTGAATCCAGGAGTTCCATTGACTTTCCTTCACTATGCATCCTCCATGCCTAAATATAAATGCAGAATTAATTATTAGGCAGTAGAGTTATGGCGGATAAATTTGAAAATCAAGCAACTTACATGTCCAATAAGATTATTGTTATGCTCAGAATGAACAAATCCCCTCTTCTCTTCCCACTCACAATCTCCAGCACTAATACACCAAAGCTGAAAACATCTGACTTTCTTGAGAAAAGACCATCTAGCGCATACTCTGGTGACATGTAACCGCTATACATAGAATAATGTTTACAAGGGTTAAATAACGAAATTAACAAAAAGCAAAGGAAGATAAACCAGCATGTTGTATCTTACTAGGTACCAACAACTCTCTCGGTGTTAGCTTCAGTTTCATTTCCTCCAAAGCTTCTAGCTATCCCAAAGTCTGATATTTTTGGGTTCATATCCACATCTAGTAGAATATTGCTAGCTTTAAGATCTCTGTGGATGATTCTTAATCGTGAATCTTGATGAAGATAAAGAAGTCCTCGCGCAATTCCTTTGATGATGTTTAGTCTCTTTGTCCAATCGAGGAGTGTGCTTTTCCTTTTATCTGCACATCATGTAGGTTTAGTTGTTCAAAGCATCTTACCGTAGTAAGTTACTATTGTCGATTTAATAGAAATTATATGATACTGACCAAATATAAACTCGTCCAAGCTTCTGTTTGGCATGTATTCATATATCAGCAACTTCTCGTCCCCCTCGATGCTACATCCGAGGAGCTTGACAAGATTCCGGTGCTGAAGTTTTGAAATGCATATAACTTCATTCATGAACTCATCAATTCCTTGACTGGAAGTCTTTGAGAGACGTTTAACTGCAATTTCTTGCCCATCTTCTAGCATACCCTGAAGATTACCAATTTTATATGAAAACTATACAAAATTTAAAGGTAATTATCATTTTATTTATTTATTTATTTATTATTATTATTATTATTATTATTATTATTATTATTATTATTATTATTATTATTATTATTATTATTATTATTATTATTATTATTTTTATTATAAGATCACTTTTATTATTAGCGATGTAATTATTATTATTATTATTATTATTATTATTATTATTATTATTATTATTTTGTATCAATGGCACACTTAAAACATAATGGACGAATCATAATGTCAATGTTGCTCTATCATTCATACTTAGCAAACTGAATTTAAATAAATAATATTCTCCATTTACCTTATACACCGGTCCAAATCCGCCCTCTCCAAGTTTATTATCGAGTGAAAAATTAACAGTAGCTTTAGCTACTCTAGAGAAGCTAAACAATGGTAGCTCCATGGCTTCTCTCCCGCTTTCACCTACATTTAGTGACCCCCCTTTGCGTTAATAATACAAAACCCGTTAGACTGGTTGAACCTTCTCACAAAATACAGACTATTCTGAACCATTTAACATACTGTCATACTAATTACTTTAGGTTTAATTTTTTAAATCAATTCTGATCACGTTATCGCTAAAATATCTTACCTTCCTCAGTTTGATGTGAAAGATGTCTTTTTCTCCAATCATACCACAACCATGTGCTCAGACTTACCACAAAAACCACCAAAAAGACTCCAATCAAGATGCTTTTGATGTTTGTTCCTCCGTCCTTTTTGAAAACCGATGGAGCAAGTGCATGATCTTAACACAAAAAGTCAAAAACAACATAGTTAATCAGCTTACAGACTCATAACAACCATGAAAGTAACAAGAATGACTACATGATAGTAGATGCAAATATTTTTCTTTTCATTATTTGAAACAAACATGAAGAAAGCATAACGTATTCAGGTAGTTACCTAATTCAGAGGAAGCCATTCTCACGAATATATCTTGACCACCCTTCAAGCATGCCCTGATATCTAATAGGTCATTGAACCAAAGCAAGCAACCACTTCCTTTGCCTCTAATATCAGTATTTGCATATGCCATACAACTGCAGTTCTGTAGGCATATTGCTTTACATTCCGTTAAAGACATTGTATTGTTAAACCACGAGGTCTGTGTATCTGGCAATTTTATATTAGAATACGTGATAAACCCATCTGTTCCATTTTTGCAATCCAACGGTATTCTCCTCACACAACCACCTGTCCAATCTCCTGTTACCCAACCCCTTTTGTTTATCGGCTCAAATTTTGCCTCATCTAAGCACGAACATTTCTGCGAATCTTCAGTGTTGCAGCTTCCATAAGGGCCACAGATTTTATACCTGTCACAAGTATCTTTTGGTAATGTTGAAATAAGCTCCCATATTTTCTTATTTTCTTGCCACACTGAAAGTTCTAGAATCCCAGAAGAAGTCAAGGTTATCTTCGATATGACAGAATTGTTTACCAGATTATAAACCGCCTCTTTTTCATTAATAACCATATTGTATGGAAAGTACGTGTTGTTGGAAGGCCAGGATGACCCACTATAACGTTCACCATTCCATGGTCCATGCCGAAACTTGACCTCCAAACCATCTCTTAGTACGAAGTGAGGATAACCACGTGTGTCCATGCTCCAGGTGAATTCCCCTGTAGCTGGATCATTAATACTCTTCCATGATGTTAAATGCCTTTCGGCGCCTGTTAAGTAATTTTTTCCAAGCTTCATGCCAGGTAGAAAAGTATCCGTTGGATAGTCAAAACTCTCCCACAGAATCTTCATGCTGTTTCCATCCATGATGACTAGATTTCCAGAGTCATAAAGCTGTGCAGTTGCATTTCCTGATGATGTTGAGTTGGATGACCACACTACATGATCGGCATAGTTCTTGAGAACAAGATTTCCCGCACTGTCAATCCTTAACGACTTGCTTGATGATGCATTGGTGAGGGGGTAGTCTCTGTTGGCAACCCAAACCACTGTTTTAACAGAAATTTGCTTATACCAAATACCAACGTAAGTGTTATTCGAGCTACCTGGCTTGAAGAATCCCACTTCAAATGTTCTACCAGGAGATACCAGCGTGTCGTTTTCTGTCAAGAAGCTTGAGCCTGAGATGATGTCAATTTCGGCTGTGTATATTTTTTGCATGTGGAGTGAAAAAACTAGAAGAACAAGTATGGTTGCTTCCTCCATTAAAATCATTTCCTTCAAGCTTCTCATTTTTTTATTCTTTATTTTTAATCTAATCTCTAGAATGAAATCAAAGTCTTATTATCACCTACCGTATGCTTTGGGGTCAACAAGTCTTCTTGACAAAATGACAAAATGTCAATGTTAATAGCCACGGAATAAATTGATTCATCCACATAAAATAGAAAGGAAATTACATATCTGCCCTTACAGGGGGAAAAAGGATCCTGCTTTATGAAGACGAGAGTTGTTGGTTGATAGTGGACTTGCTGAGGTTTGGATAATAACGAGCGGGGTAACCCGCGCATTGCCGCGGGATGATGTATTTTTTTGCAAGGGTTACTGTTTACCCGTCACGTAAAGCACTTTCCATTCGAATGATGCTTACTTAAACATTTATACTATCATCTTTCCCATCTCCTCTTCTATTGGCCTTATTAATGAAAAAATAGTACAATTTGAAAATGGCAAAGAAGACTTAGTAAGGTAGTCAATTAAATTTTTAGGATGAAATAATGTTTTACAGACCCCAAAAATATTTCAACATCATGTATACATTTTAGTTATTCAACTTTCAGTTCCAAATTCATGTGGGCAAATTTCCAAGTACTATACGAATAAGTTTTATACGTTAAGTTGCCATACATCTTAAGCATGTGGTTTGTTCCGTTGCCATCCCAGCGATCCTTTGGTTTTCTATTGGTGACATCCTTTGGTTATTTACGGTTGTCTTGGACTTTACTTTTACGCCAATATTGTACCTGTTGCAATACATTGTTAGCTGCTAATAATGCAGCATTCTTGTTAGAAAACGTAAATTTAAATGTAAAAGTGGGCTGTAAGGGTAAACTTAAAAGAGTGTTTGGGTTTTGTTCTTAGACCGCGTACGATTGCTATTCACTACTTCTGTTGCTAACCAAAAAATAAATAAATAAAATTACAACCTAAGTGAAATTTGGTTAATTAAAAACTACCATAGGATAAACACTTATTGGCCTGTGAGAATGCGCTAAATTAAAGGCCAATAATTAGCCAATTTAATGACTATTCAGCAAACTATGAGTGAATATACGACTACTACTACAAAACTGACACCAGCAACCTATTTGCGTCGGATTATCCTGTTAGTTGGCAATACTAAAGTCACAATTGATCATCAGGAAACACAAAAGTGAAACCTTTTATATTCATAACTGATTATGTGCAACTTATAATCGTGTTGATTACCAATACGAAATTCGTTTTGCACTGCGCAATAGGTAACTTAAATCTGAAACTGATTATTTGCAACATACAGAAGTAAATATAGTATAATAGTAACTGTATATGCATGTATTTGGAATTTGAAAACTCACCCCACTATGTTCATCCATTGCCTCCTGTATTCTTGTTGTACCATGTTTTTTTTTATGGTGGGTCAATCTGTCATACTATCAACCGGTGTTATGTTATTGATTATATCTAGCACAACCTGAGAACCCACAAAAATACCCCAAACGCAAAAGTAACTACTATGAAAATAATAAACAAAAATTATACCTATCTCTGCATACCGACCCATGCATCTTCGAAAGCAACAACGCAGGTTACCTAATATGTAGGTCAATACCCTGCATATTTTATTACTTTAATTAAAGTGATACTTGTAAAAAAAAAAATAAATAAATAAATAAATAAAAAAAGGTAAACCAAACACCCCCTAAAACGGTAACAAATTTGTGAAAGAAAAAAAAAATGTATTATGATGTAGTAACACTTGTGTAAACACTTTCCTAATCACATTTCTTGTAAAACGACAAAACCGCTCTATAAATATACTGTATAATAAGATCTAAATAAATAGTCTAGAGCTAATTTCATTTGAGAAAATTAAGTACTAAAACAAATATTATGACGGCTCACTAAACCTTATAGATGTAAAGTACCTGAGCGGATCCAGTTTCATGATTATCGAGGAAAGTAACAATTTGTCAAGGCCACTAACCAATTACACCATGTGCCTAGCAACGACATTAAACGACAACTTCATTACAAAAGATAACTTAAATATTGAGATGAATATTGTGTGTTCGCTTTCTGGAAACACATACTGTGAGGAGTTGCCTGAACGGGCATAGTATGGATCGGGTTATGGTTAGTCGTCTGGTACACAAACCAACTTGGTGGCTAATAGACGTTGCAGCTTGTAAGATTGCATGCACCCGCATCTCTGTTATCTCTGGATATGAAATCCCAAGCCTGAAATCATACAACCAAAGGTTATCACTTATCGGGCTTGTCTGCTACTTTGCCGTTGCGATGTTATAAATGAAAATATTATACATGTTAAATGCCGTACCTGCAGCCACGAAAACCATGCGTTGAGTTCACATCTGATAACTTGTCGATCCTTGAATAAATTTTATCCCCAGTCATGCCCGTGGAGGGTCTAGTAGGCGGATCGTCATCGGAAGACCTGAAATTTTTGATAAACAAATAAACTTTGAAAAATCTAAAATGATTTACGATTAGGCATGTAGAATGCTAAAATAAGTGATAAATTTTAATATCCATAGCTCGGAAAATACCTTCAAAGTCTGAACTTTGGTAAGGCAATAAGAGGTTGAGAGTTGCTTTTCTCTGTTCAAGATTGACGGTAATGATCATTTTCGACACGGCTTTTGTCCTCTGATAAAAAGAAAAAAACTTTAAAGAATTCAGAAATTTTATTTTTCTTGTAAGTTTGGATTATTCTAAAATATTATAAATTTTATAATTTGTAATATAGAAAATAAAAACGTAAAAGGTTACCATATGCTCATTTCTACAAAAGCTAATAACTGGACATGCTTTTGCAGAAGTTTGACCTGCAACGTGTTCAGGTGGTGGTATCGTCAAAGCTGCCATGGAAAAGTAATGTATGATTAATGTTAATACAGTTTTCAGTTTTTAGTAGCAGATTGATTTGCTGATAAATGTGTATATATTAACTCCGAATCAAGAAAAATGACACAATCTAAGATTCTTAATAACAACAATTTGAGGTTACATAAAAAACAGATTAAGGTAGTAACTTTGTTTGCCCATCTTAACATGCCTTGTCTAACCAATCCCAAGCACCCCACATTATGTTTAAGCAACTTAGACCTTTGAACTTAAAGCCTTAAAAAAAAAAAAAAAAAAAAAAAAAAAAAAGCAATCCCAAGCACCCCCTTAATCTCTAATCAGAAAAGCAGGTAAGAATTCATCATCCAATGACAACCAAAAAACAACACTTACTTGGTATTACAACGCTTTGGTAAGCTGTATTACCACTTTACTCGCATCTAGCCTCTCATATGTATCATCATCCAAGCATTGAAGGGCTGTTGGTTTCCCAATATTTAATACAAATGTCTTTTGAATTTATGATCCTGCATAAATGAGTATCGGGTTTTTCAGATGGCTTATTTACAGGCTGATAGGGAATGCTTATTATAACTGGTTATATTGTTTTATCCAAATTCTAAGTGCTTAATTATTCTATACTAAGAAGCTGAGCAGTTTCATCTAAACACTTAAAACTGATCAGAGAATCAGATAAGGTATCCGAAACATTTTATGTGAGCAACAAAGTTAAACATTTGGCAAGGGGAACAAATCACGTATTGCAGTTGAGGAATAAAGTAAATAACTTATCTTGTATAATTGTATTTCTTAAAGTACTGATGCTTACGATATATATTAAACTAAACTTTTACCCAATTAAAAAAATAATAATAATAAAAAAAAAAAAATCGGTACTTACTTTAAGCCGAAAGAGGAACAAAAAAAGCAATCCAATCAATATGTTAACCTGAAAGAAAGAAATCAAACAGTTAACATACATCAAGAAATTAACGAAATCAAAACTCACCCCACTTTATGTAATTAAGTCATACGTCACGGTGTTATGGTGGCTTATTTTATGGGCTTATCAGGTTATTAAAACTTGAAAAAGAAAATAACCTCACCTTTTTGTATAGCTTATGTAAGTACATAAGCTTGAGTTAATTAAGTCATACGTCATTAGCTAAAAAAATATGATCTTTTTTAGTATTCAAAATCAAACCGATAAACTCATAATAAAGCTGATCTAAACACCCAAAAATCCTCTTCCTCCCCAACAATAAACCCAAAGAATCACTCACTAATAGTTGAGCAAGAATCCGCCCAATGAGATCACCGCTATTAAAATTATGATTCATATATATCTAACAATAAGGTAATTAACAATTTTTATGAGCATTATGACACTCAAAATTACATTAAAAAAAACAGTTATAATGACATATTATGCCAACCAAATACAATCAAAATGTAAAAACAAATTTGTAACCTCACTCCCTTTAACTCAAACATTTCATCAAACACATTATATGCATAGTATATCCAACAAAACTTGAATCTCAATCTTTTAAAAGAAAAAAAAAAAAAAAAAAAAAAAAAAAAAAAAAAAAAAAAAAAAAAAAAAAAATTATACCAAAACCTGTTTACCTCTATCGAATCCCAAAAACCATGGTCCTATAAAATGAACCGACTTGATTTTTCACCATCTCAACTGAAAAAAAAAAATGATCACTTGAATGAACTTTAATCATCGAAAACCTAGATATATGAAAAATCAAACACAAATAAAGTATAAAAAACTCTAGGATGTAAAGGAAACAGAAACCCACTCACCGGATCTGGGTGTACACCCCTCTCCATGCCGTGATAGCTGCAAACACATACAGGTCGGTTCGAGCGACCTCGGCCCACTTTTATCTGAGCTTTATTTTTGAATCTCTTTTCTTGATCACCGGCTTAGGTTTCTTTACCTTGATGTGTAAAAAGTGGGACTTAAAATTGGTACATCTATAGGTTTTTTTGGGTTTTGTGGCTGAGACATTGAACATCAAAGATGAGAGAGCAGCAGTGAGAGAGAGAGGGGGGTAATCAGATAGTTCTAGAGAGTGAGAAAGAGGAGATAGTTTTAGATTTTATGTATAACTACGTACTGTATAACTAACTACTGTAGAATGTACTGTAGCATGTTTTTTGGCTTGTAGCGCCTAGAGTTTATATATATTGTATAATATAATGTATAATGTATAATTATTTTAGGGTCAAATATACTGTTTCATACAAGCTGCAACTAAACTGAAAGCATCAACTAAAGTTTACGTATTACATCTTTATTAAATCTGATTTGACAAACTTCTACTCCTATTTCTCAAAAAGACAAAACTTTCATAAATAAATGTTATGTTTTTTATTATCCAATTTTGACAGTTAGAAACAAACAACTCACACAATCAATGTTTACATTTGCTTATTTATACGAGGAATACTATAACCACAAAGAAAATTTTCACAAAACATCCACAAAGTGATGTGTCAAAGAATGATTGGTTTAATCATAAAGAGGAGAAAGAAACTATCACAACATACACCAATGACCTTTTGACACATCACTTTGTGGATGTATTGTGAAAATTTTCTTTGTGGGTATAGCATTCCTCTATTTATACAGAGTCTCATTAATGCATGCACCGAGAATGCCAAGGAATTGCTTAGATCAAATCATGGAAGAGAGGTCTTGTTTGAGGTAATAAACTAATAATATCAACAGCAAGCTACATATATAAAAAAGAAATGTATGTGCTTACTTGCATATATATATATATATATATATATATATATATATATATATAGAATCTGGATCGATTGAGAAGAAATCATGTCCATTCATCTCATTAAACCATCAAAGGGTATGATGATTATTATACAACATTCATTAATTATGTCTACATTTAATGATTTTTTTTGCTTCTCTTTATTAAAACGATAACCCCACTGGAAAAAAAAATGATCCAAATTATATTTGTTTATTGATATTATATATTGATTCATGTTCACGATTCATGTTCACGGAGACACATCTCTTCATGATTGTATGCGTTAACTAACTTTTTTTTTTTTTTTTTTTTTAACATTTGTTTAAAAGTTCAGAAATAAGTTACTATTTTCTATATTTTGAAACATAGTAAATTATTATGTTATCATGCAGTAAAGATTCAAAAAGACAAAAATAATGATTTGGGAATCATTGAGTTTTCAATACGTAGTGATTCAAAAACGAAAATTAAACTCGTCTATTAGTTTGATCACTACTTCGAATATGATTCTAAATAAACGCAAACATATTCTTGTCATGATTCGCTAGTTCGATTACGATTCACAATTTGTATCATGATTCACCTATCCAAATATTTAGCGTTCATTAATCTGATTATGATTCGTTTATTGAAATATGATTCAAAATAAAGTACTTAAGAAACTTAGTTTTAACATTTGATTCCAGAATTAAATTAAAAAAAAAAAAAAAAAAAATCAATTCAAACAACTTTTCCGAACTTTGATGTTCGATTCAAGAATTCTGAAAACGATTCAAAATAAAAATAAACAAATGTTTTCAATAATTCAGTATTTATAAAAACTATAGTGTTTGATGATTCAAATCTCAAAACATTTTTTTTTAACAATTCATCCTTTAAATCTATTATGTATGATGATTTGAAAACTAAATACACATGAGTAAGTCATGTTGTGTAAAAAAATGAATCATGTATCTATGGATAAATATTTTAGTGTAGTTTGTATATTCATATTCGTAGATTTATCTACGATTCAATATTTATCGTTAAAATAGGTTGCTAAAAACTGAATGATTCACATATAGAGCATGAATATTTTAAAATATAAGAATACTTGAATTGAATGGATTGACAAAATAAATTGTCACCCTACTGTTGGTGTAAACAAATAGGAATACATGGAAGCTTAACGTTAGGAATATATATGATTCATTAGTTAATTTGTTATTGATATAATTACATTTTTACCCTTCTTAATCTCATAATACTTTAATTAATGCATGGAAGTTACAAATATTTTGATGGCCAAGATTGCTTCTCAATTTTCTCAATCAAAAATCCTTCTCAATGGAACCAAATTCTATATATATATATATATATATATATATATATATATATATATATATATGTTGACAATTTTTCTTTCAAGCCATATGTGATTGTATCAACGTGGTTTGAATGTAGGTTGCTTCAGCGGGTGCAGAAAACATTCTTAGCCCACATTTGGATGAAAAGTTGGCTTCTTTGCACGAAGCTATTTCATCTGTCGTAGCAACCCCTAAATCAGAAGAGGAAGAAGAGGAACATCTTCTAGAAAACTTCCATTCCAGCAGGACAATAAGAAAATTAATACTCGAATCACCTTCCTTTGCATCTACTTTATGGGAGAAAGTTTTCAAAGGGAAGTGTAAGACATGGGCCCAAGGTCACAGGTAACTTAACCACATTGATTTTTCTTAGAGCCTTCATATTTTTTCTCTCTTTCTGATGTATCGTAATAGCTGATTCACTTGGTTATAATTGAAAAAAAAGTCAAAAAGATTCGTGGTCAAAGAAAAAGTAATCATGTTTTAAGTTTGTTATTCGAACAAATATGTTTACTTTCATTTCAATCTGACCCACACACTAATTGTTGACCCGTTACCCAAACCTACCATGTCTTCACCTCTAAGGAGAGCCATAATATGTAAACTGACTGTTACTGCAAAACTGTTTTACAGTGCCAAGGTAGTATGCGCATACTTGGAATCCACGGATCCTAAGGTGCTTAAGTTAGCAAAGAAAGAATTGCAGCCTTTACTGAAAGAAGGTGTACTCAAGTTACCCGAGCATAATCAACCAAAAAAATCAGGCTAAACAACCGAGCCAGATGAGTCTAAAACTAGGCGTGTATTAGGGTTTTACTTGCTTCACAGAATTATAGTATGAACTATATGCCATAAGAAGATGGTAGTTTAAGTTTGTAAACAACATGTTTATGCTATAATTTGCAAGTCAAAGTTTTGTTTTTTCTTAATCCTTATTTCGATATGACCTTATTCCATGTACTCTTAACATTTAACGCTATACATGGTTTTTGTAGACAACTTACCTCGCTCTCGCAGGATTTGCTATTCTTATTGTTGTAGTCATGGACTAGCACCTGTATTATTTATCTTTTTTTGTGAAAAAGCATTTTGATTGTTTGAAACTTAGAAGTAGACACTTGGGGCGTGTTTCGTGTGTCGGAATTGGAATCAAGGAATGGTTTCCTCCCCAATAATGATGTTTGTCTAGTCCTAAATGATTTTTGGATAGATATCATATTCAAATAAAGTTTGGAACGGACATACATGCTTGTACATGAAGGTAAGAAGAAAAGGAATGCAAGAACTGACATATCATAAGTGCTTTCTATCGGGCAGCTATCTCTGTAAAAGTTAAGCCATTGCTTGAACTTGTTGGATAAGAGGTTGGAGAGAAACTAGTACCAAGTAAGTTCCCATCTATGAAAAATGCTGGTTGTTTAGGTTTTGGCAATGCACCTTCATTGCCTAACATGAGAACAACCGACGACATGTTTGGCCTGTCTTATGGACTTTGTTGTACACATAATAAGCCAACTTCTATCGATCTTAAAACTTCCGATGGATTGCTTGCCTCAGCAAAACTTGAATCCAGGAGTTCCATTGACTTTCCCTCACTATGCATCGTCCATGCCTAAAAATAAATGCGGATTTAATTATATTAGGCAGTAGAGTTATGGCGGATAAATTTGAAAATCAAGCAACTTACATGTCCAATAAGATTATTGTTATGCTCAGAATGAACAAATCCCCTGTTTCTCTTCCCACTCACAATCTCCAGCACTAATACACCAAAGCTGAAAATATCTGACTTTATTGAGAAAAGACCATCTAGTGCATACTCTGGTGACATGTAAGCGCTATACATAGAACAATGTTTACAAGTGTTAATGAACGAACTTAACAAAAAGCAAATGAAGATAAAATCAGAATGTTGTATCAAGATAAACCAGAATATTTTATGACTTTATCTTACTAGGTACCAACAACTCTCTCGGTGTTAGCTTCAGTTTCATTTCCTCCAAAGCTTCTAGCTATCCCAAAGTCTGATATTTTTGGGTTCATATCCACATCTAGTAGAATATTGCTAGCTTTAAGATCTCTGTGAATGATTCTTAATCGTGAATCTTGATGAAGATAAAGAAGTCCTCGCGCAATTCCTTTGATGATGTTGAATCTCTTTGTCCAATCAAGGAGTGTGCTTTGCCTTTTATCTGCACATCATGTAGGTTTAGTTGTTCAAAGTATCTTACCGTAGTAAGTTACTATTGTCGATTTAATAGAAATTATATTATATTGACCAAATATAAACTCGTCTAAGCTTCTGTTTGGCATGTATTCATATATCAGCAACTTCTCGTCCCCCTTGATACTACATCCGAGGAGCTTGACAAGATTCCGGTGCTGAAGTTTTGAAATGCATATAACTTCATTCGTGAACTCATTAATTCCTTGACTGGAAGTCTTTGAGAGACGTTTAACTGCAATTTCTTGCCCATCTTCTAGCATACCCTGAAGATTACCAATTTTTATGTGAATACTACCATTCATATTTTTTTGTATTAATGGCACACTTAAAAATTTTAGCTTCATACTTTTGTTATCTATAATGAATTAGAATGTTGCTCTAACAATTATAGTCAAATGGACGAATCATAATATGATGCTATACTTAGCAAACAGAATCTAAATAAATAAGATTCTTCATTTACCTTATAGACTGGTCCAAATCCGCCCTCTCCAAGTTTATTATTGAGTGAAAAATAAGCAGTAGCTTTAGCTACTCTAAAGAAGTTAAACAATGGTAGCTCCATGGCTTCTCTCCCGCTTTCACCTACATTTAGTGACTTCCTGTGCGTTAATAATACAAAACCCGTCAGACTGGTTGAACCTTCTCATAGAATGGACTATTCTGAACCATTAAACATACTGTCATACTTATTACTTTAGGTTTAATTTTTTAAATCGATTATGATCACTTTATCGCTAAAACTCTACAAATATCTTACCTTCCTCAGTTTCTGGTGTAAGATGTCTTTTTCTATACCACAGCCATGTGCTCAAACTTATCACAAAAACCGCAAAAAAGACTCCTATCAAGATGATTTTGATGTTTGTTCCTCCGTCCTTTTTGAAATCCGATGCATGATCTTAACACGAAAAGTCAAAAAATACATCGTGAATCAAGTTACAGACTCATAACAACCGTGAAAGTAACCAAAAAGATTACATGATAGTACTTTTTGTTTTGTTTTGTTTTTTTTATTATTTTTTATTTATTTTTTTATTTTTTTTTTGAAAGAAACATGAACAAAGCATAAGGTATTCAGGTAGTTACCTAATTTAGAGGAAGCCATTCTCACAAATATATCTTGACCACCCTTCGTGCTTGCCCTGATATCTAATAGATCATTGAACCAACGCAAGTAACCACTTCCTTCGCCTCTGATATCAGTATTTGCATATGCCATACAAGTGCAGTTCTCTAGGCATATTGCTTTACATTCCTGTAAAGACATTGTATTGATAAACCGCGAAGTCTTTGCATCTGGCAATTTTACATTAGAATACATGATAAACCCATATTTTCTGCAATCCAACGGTATTCTCCTCACACAACCACCTGTCCAATCTCCTATTGGCCAACCCTCTTTGTTTATAGGCTCAAATTTTGCCTCATCTAAGCAGAAACATATCTGTGCGTATTCATTGTTGCAGCTTCCATAAGGGCCGCAGATATTGTACGTGTCACAAATATCTTTTGGTAGTGTCACAATAACCTCCCATATTTTCTTATTTTCTAGCCACACTAAAAACTCTAGATTCCCATGATAAGTCAAGGTGGACTTCATTAGGACAGAATTGTTTACCAGATTATAAGAAACAACCGCCTCTGTTTCATTAATAACCATATCGTATGTAAAGTACGTGTTGATGGAACGCCCGGATGACTCACTAAACGTTTCGCCATTCAATGGTCTGTACCGAAACTTGACCTCCAAATCATCTCTTAGTACGAAGTAAGGATCATCACGTGTGTCAATGCTCCAGGTGAATTCCCCAATAGCTGGATCCTGAATATTCTTCCATGATGTTAAATGGCATTCGGCGCCTGTTAAGTAATTTTTTTCAATCTTCATGCCAGGTAGATTAGTATCCGCTGGATAGTCAAAACTCTCCCACAGAATCTTCATGCTGTTTCCATCCGTGATGACTAGATTTCCAGAGTCATAAAGCTGTGCAGTTGCATTTCCTGATGATGTTGAGTTGGATGACCACACTACATGAACGGTATAGTTCTTGAGAACAAGATTTCCCACACTGTCAATCCTTAACGACGTGCTTGATGATGCATTGGTGAGGGGGTAGTCTCTGTTGGCAACCCACACCACTGTTTTAACAGAAATTTGCTTATACCAAATGCCAACGTAAGTGTTATCCGAGCTACCTGGCTTGAAGAATCCCAGTTCAAATGTTCTACCAGGAGATACCAGCGTGTCGTTTTCTGTCAAGAAGCTTGAGCCTGAGATGATGTCAATTTCGGCTGTGTATATTTTTTGCATGTGGAGTGAAAAAACTAGAAGCACAAGTATGGTTGCTTCCTCCATTAAAATCATTTCCTTCAAGCTTCTCATTTTTTTTACCTAATCTCTAGAATGGAATCGAAGTCTTATTATCACCTACCATACACAGTGAAGAATTGTGGTCAACTAGTCTTCTTGACAAAATGTCAATTCTCAAATGAATACAGCCACACAAGTTGCCAAAGAAATTAACAAGTCTTCAAGCTTCTCATTTTTTTATTCTTTATTTTTAATCTAATCTCTAGAATGAAATCAAAATCTTATTATCACCTACCGTATGCTTGGGGTCAACAAGTCTTCTTGACAAAATGTCAATTCTCAAATGAACCCACAAAAACTTGTAGTGCCATAAACCCGAGGTAATCGTGACTGGTTTGATAGCCACATGACAAGTAGCCAAAGTAATTAATACCAGCCAAACAATATCATATATAGTTTCTATACTATGTAATTAGCTTTCAATTAATATCCACAATAGGTAAATCAATGGATGAACTACATGCGAACCATAGCCATCAAGTATGTTATTTGGGCTGATCACGGTTCGAAAACTGGACCGGACCGGACCGGACCGAAAACCGATTTGGTCCAAAAGGACCGGACCGAAATGTTCGGTCCATGTCTGGGTCGGTCCGGTCCAGCTAAGCATAATAGTCGGTTCTACGTAAGACCGAACTGGACCGAGGACCGAAAACGAGGAAAAGGGTGGACTGAGGATCGGACCAAAATATGTTTGGCCCGGTTTCTCGGTACAATCTGATCCATGGTCTATAATGCTCAGCCCGCTGTATGTATATGCATGGTGCATGGTTGCATGTTTTTGTGGTGGCACATTATGATATAAGATTTTCAATTTTATTAAATAAGATTTTGAATTGTTTGACAATGTTCCAAGAAAATGAAGGGCAAAAGTGCAGAAATTGGGATTAAGATGTTATTCAAGGATAAACTAAAGTTTACGTATTACATCTTTATTAAATCTGATTGACAAACATCTACTCCTATTTCTCAAAAAGACAAATCTTTTATAAACAAATGTTATGTTTTTATTATCTAATTTTGACAGTTTGAAACAAACAACTCACACAATCAATGTTTACATTTGCTTATTTTACAGAGTCTCATTGATGCATGTACCGAGAGTGCTGAGGAATTGCTTACATCAAATCATGGAAGAGAGGTCTTGTTGATACAAAAGTTGGGCGTTCCTGGTTTGGGCTTCTGCTCTCGTACCAATTAGCTCTTAATGCTTGAAACGTGCGCACTAAGAAAGTAAACAAACACCGTTAGGCTTATCGTGGGATTGTTTCCCACAATTATCCTCCGGCATGAGAGTAAGTAATCGGTTTAGGGTTATATTGAAGAGTTAGGGTTTGTAAATCGTACCTTTAATGAGAATTACATCATTCTATATATAGGCGCAGAATCCTTGTAGGTTTCGTGCTCCTTACTCTTCGCACACGTAGTGCTTATCCGGTCCAAGGATCTTTATCCGTAAATAGAAGATCCTTATCTAGACCATAAATAGTTTGGTTGGGCTTGGGCTTATGCGAGCCCAACCCATTGGTGGTGCGGCCCAAATCATTGTTATGATAGCCCACGCGTGGTGGGTTTGGGCCTTAGTAATATTTTATCATTTGGGCTCGTGGCCCAAATATAGACTATATGTCATCATGTCCCCCCAGTCTAGTGTGCGCGGCTTGTAGCCGCGGATGCTAGACTAGTGAAAGCAACGGTAAGTGTGGCGGGAAAAATTACCGCCCAATATTAGGGACTATGTATCTAGTCCAAAATATCCTCAAAAAATGCCTAGGGAAACGGGGAGTGTGTCCACGTATATATCGGGAAGTGGGAAAAAGTGCATGTACCCGATCGTCTTCTAACCACACAATCATGTTAGTGGATTCCACATAGCTAGCTTGCTAGGGTTTTGGTGATCCTATATAAATCATTGCCTCCCATTTTACTTAAATCCTCACAGTAAAAACCTACTTCCGCCATTTTCAAAATTATCAAAGCTTCATTTTTTAGAGATCAACTGTTTGATTAAGTAACCGCGAATACGCGCTTTATCTTGTATTGTCATTTGTCACAACTCACCATTTCACGTCATTTGCCATTTCAGGTCATTTTCCGAAACTTCGACTTTATAATATTCATAAATCACTATTCATCAAAACACTATTCATCGTTTTACTATTCATCGTTTTCGAGGTCAGTTTGATATTCTGAGAAACTTTTGGGAAATTTACTATTCACCGAACACTATTCATTTCCGGAAAAGTTTTCACTATTCACTTGCATTACTCATTTCATCGTAAATTTAGTTTACGGGTATTCAAATTCGCGTAACCGGATTGGTTTAGGTGCGAATTCATTTCATTAGTGTTAAGAACACTGCATACGGACTGGAGATAGTCTGCATATCATCATAACAGCATTTTCATGTTATACCACTCTCAGGATTTTCAAATTTCTATATTCAGTACATTTAACGTTTTTACGTATAAGTATTTATAGTAAACGTTAACACCCGGTTTATACACGACGAATATATCTAAATATTCCCACGATGGTCCCGACATATTTTTATATCCATTTTAACATCATAAAAGTTATAACATTCAGTTACCCAGTATTTTGGAAATTTATTTTATTTATAACGTACGCGTATGAATATAACGACGGTTTTCGTGAAAACTAAACAATAATCACCCGATCACTCAGTAAATGTACCCAACATATTTTTAATATGTTTTTATCATTATTATAACTTTATTTTGTCCCGGTTAACTTCGTGAACGTTTATTACTATTAAACCCGGTACCCGATCGTAACTAAAAACACAACCTAGCACATATTTCATACAAGATTTCTAAATAACTACCAAGTACCCCTACCCCCCCCCCCCTTCACCCTTTGAAAACCGGCCCTTGAACACCCCTTTTAACCTCTTGCATTAACTCCTAAGTTTTATACTAATAAACACTTAAAAACCTTACTTTACCAAATTACAAGAATCATAATCCATACTTTTTAGCTAAGATCAAAATTCATCTCATCTTCTCCATCCTCTCTTGCAAACCCACGACCCAACCATAATACCAAGATCAAGTGATCATTTTTCAAAAGCTATAACATCAAACTTGTTCATTATACTAGCCTAATCAAGAATCAAGCAACAAAAACACAAGAACAACAAGCATAATCATCATCTAATCATCTCATTTTTCAAGTAAGTTATCAACATTATTTTTTCATGAATCATCTTATATTTACTTGTATTACATGATTTCCATGCTAAAAACCATGTACAACTAGCTATACCACCATTTATTTTGTCTAAAATGAAACATACAAACCCTAACTTTTTATTTATGAATTCCCTTGCTATAATAACTTGGTTAGGAGTCCATGACACCCTAAGAAGGTGTATGGTAGGATTAGATTAGCTATGTGGTGATTACAAGAGGTTTGATGATGTTAGAAATTAGTTATAAACCTTGAAAACTTGATTTGGAACATGTTTTAGACATGCTGTCCCATTTTGTGAAAACCTGGAAAATCAGTAAACACCAAGGGAACTTTGGCAAAATTTTTAGAAAATACTTTCAAAAACGAATCCGTAGGCGAAAGAACGGATTAAAAAGAGTTTATAACGAAGAAGTTATGATTTTTGCAAGATTGTTGACGAAAAGTATTTTCTGGAAAAATGTTTGCTGTTGGACGTTTTTCATTGGTCAAAAAGAGGCTTTAGACGTAACCCGGAGGAGCCGAGCTTTCCAAAATATATTACTACATACTAAGACGTAACCGTGGATATAAAGAACAAGTAAAACGGACATATAACGACAAAGATATTCACGTTTGAATATCGGCTAAAACCATTTTTATTTGACAGCTTTTAATAAAAATGGACACTAAAATTTCGAAGTACTTTTATAAGCTAGAAATAATATTAAGTACCAAGCTTTATAACTAATGAAGTATTAGTTATTACAAGTATATTTTCATCATTTCAAGGCGATATTTCAAGGATTACAACCCGAGTATTTCAACACTAACATGGAAACATACGATATATATATAAGTATATATATTGCAACTAGCTTATTTTATTTTCTAATAGCAATATTTTTTCCAAATTCTTGGATTATATATTTTGATAACACAAGTGTTTTTCAAAGAGTAGAGTGGTATAGAAACATGTGCATGGACATTCATAACATCATTTCATGATCTAAAGTAGATCGTTCATCATTCATATTAGGTTGCGGCTAGTGTGCGCGCCTTGTTTTTCAGCTCATTACATGTTCATGGTACCATCATATTGGGTTGCGGCAGCTAATTGTTCATTGGTGTTCATTTCATTTCATCACAGTTTCATCAGTTAAGGTGAGTCATAGCCCCTACTCTTTTAATTGTTTTGCAAACTCTTTGGGGGAGAATACATGCTCGTTTTACTTAAACGCATTACTTGCTTTACATGGATGATTACTCAAACATTTTCAGCTTTATCTAAATACTTGTTTGATTATCCGAGTACAAAACAATTCACTTGCTACATACTTGCTATTTACTCATGGACATGAGTGCATAAATTTAAACTATTTACCGATTGCCTAAGATTGCCTAAGTTAAGGACCTGTACCTACAATTTCAACGGGTATAGATTTACCTGCATTGGGTATGTTTGATTACCTACAATTTCAACGGGTATAGATTTACCTGCATTGGGTATGTTTGATTACCTACAATTTCAACGGGTATAGATTTACCTGCATTGGGTATGGATTTACCTACAATTACTTGGGAGCGTAACCTCCTACAGATAGCTAGAAAACCTTTTTGGTGCCTTGAACTTAGTGCAATCAATATTAATTTTATGCGTTTTGCTTATGGTCAGATTCATTTTTATGGCGACATCGCCATGGCTACATTATCACTCTTACCTTTATATAGCAGTATTGCTACATTTATCTTTGAATCTAGATGCAAGTATTACCTTTGTTCACGTAAACATATTACATTTGGCAGTGGGTTGTAAACCCACAGGTTACAAGTCTCTTATGGCGGGACTTGGAACTGAGTGGATTTACGATGCCTTTGCTGGGAAATCTTTATTTCAATGCATTACATTCTTTTTCACAAGACTCTATGAACTCACCAACCATTGTGTTGACACTTTAGCATGTATTTTCAGGTTTTAAGCTATGGCACACTACTGGAGGTTTTGGCAGGGCATGGCATGGTCATAGAAGACTCTGATTTAATCATTTGGGGACCGTTTTAAACTACTTTAAGGGCCTACTTCCGCATTACTTTAAACGATGTAAATTCATACTTTTGGTTAAACAATTTTATTTTAAATGATTCAAGTGCAAACCATTTTTGAACTTGTGTCGAGATACCAATTGTGTTACACCCCAGCTACATGTATGCTTCCGCTGGACCCGATTTTGGGGGTGTGACAGATTGGCATCAGAGCTTTGGCTATAGCGAACTAAGTGTTTTTAAAACCTAGACTATAGCTACTTTCAAGAAAACTTAACCCTATGACCGTCACATGCCTGCCTGCCAAGCTGAAGCCTCATTTGTGGTTAGTTGCTGACATAGGTGATGAGATTTATGTCTCATTATCTGATATATATTATATTCATTTATTATAGTTGATTACTATAATTGTCTTTCATATAAGCATGTTCACGTATCATATATATCACGTATTATGTTTTTCCTTGCATAGTTTCATCATTTGACCTCGAGTTTGGTCATTTGCTTTTGTCTTTCGGAACGTCTTGGTATTTGTGAAGGACATAGTCTTAGTATGACTGAGCTGAGTATTTCAAAATTCATGGAACCTCGGTGGAATATAGACTGGTCATCTATATTCAACCCGGGATAGTGAGATATAGGCTGACCACCTATGTCTGACTCAGAAATGAATTTTGCAACACTGAGAATGGTTATAATAAAATTCTGTCTGGATTGAATCCTTTACTCATTTTCCAAATGTTTCATGCATGTGTGAGTATACCCTCGTTGTCAGAACATTCATACTTTTCATCACCTCATGAACCGCCGCTTGGAAGTATGTCAATTGATCATTTCATTTCATGAACATTCACGTCTATGCATGATACACTTACATCACGGTATTTTCTTTTATTACAATATCATTTTGTCGCAGTTGTCACAGTCTCTTCCCTTCTCACCATCACTATCATTTCCTTTCCCCATCCCCATATAAATATAGAATTAGCTGACACTATATAGTTTCCTATGCCACTCATCCCTCACTACCACCAATATTGTTAAGTGGATATTATCAATGACCTCCTTAGGAAAGATTTTCCATACCATCTATAAGGAGAATCTCTCGGTACATTAAGACCATTCAAAACTCAACAGAAATCTCAGGATATCACAAAACCATTCGAAACACTATCATTGGCCTGATCACCAAAAATTCCATCATCTAGAAAGTATTGGCTTGACTGAATTACAGGATTATTTTAGATACGATTACTCACAAAACAACACCATAGAGATAAATCCAATCTCCTAACCAAGACTGTAGAACATTCAATTGAACATGGACTCACCAATAGACTTTATTCAAACATAGGGAGATATGCTCAGAGCATGAGTGATTGACTCAAGAAATGGTTGGACTAACCAATTACCATAAATCAAATTCAGTTGCAACTATAGTTATCGCGCGAACTTAGAGACTACACCATTTGAGGCACTCTATGGTCGAAGTGTCAACATTCATTGACGGATCGAAATTTAGAAAAGCCCAACTCACTAGTCCAGTAAGTATTCATGAAATAACCAGGAACTTCCTACAAATCAAGAATCAGTTACAAGTTCGATAAAGTTGTAAACCATTAAAACTTCAAGTTGGTAAGCAGAGTTATACAGAAAGTTCTGCCTAGGAAAGGCATGATACCATTCAGAAAACTTGGAAAGTTAAACCCGATATATACACTGGACCATGTAATATTTCAAACAGAGTAGGCCTAGTGGTCGTCAGACTTGAGCCTTGTTAGAGAACAACAGCAACAGGATTACACAACCACGTATTATCAGCTTTTCAGAATTGTCACCCATAATCCCATTTGGAAAGGAATCCAACCCATAGTCAAACATAAACCTTGCAGGAGAACAAGTAGAAATCATGGACCGTGTGGTCAAACAGTAGAAGCAGAGTCGAATTCCTATCGTTAGAGTTCGCTGGAATTCTAGAATATCATCACCTTTTCACCAATATGTTTTCAGAGACCAACATAAACTGAACTTCGGGACGAAGTTCCTTTTATAGGGGAAGACTGTCACAACTCACCATTTCACGTCATTTTCCATTTCAGGTCATTTTCCGAAACTTCGACTTTTTACTATTCATAAATCACTATTCATCAAAACACTATTCATCGTTTTACTATTCATCGTTTTCGAGGTCAGTTTGATATTCTGAGAAACTTTTGGGAAATTTACTATTCACCGAACACTATTCATTCCCGGAAAAGTTTTCACTATTCACTTGCATTACTCATTTCATCGTAAATTTAGTTTACGGGTATTCAAATTCGCGTAACCGGATTGGTTTAGGTGCGAATTCATTTCAATAGTGTTAAGAACACTGCATACGGACTGGAGATAGTCTGCATATCATCATAACAGCATTTTCATGTTATACCACTCTCAGGATTTTCAAATTTCTATATTCAGTACATTTAACGTTTTTACGTATAAGTATTTATAGTAAACGTTAACACCCGGTTTATACACGACGAATATATCTAAATATTCCCACGATGGTCCCGACATATTTTTATATCCATTTTAACATCATAAAAGTTATAACATTCAGTTACCCAGTATTTTGGAAATTTATTTTATTTATAACGTACGCGTATGAATATAACGACGGTTTTCGTGAAAACTAAACAATAATCACCCGATCACTCAGTAAATGTACCCAACATATTTTTAATATGTTTTTATCATTATTATAACTTTATTTTGTCCCGGTTAACTTCGTGAACGTTTATTACTATTAAACCCGGTACCCGATCGTAACTAAAAACACAACCTAGCACATATTTCATACAAGATTTCTAAATAACTACCAAGTACCCCTACCCCCCCCCCCCCTTCACCCTTTGAAAACCGGCCCTTGAACACCCCTTTTAACCTCTTGCATTAACTCCTAAGTTTTATACTAATAAACACTTAAAAACCTTACGTTACCAAATTACAAGAATCATAATCCATACTTTTTAGCTAAGATCAAAATTCATCTCATCTTCTCCATCCTCTCTTGCAAACCCACGACCCAACCATAATACCAAGATCAAGTGATCATTTTTCAAAAGCTATAACATCAAACTTGTTC
This sequence comes from Artemisia argyi, assembly GCA_030686995.1. Lineage (NCBI taxonomy): Eukaryota > Viridiplantae > Streptophyta > Magnoliopsida > Asterales > Asteraceae > Artemisia > Artemisia argyi. The sequence continues at coordinate 172,263,642 of CM060687.1, read as the reverse complement.
ATTATACTAGCCTAATCAAGAATCAAGCAACAAAAACACAAGAACAACAAGCATAATCATCATCTAATCATCTCATTTTTCAAGTAAGTTATCAACATTATTTTTTCATGAATCATCTTATATTTACTTGTATTACATGATTTCCATGCTAAAAACCATGTACAACTAGCTATACCACCATTTATTTTGTCTAAAATGAAACATACAAACCCTAACTTTTTATTTATGAATTCCCTTGCTATAATAACTTGGTTAGGAGTCCATGACACCCTAAGAAGGTGTATGGTAGGATTAGATTAGCTATGTGGTGATTACAAGAGGTTTGATGATGTTAGAAATTAGTTATAAACCTTGAAAACTTGATTTGGAACATGTTTTAGACATGCTGTCCCATTTTGTGAAAACCTGGAAAATCAGTAAACACCAAGGGAACTTTGGCAAAATTTTTAGAAAATACTTTCAAAAACGAATCCGTAGGCGAAAGAACGGATTAAAAAGAGTTTATAACGAAGAAGTTATGATTTTTGCAAGATTGTTGACGAAAAGTATTTTCTGGAAAAATGTTTGCTGTTGGACGTTTTTCATTGGTCAAAAAGAGGCTTTAGACGTAACCCGGAGGAGCCGAGCTTTCCAAAATATATTACTACATACTAAGACGTAACCGTGGATATAAAGAACAAGTAAAACGGACATATAACGACAAAGATATTCACGTTTGAATATCGGCTAAAACCATTTTTATTTGACAGCTTTTAATAAAAATGGACACTAAAATTTCGAAGTACTTTTATAAGCTAGAAATAATATTAAGTACCAAGCTTTATAACTAATGAAGTATTAGTTATTACAAGTATATTTTCATCATTTCAAGGCGATATTTCAAGGATTACAACCCGAGTATTTCAACACTAACATGGAAACATACGATATATATATAAGTATATATATTGCAACTAGCTTATTTTATTTTCTAATAGCAATATTTTTTCCAAATTCTTGGATTATATATTTTGATAACACAAGTGTTTTTCAAAGAGTAGAGTGGTATAGAAACATGTGCATGGACATTCATAACATCATTTCATGATCTAAAGTAGATCGTTCATCATTCATATTAGGTTGCGGCTAGTGTGCGCGCCTTGTTTTTCAGCTCATTACATGTTCATGGTACCATCATATTGGGTTGCGGCAGCTAATTGTTCATTGGTGTTCATTTCATTTCATCACAGTTTCATCAGTTAAGGTGAGTCATAGCCCCTACTCTTTTAATTGTTTTGCAAACTCTTTGGGGGAGAATACATGCTCGTTTTACTTAAACGCATTACTTGCTTTACATGGATGATTACTCAAACATTTTCAGCTTTATCTAAATACTTGTTTGATTATCCGAGTACAAAACAATTCACTTGCTACATACTTGCTATTTACTCATGGACATGAGTGCATAAATTTAAACTATTTACCGATTGCCTAAGATTGCCTAAGTTAAGGACCTGTACCTACAATTTCAACGGGTATAGATTTACCTGCATTGGGTATGTTTGATTACCTACAATTTCAACGGGTATAGATTTACCTGCATTGGGTATGTTTGATTACCTACAATTTCAACGGGTATAGATTTACCTGCATTGGGTATGTTTGATTACCTACAATTTCAACGGGTATAGATTTACCTGCATTGGGTATGGATTTACCTACAATTACTTGGGAGCGTAACCTCCTACAGATAGCTAGAAAACCTTTTTGGTGCCTTGAACTTAGTGCAATCAATATTCATTTTATGCGTTTTGCTTATGGTCAGATTCATTTTTATGGCGACATCGCCATGGCTACATTATCACTCTTACCTTTATATAGCAGTATTGCTACATTTATCTTTGAATCTAGATGCAAGTATTACCTTTGTTTACGTAAACATATTACATTTGGCAGTGGGTTGTAAACACACAGGTTACAAGTCTCTTATGGCGGGACTTGGAACTGAGTGGATTTACGATGCCTTTGCTGGGAAATCTTTATTTCAATGCATTACATTCTTTTTCACAAGACTCTATGAACTCACCAACCATTGTGTTGACACTTTAGCATGTATTTTCAGGTTTTAAGCTATGGCACACTACTGGAGGTTTTGGCAGGGCATGGCATGGTCATAGAAGACTCTGATTTAATCATTTGGGGACCGTTTTAAACTACTTTAAGGGCCTACTTCCGCATTACTTTAAACGATGTAAATTCATACTTTTGGTTAAACAATTTTATTTTAAATGATTCAAGTGCAAACCATTTTTGAACTTGTGTCGAGATACCAATTGTGTTACACCCCAGCTACATGTATGCTTCCGCTGGACCCAATTTTGGGGGTGTGACATCATTCTCTAGAAATGGTTCGTCAATTACACGAGTTTCCGTCTGAAATGGACAAGGATGAACTGCGTCAGTTCTCCTCTGATTATTTCATTCCCCTAGATGTGCATCCGGAAGTACCGGAAGCAAACGCGTGTATCGCGGATTTCCCTGAGGGAAAAATAGGGTTATATACGCGCTTCTTTGAGTATGCGAACCAGTGCGTACCTATATCCTTATTCTTGAGCAATGTGCTCAACTTCTACCGCCTTCACATTTCCCAGCTGCACTGTATAGGTGCGGCGAAAGTTTCAAATTTTGAAATAAACTGCCATTTGCTAGCGGTTAACCTACCATTAACCTATTCCATGCGTTTTACCGCACAACGTGGTCGCATGGATGGGTGTCTTTTGCGAAGCGCTCTGGGCGCCTTCAGTGTTATACAGAGAAGGTGGATTCCCTTAGGGATTGGAGGGAGAAATTTTTTTTGGTGGATGACATAGTATTTCCGTCGCCGTTTGAGTTTTATACTCAAGGGACGCTGCCAAGGGATGAGCGCTCTTTACCCAGTTCGTATAGCGCGGAGGATGCGGATACGATTGATGCCAACCGCATCCCCATTAACTCCTACCCTGAGGATTTTTTGGTTCACATGGGGCTTAGTCGCAACTATTTCCATGGTTCTAATGAGGTTCCAACATTCCTTGATGAGAGCGGCTGGGGTGGGTGCTTGTCCTTTTTTATTTTCGCTTCAATAATGTAAGTGCTCCGTGTAATTGCAATAACTAAATTGGTTTTGTTGTTTGTTCATGTGTCGCGCAGAGATGGATTTGTTTGCTGTGGTGAAGCTTGAGAAGCCCAAGCAAGTGACTGTAGGTGTGCGCCCTCTTAGGGACAATGAGGAGCCAATTTTGGAGGCTACTGGGGGACACACGACGGTGTTGGCGCAAGATGGTCCTGGGGATTCTCCTCCTGCTGCTACACTTGTGACTCCTGTGTAGAGCGTCCCTCCTACTGGGGAGCCGTCTCTCGTGATAGAGGAAGTGCATTCTGAGTCCTCTGATAGCGTGGAGGTTCTGGAGCCTGAGAGTGTAGCGCAGGGTGTGAAGCGCAAGGGAGAGTCTGATGGTGCTGGTACTTCCAAGAGAAGGCGCCATCTTATCGCGGATGAAGAGTCATCCGCAGCAGATGACACATCCGCTACTGGCGCGGATAAGGAGATTGCAAAGTTTACTCCCTTTTTGTAAGTGATGATCATATTCATGTTTTATTTCTTTTCTCTCTCTTTATATATATATATATATATATATATATATATATATATATATATATATATTACTTGTCGTAATATGCTCTGACCTTCTTCTTTTTCTTGTAGTGACCATGCTGCAGAAGGTGATGCGGCATTTGTTGAAAGTGTAGTCCCCCTCAGGATGCAAACGTGGAGGAGACGGTGAAGATAGCTAAGGGGGTGTCTGCGCAGCAATTAATAGAGGAGCTAGCTGCTGCTGCTGAGCGTCAGACTGAGTTGGTCACTCAGTTGAAGACGCGGTATGTAGGGGAGAGCAGCAGCCTCGCACAGAAGGACGAGGAGATTGTCATGCTCCGTGCACAGTTAGCTGATGCGCGAGCGGAGGTAGAGTCCGTCAAGGCGCATGCTGAGAAGGTGACTGATGAGAAGTTGACCGTGATGGCTGAGCTGCAGCATGAGCGCGGGGAGCTGTATCAGTTCAGGTCGAACTTAACCTGGGGGATAAGGTATTTGGAGGAGAAGAAGGCTGAGTACTTCGGCCATATTGAGAAACTTCGCACCCAGGTTCAGAATGCCTTGAAGGTGCAGGAGGAGAAGCTGCGCAGACTGAGTATAGAATACGATGAGGAGTTATATCCTCATCCTATGTCTACAATCGCGGAGTGCAGGTATGTGTTGTCTATTCTGCAATTTCCTTATATGTATTAATATTCCACTTTGCTTATAATGCACCCTTTTGTTGCTTGTGCAGGTGGTTGATCAGCCATGGTTTGCGCCTGGCTGCGATGGGCACGTTGGAGTCCCTGGAGGTGTTGGAGGCCTTTGGGAAGGTTGTAGAGTGCACCGTGGAGTGTGGCCGGGCGCAGGCTGAAGAGGAGCTCCATGAGGCCAAGATGCTGACCGTGTCACTTGCTGAGGTGCCCGGTTATAAGGCGGACGCCTATGACGAGCTTGTGAAGGCTATGGAGGGGATGAAGCTCTTTGAGCTTCCGCATATTGCGCGGCTGGAGCGCGACCAGGATTACCCCATAAAGTTAATTATGGAGGGGTTGACCTTGGGGAGGCATATCTTGGAGGATGCAGAGGCTCAACCGGACTTTTTCCTAAAGCCTGACGAGTCGCAGTTGCAGGTTCCAGTCTTTGCACAGCCGCGTGATATTATGAACCCCTTCATTCTTGAGAAGGAGGTTCCCTTGAAAGAAGTCTTGGAGCTTCATGTGGAGAGGGCGGCAAAGAAGAAGGGTGTTCAGGGGAAGGCCATCCTATGTGGTGTAGGCGTTGTGCATATCCCAAGATCAGATGGAGTCGCAGTCAGCGTGGCGACCGTGTCGCCTAAGGATGTGTTACTTTTGAGGAAGCTCCAAGAGGCTGGGAGCTCCGCTGACCAAGAGCATAGTCCTGAGCGCCGTCATAGTGTGTAGATAGAGGCTTTTGTACCTTGTAAATGTAGGGTTTTTGTATAAATGATAACTTATATCTTTTGTTCGTGTGCTATGTTATCCGTTCTTAAAGTGTTATCCTTTGTATAAAAGATTAATTAAGATGCAAATTGAAACCCATACTCAAATTAAGTGCGTGACTTAAAAAACAAATCATAAGTATGAAAATAGACTTGCATTATTTTGCAAAGACTTTTATTAAATGACCAATAGTCTTGGCTCATAATTTGCTAAGCATGTACGGTGTACGTGATATTGTGCATCCGTCGTGGAATGCGCATGGAAAACTTACCTCAACGTCTTGAAGGTAAGGCGCTTAGCAAGGATACATGATCCAATGTTGATGGGTTTGCAACCCTCTTACTCAACGAGTTAGTTAGTAGGTTTACTCATCCTTTCTGCCATCGTGGGTCTTAATAAGTGCATGCACGCCATGTAGGCAAAATATAAAATAACAATATTGAAACATATGAAAAATGTACGCAATAAAGTAAGGTGTGTTATGGAGTTAGCTAGAAACCACAACGTTTTATTAATACTTGCAAGTTTTTGGAAGATAAAAAACAATTCCTAAGAAAGAAAAGAAAATTCAAAGACAAACATTTATTGGGCACGTACTAAGGTGCAAAGTTGTCTGTTTGTGGGCCATAGCCTTTCCTAGAGATAGCATCTTTTTAGATTGCAGATATTCCAAGTGCGCGCCAGCTCGTGACCTTCCATATTGTGTAACCTGTATGCACCATTACCTAGTGCATCCGTGACCTCATAGGGTCCTTCCCATTTGGGTCCAAGCTTTCCTATGTCTTCTGCGTGGCTTGCATCATTAGCGCGGTATACAAAGTCTCCTGGCCTGAAAGAAGTGTGTTTGACCTTTGCGTCATAATACTTCTTCATCTTTGCTTTAGCCTTCGCTTCGCGTATAGCTGCTCGTTCACGACTTTCTTCCAGCAAGTCCAAGTCTATGCGCCGCTCCTCGTCATTTGTTGTGACGTTTATCTCCGTTGTACGTATAGTTGGCATTCCAATTTCAGCTGGTATGACGGCTTCTGTCCCGTAGATGAGGGAGAATGGTGTGTCCCCGGTACTGATTTTGATTATCGTGTGGTGTGCCCATAAAACGTGTGACAATTCGTCCACCCATTTTCCTTTGTGTCTGTCAAGGCGCGCTTTTATTCCTTCGCCTAGACTGCGATTCGCGCGTTCAACCAATCCATTGGTTTGTGGGTGTTTCACTGAAGCGAAGTGTTGTGTGGTGTTCAATTGTGCGCACCAATCTTTGAATGGGTTATCGCAGAATTGTTTTCCATTATCTGAGATAATTTCCCCAGGTAGTCCAAAGCGACACACAATATTGTCCCACACGAAGCGTTTTACCTGGTTGCCAGTGATGCTCACCACTGCTTTTGCCTCAATCCACTTTGTAAAGTAGTCTATGGCTACGATGAGGAATTTCAGCCCTCCCGCTGCAACTGGGAAAGGGCCTGCGATGTCGATGCCCCATTTATAGAATGGACATGGTGAGGTAAGGGTTAACTCTTGTTGTGGTTGGCGCGGAATTGGCCTGTGGACTTAGCAATTACTGCATTTCTTTATCATATCTCGTGTGTCGAGGTGCATAGTAGGCCAATAATATCCTGATCGTAGGGCGCGCGCCACTATGGACCGTGGTCCCGAGTGCATGCAACATGATCCCGAGTGAATTTCTCAAAGTACATAATCTGCTTGAAGAGGTCCAACACATCGGAGCCAAGGTTGTAAGAATGAACGTCGATATAGGATGCCATCCCGGAGTTCAAATCGCTACGCTGTGCGCCGCACTCTTCGAGCATCCTTCTGATCGTGTGGTAAGATTCCTTTGCTTATAAATTCAATGATAGGTGTCATCCACGTGGGGTCCTGTTCCTCTATCACCGTGGATACTTCCATCTCCAAGATTGATTTATTTTTTAAAGTTTCTACCAATACCTGTTTTGATAGGTGCGCGAAGCTTGTAGATGCGATCTTGCTAAGCGCATCAGCTTTCCTGTTGTCTCCACTAGGTACTTGTTTGATTGTGTACCTATCAAAGCTCTGAATTAAGGACTTGGTTTTTTCAAGGTATTGGATCATGTGTTCATGCTTGGCTTCATATTCACCTAGCACGTGGTTAGCTACTAGCCTGGAAACCACATTTGCCTCTAGGTTGCGTACACCCATTTGAATTGCAATACGCAGTCCAGCGAGTAGGGCTTCGTATTCTGCGTCATTGTTTGTGGCTGTGAATTCGAAGCGCAGTGCGTATGTGAATTCTACCCCCTCTGGATTAGTAAGGATAAGGCCTGCGCCTGATCCATCCACGCATGAGGATCCGTCTGTGAATAGAACCCATGGTTCTTGTAACTCTGTCTTGCCTGTTGAAAGTGGGGTATCAGTATCTAGCTTTTCAACAATAAAGTCAGCTAATATCTGCCCCTTGATTGCAATGCGTGGTCTATACGAGATGTTATACTCACTCAACAACACACTTCCTGATGCGTCAGATTTAGAGATAACTTGTTTGATGGGATGGTCCGTGATCACAGCTATTGGGTGCGCCTGAAAGTATCTGTGCAGTCTTTTAGCTGCGAATACTAGAGCTAGGACCAGCTTTTCCATAGCGCTGTAGTTAGTCTCTATCTTTTTTAGTGCCTTGCTTACAAAATATATAGGCGTTTGAACGGAGTTCCTATCTGTCAATAGTACTGTGTTAACTGCTCCATGGGTTGCAGATAAGTACATGATCAACTCTTCCCCTGGTCGCGGTGCGACAAGTTTGGGGAGTGATGCCAGATGCTGTTTTAGCTGTTGGAAAGCTTCCTCTGCTTCCTTAATCCAACGAAAGTCTCCCTTTTTTGTGCACTTTGTGAGTGTTTTGAAGAGAGGGAGTGATTTGTCTACTGACTTGGATAAAAAACGGTTTAGCATAGCTAGCTTTCCGTTTAATGACTGGACTTCTTTTAGTGTGCGCGGTGAGGGGAGATCAATAACAGCTTTTGTTTTTTCTGGGCAAGGCTTGATGCCGTCAGGTTCGATTAAATACCCAAGGAACATGCCTTCTGTCGCGCCAAATGTGCACTTCTTGGGGTTTAATTTCATGTTTATTTTTCCCAATGTTTTGAACGTTTCCTCGATGTCGCGCACCAATTCTTCCTCTGTGTGACTCTTGATGACAAGGTCATCAACATAAACTTCCAAGTTGCGACCTACTTGTTTTTCAAAGGCCATGTCCACCAATCGCTGGTAAGTTGCGCGCGCGTTCTTTAGACCAAAAGGCATTTTTGTGTAGCAATAGACCCCTTGACTCGTGTGGAAGGCTGTTTTTTCTTCATCCTCCTCTGCCATCTGAATTTGATGGTACCCTTTGTATGCATCTAGGAAGCATTTAGAGGGATATCCGCACAGGGATTCTACCTTTCAGTCTATCTTTGGTAGTGGGTAGCAGTCCTGTGGACATGCTTTATTGAGGTCCTGAAGTCCACGCACATCCTCCAACTGCCATCACTCTTCTTTACCATCACTGGATTAGAGAGCCAGTCGTGATAGTAGACTTCGCGCATAATACCTGCGTCTACAAGTTTATGTACCTCTTCCTGGATGGCTTTTGCCCGATCTGGAGCCTGGCCACGCTTCTTCTGTCGTATTGGGGGATATCCTTGTCGGATTTGTAGCTTGTGCTCCGTAATAGAGCGTGGCACTCCGGTCATGTGCTTTGGTTCCCACGTAAAGATACTCAGGTTCTTTTGCAAGAGTGCACACACAGCTGCTTTACCTTTGTCAGATAAAGATCCTCCAATCGATATCTGTTGATTTGGGTAGTCAGGATGAATGGCAACCTTTAAGTTTGGTATTTTTGCTGCGCGCTATTCTGCAACATTCTCCGCCTCACTGGTTATCGTGTTGCATTCTTTAGGCGGCACCGTGGTATTGTAGAGGGTGACGATCCCTCCTTCTACTGGAAATTTGAGCATCCCATGCGCTGTGGATGGTACAACGCGCATGGATGATATTCCAGGTCTCCCAATGATGCCGTTGTACAGTGAAGGAGTCTTGATTATAATGAAGTTTATCCACGTTGCTGTAGAGTGTTGTTCATCGCCCACAACTACAAGTAAGCGTAATTGCCCCATAGGCCATATCTTTTCTCCTGTGAAGCCAGTCAGCGACGTCGTGGCCGGTATCAACTGATTTTGTATCTCAGGTCATAGCCTTTTAAAGCAATGTTCATACAGAATATCTGCGGATGCTCCTCCATTGATATACATGCGATGGAAGTCATGTCCTCCAGTATGTATCTCAATGGTCAGTGGCTCTATTACTGCGTTGTCCACAGCTAGAGTGGGGAAGGATATCTCATTTTCTGAAGAGAACTTTTGACTGACTTTTTGCTTTGTCTTGCGTTGCCATGATTGTATCATGTAAATGATGTCCGCTTTATCTTTGGGAGGCTCTTTCTTGCCTCCATTCCTTTGCTTGTCCTTCCCTTCTTTAATGTTCTTTATGAGGTGATCCATTCTACCCTCCTTTACTAATTTGTCAATTAGTTGTCGTAGTTGTACACACTTGTTGGTTGTATGGCCCATTTGGCCATGGTATTCGCAGTATCCATTCCCTATACGCTTGTCCTCTAGGGTGCGCATTGGTGGAGGTTTTGGGAAGTTTGCGCCTTCTGTTACAAATATTTCCCTCAGAGTCTTTGTGAGGGGGTATACTTGTCATTATCTCGTCCACTTCCCTTACTGCGATAATTCTTGCTGCGGTTGCTGCTCTGATCATTGGATTGTCTCCTAGGCTGTTCTTGCTGCCTATAATTTGAGTAGCCTTTTTTACTGTCCGCAGCTGCTGCTTCTCCTTGGATGAAGGATCTTGTGCGCTTCATTAGTTCATCGAAGGTTTGGGGAACCTTGTCGTTTAACTTCCTAATGAGTTCTGGGTTATTGATCCCATTCATGAACCCTGAAATTTTTAGGACTTCGGGACACGTCTTGACATGTATACATTAATCTTTAAAGCGTTCCATATAAGTGCTGGTTGATTCCCCTTGACGCTGTTTTACTCTGGCTAGTTGAACATGGTTTTTAGCGCACTTCTTTCTTTGGGTGAAGTTTAAGCGGAATGCTTTTCACAACTCTTCAAACCCGCCGATGCTCCTTCGTGGAAGCTTGCTAAACCAAGTGCGCGCATTCCCTACTAATGTGGAGTTAAACATATGACACCACACATGTTGTGGCCAATTTTCGATAGTAGCAGCGGATTCGAAAATTTTTAGGTGGTTGATGAGGCGAAAAATGAACCACTTTTAGGGGGTCATTTAAGCCCGGAATTGAATTTATTTGATCAAATATTACCCTAAATCGTTCCTTTTGTGATTTTAGGTACTTTGGGAGTGAAATCTGGAAAAGGAAGCAATTCGGACGTTTTTGGAGCATAAAAGTGAAGAAAACGCCAAAGACTTAATTTTCCATGCTTAGAACAGTACCTGACGGCGTCAAGAGGAAGACCCTGACGGCGTCAAGAGTAAAAGTGGTGACGACCCAGTGCAAACCTGACGACGTCACAACAAGGGCGTCATTACTAAATTTTGTGACGGCCTGCATAAGGAGAATACATGACGGCGTCAGACCCAGATCTAGGCATTCCGAGGAACTATTTGGCAGCGAGATGACGGCGTCAGACATTTGTTCTTGACGCCGTCACCTATCAAACTCTATATATAGTTTTCTATTTTTCATTCATAAAGAGAGGAACTTGTGTGGAGAAACTAGGGCCGAACTTTGTAAACCCTAGCTCATATTTTACAGTACTTTCAAGGGTTTTCACCCCTTGAATCCTTTCATGTGCTATTGAGATAAGTCTTCTCTTAATTCAATCAATATGTCTATGTGTTGGTTGATTATATCTTTTACTTGTCTTGATTTCAACATGCTAGGCTAGATCTATCTTGTGTTTGCTTGGATCTAATGAAACCTAGATGTTAATTATGTGTTGATTACTTGTTTATGGTTGTATTGGATGAATGATTTCAATGTTAGGCTTAAGAAAACTGGCAGATCTCCATTGTGTAACATGCTTGAACGTCTTAGGAAACATGAACCGATGTGTACTAGGTTTTATTGGTTGTATTTAATGCATGAGTAAATTCTAATGATCCCATGTTAGGAGCTTCTTAGCCGGCTCGACATAGGAGTGAAGTAGGCGCTCATAGGATTGGGGAAGTAAGTACGCCACCCCATGAATGGTATTAAGGAATACAATCCGTCATCCACACAACTATAACAAGTAATTAACGTGTAAAAGATATCTAGGGAGTAGTGAAATCTAAGTAAACACATTTCTCCCACATATTGCTCACAACTTTAGTATAATTAGTTTATTTTTATTTTTAGTATTTTATTTTTGATTACATCTTTAGTATTGGGTTAGTTGACTAGCAACTAATTCCGCCCAACTCCCTAAAACCCGAGACTTTTAATTGCTTTCTAAAAAATATAAAAATACAAAAAGAATTATCCCTCATTTCTAGACCTAGTCTTTAGGTTTTCTAATCCTAGCGACACTATTCCTAGCTGAACGATCAATCCCCTGGTACTTGTCATTATACTATACTACATCGATCAGGTACACTGCCTGGTGGGGGTTGTAAGCTTCTCGAGATCCCTCGAGAGGTAAAGCCTGGTGCAATCCCTACGCATCAAGTTTTTGGCGCCGCAGCCCGGGGACTAGTTATTGTCTAGGTTAGAATCTCTTTTTATAAGGTCTACTTGCTAGATTCCTTTCTAGTAAGATTTTTTTTTAGGTTTTCTTTAGTCTATCTTTTCTTTGTGTCTTTGTTTGTAAAAAAAACCTTTCCATTGACTATTTCGTTAGCCATTATGGAGAACGGGAATCCACCATACTACCAACCACAAAATTTACCCACTCCAAATGACATTTTGATGTTTAAACAACATGAGGATGAACCTATCTATGATGCATGGGCTCGTTTTAAATATTTACTCCGAAAAGTCCCTCATCATAATTTCGATCTATGGTCCCAAATTGAAATATTTTACCATCGTGTCGACCAATATACCAAAATGGACATTGACCATGCCACAGATGGGGACCTTTGGGGATTAAGTGTTGATGAAGCATGGGAAACCGTATAGAATTGTGCCAGACTTGCCAAAAAAATGGACAACCCAACAAACATTGTTACGGATCAATTGATAGCAAGTTTAAGGGAACAGGCAAGAAGATTGTTTGGGGATAAGCGTATAGATGAGATAACTGGGTGCATGAAGTGGTTTGATTTCACCACAATACAAGCTAAGCACATTGGTAAGTTTGATAAGATGGAGGATAGAGTTGAAAATCTAAGCCCACCAAGTACCCCACAAGTCCTACCATCATTTGAGGAATACACACCTCCCGTGACTTACCCGGAAGAAGTAGATGAGACTTTAGGAGTCCCAATAGAGGTAGAACCCTTGTACCAAACACCACTAGAGGATATAGGTTTGAATACTTGTAGTGATAACCTTACTCTTAGTTCTAGGGAATTACCTAGTGTTGATGAACCGGAACCTCAATCTTCATATAACTTTCCATCCTTAGATATATATCTAGGAGACAAAAGAGGAGCCGACCTACCCATCAACCCATGTAGTCCGGGTAGTCTTAGGATAAAGGTAGTGGACTCTAAGCCTTGTAGAGAGGAAGCCAATATAGGAGTGGAAAATGACCTTACACGCTTACATCACCCATTTATGATTGATCACAAGAAACATTATGGGTTTAAACCGGGTTTATTAGGTCAAGATGGATCCCCAACTAGTAGTCTCTTGAAGTTGATAGAAAATGATCCCTTTCTAGGAGAAAATCATAATACACCCATTAACCCGATTGAATTTGGTAAGGTTATGATGATAGGAGCACACCCTTTTGAGTATATAATTCATCCACCACTCCTTCCTCACATGGCATATTTCCGCCATAAGGGTGTGTATCGCTACTTTCACCCGCACTTAATCCTAAGTGTAGGGAAAACTTCCCCTATTTCTGTTAAATAAGGGTAGAGTCAGGCTCGTGACTCGAACAAAAACAAGCGCTTCTTGGGAGGTAACCCAAGCCCCTTTTTATTTGTTTGATTGTTTGTTTGTTTGATTGTTATTAGCTTCCGTATGCATGCTTTATTTTTATTGTTGGTAGATCATGTTTCAAAACTAAATAGTGAAAATACTTTACTTTGTTGTTTTGCCTAGTCTTAACTTCACCCAAAGGTATTTTTGCAAAAGATAAATGTAAGGGGAAACCCCAAATATGTTTTAAGAAACAAACCGATCATGATTCTCCGCAATATTAAGTGAACATGTATATTCGTATTTGTTAGAGTCAAATGCTTGTATCGAGTCATAATGAAGTTTTGCAGGATTCTGCAGGAAGTAGGACGAAGTTTTTCCAGAAATTTTCCGGAAACTTAACATAAGAATTTCTGCAGGTCACTTCTGACGGCGTCACGAGTTTACTCTTGACGGCGTCACGTGTAAAAATATGGAAATTTTACCAGTTTTATTTTTCTAACGGAGTCTTAAAGTTTTTGTTGAATTATTAGTTTTATAATCTCCAGGAAATCTGCAAACATCATTCCACAAGCATTATATCGTACTTTGTTTTCTAGGATTTATTAGTATATGTAGATTGCCGCCGATTTTATGCAAGGTTGCCTTGCCTGTTTTCTAAGGATTTACAGGTTATGTATGACAAGAAGATGATTATTATTCTGGAAGGGAAGCTTTGATTGTTCATTTTCTTGGAGGAAGATCTAACCTGGCCACCTTATTATCCATACCGAGCAAATCAGGGGAGTATTTGATTTCATTCGTTTTACTTATTTCACTTTTACATTCTTTACTTGAACATTGGGGACAATGTTCATCCTAAGTGTAAGGGGAGGGTAAAATGATGATACCTTACAGATACACTTTCGCTTGAGTTTGTTTGTTTGATGGTAGATGTGTAATAAAACTATGAGAAATACTTGTTAGTGCAATTTTAGTGCCAAATTTAAATTTTTTTACAACATTTAGGAGTGAAACTTTAGCCATAGCAAGCGTCTCATGGATAGGAGATTCTATGACTAGCACAAAACCATACTATTCAGAAAAATTTTCCACCCAAATATGTGAGGTTTGCCTTTAGATTTGATAGGTAAAACATTTAGTATTAGTGCTTATGAGTGTACCGGTAGCATTTAGATTCTAGAACCTGCATTAGTGATGCATCCCGAGACCGCTAGTGAGACTACATTCGTGTAGTAGGATTTACTACATGATAAGAGGCATTAGGATCACCCTTGTGTTAAACCCGTATTATAATTAGTTGACCAATTAAGTCATATTACTTGGCTAGTTAAGTCAATTAATTTTTCCCACACCTTAGCGTTGTACTCATTTTTAGTACACAAAACCCCTAGTACACCCCTCCGAGCCTATCTTTTCATTTCTAACTTTAAGCATTTTACTTAAAGGAAGAATTTGTTACACCCCACTTAAATGTACAACCAAATCGCCTTAGCCTTCCGTGTATGCACTCATCTTTAGTGCATTATTGTTATTTGTTAAACCCTAAGTTAATTATCTAATTGGTTACATGGTTACTAAGTCGAGTCATATCCTTGTACATATTGTTTTGGGACAATTTGGAGTCATGGGTAAAGTACTTATTTTATGGAGTAATGGGGAAGAACATCATATATTACCCCCGTATGTGCGTTAATCTTAAAAGTACTCCAAGTGTTTTGATTTTCTTAATTCGAGTCATTAGATTAGTTTATTGTAAAGTATGTAAAAATTCAAGTGTAAGGGGAATGTTCATTCCCTATGATGTATTATTTTGGATGGTAGGGTAAGAGTGTATGCAAAAAATAAAAAATAAAAAAAAAAAAAAAAAAAAAAAAAAAAAAAATCGAAAAAACAAGAAAAAGAAAAGAAAAAAATAGAAAAAGAAAAAGAGAAAAACATACGGACTATCATCCCTTTTTATTCTATGTTCATTTAATGTTTTTGTTATTTTTCATTTAGTAGCTTAAGTCGAGTCTAGTCTTGGCTTAGCAACGCCATATTGTACATGTAATTAACCAAGATTGTTAACTCGCCACCAGTAAAGACAGCCTATATCCAACAAAACCATGTATTTCATATCCCTACACCTAACGTTACAACCCTTTAAAAGACCTCTTTGATAGTTTATCCTAGGTGCTTACGCCATGTGGTGGAGGTTTGATCCTTTCCCAAGCCTATGGTAATCTATTTTTCTATGACAGGTAGTGAGAGATGTTTTCCATTTCCATAATATGATATTACTTTATTACACCCGAGAGATGTGAGTATCTAAACACTATTTGTGAGGTGCTAGTATATGACCTCCGTGCCTGTCTTTGGTCTTTAGTGGAACGATTATTTGTCGTAATTACTTTTATATTAGTGTTAAATGACCCCTAACTTGTATTTTGATTAGAATAAAAGCGCATTTGCTTGAGGAAAAGCAAATCTCAAGTGTAAGGGTATACGATGAGGCGAAAAATGAACCACTTTTAGGGGGTCATTTAAGCCCGGAATTCAATTTATTTGATCAAATATTACCCTAAATCGTTCCTTTTGTGATTTTAGGTACTTTGGGAGTGAAATCTGGAAAATGAAGCAATTCGGACGTTTTTGGAGCATAAAAGTGAAGAAAACGCCAAAGACTTAATTTTCCATGCTGAGAACAGTACCTGACGGCGTCAAGAGGAAGACCCTGACGGCGTCAAGAGTAAAAGTGGTGACAACCCAGTGCAAACCTGACGGCGTCACAACAAGGGCGTCAAGACTAAATTTTGTGACGGCCTGCATAAGGAGAATACATGAAGGTGTCAGACCCAGATCTAGGCAGTCCGAGGAACTATTTGGCGGCGAGATGACGGCGTCAGACATTTGTTCTTGACGCCGTCACCTATCAAACTCTATATATAGTTTTCTATTTTTCATTCATAAAGAGAGGAACTTGTGTGGAGAAACTAGGGCCGAACTTTGTAAACTCTAGCTCATATTTTACAGTACTTTCAAGGGTTTTCACCTCTTGAATCCTTTCATGTGCTATTGAGATAAGTCTTCTCTTAATTCAATCAATATGTCTATGTGTTGGTTGATTTTATCTTTTACTTGTCTTGATTTCAACATGCTAGGCTAGATCTATCTTGTGTTAGCTTGGATCTAATGAAACCTAGATGTTAATTATGTGTTGATTACTTGTTTATGGTTGTATTGGATGAATGATTTCAATGTTAGGCTTAAGAAAACTGGCAGATCTCCATTGTGTAACATGCTTGAACGTCTTAGGAAACATGAACCGATGTGTACTAGGTTTTATTGGTTGTATTTAATGCATGAGTAAATTCTAATGATCCCATGTTAGGAGCTTCTTAGCCGGCTCGACATAGGAGTGAAGTAGGCGCTCATAGGATTGGGGAAGTAAGTACGCCACCCCATGAATGGTATTAAGGAATACAATCCGTCATCAACGCAACTATAACAAGTAATTAACGTGTAAAAGATATCTAGGTTGTAGTGAAATCTAAGTAAACACATTTCTCCCACATATTGCTCACTACTTTAGTATAATTAGTTTATTTTCATTTTTAGTATTTTATTTTTGATTACATCTTTAGTATTGGGTTAGTTGACTAGCAACTAATTCCGCCCAACTCCTTAAAACCCAAGATTTTTAATTGCTTTCTAAAAAATATTAAAATACAAAAAGAATTATCCCTCATCTCTAGACCTAGTCTTTAGGTTTTCTAATCCTAGCGACACTATTCCTAGCTGAACGATCAATCCCCTGGTACTTGTCATTATACTATACTACATCGATCAGGTACACGGCCTGGTGGGGGTTGTAAGCTTCTCGATATTCCTCGAGAGGTAAAGCCTGGTGCAATCCCTACGCATCAGTGGTCATCAGGATCACCCGTTCTATCATATGTTTTAACATTAGTGGGCATGCATCTTTTCTTATGATCGGAGTAATCGCTGATGCATTGATGCGTAGGGATTGCACCAGGCTTTACCTCTCGAGGGATCTCGAGAAGCTTACAACCCCCACCAGGCAGTGTACCTGATCGTTGTAGTATAGTATAGTGACAAGTACCGGGGGATTGATCGTTCAGCTAGGAATAGTATCGCTAGGATTAGAAAACCTAAATACTAGTTCTAGAGATGACGGATGATTCTTTTTGTATTTTTATTTTTTATAAAAAGCAAGTAAATATCTCGGGTTTTAAGGATATGGGCGGAATTAGTTGCTAGTCAACTAACCCAATACTAAAGATGCAATCAAAATAAAATACTAGAAATGAAAATAAACTATATTAAACTAAGGTTGTGAGCAATAAGTGGAGAAATTGTGTTTACTTGGATTTCACTACTCCTTAGATATCTTTTACACGTTAATTACTTGTTATAGTTGCGTGGATGACGGATTGTATTCCTTAATACCATTCATGGGGTGGCATACTTAACTCCCCAATCCTATGAGTGCCTACTTCACTCCTATGTCGAGCCGGCTAAGAAGCTCCTAACATGGGATCATTAGAATTTACTCATGCATTAAATACAACCAATAAAACCTAGTACACATCGGTTCATGTTTCCTAAGACGTTCAAGCATGTTACCAATTGGAGATCTGCCAGTTTTCTTAAGCCTAACATTGAAATCATTCATCCAATACAACCATAAACAAGTAATCAACACATAATCAACATCTAGGTTTCATTAGATATAGACAACCAACACATAGACATATTGATTGAATTAGAAGAACACTTATCTCAATTACACATGTAAGGGTTCAAGGGCTGAAAACCCTTGAAAAACCTGTAAAATTCGTATAAGGTTTGGCCTTAGGGTTTCTCCAAAACTTCTTTCTCCTAATGAATGAAAATTAGAAAAATATATATAGAAAATTGAGTCTGATGGCGTCAAGAACAAATGGGTGACGCCGTCATCTCGCCGCCAAAAGAATCCTCGGACTGCCTTGATCTACATCTGACGCCGTCACGTTATATATTTTTCCAGGCCGTCACGTATTTAACTCTTGACGCTCTTCCTTGTGACGCCTTCATTTCTGTACTGGGTCGTCGTGAAATTTACTCTTGACGCCATCAGGATGGTACTCTTTACGCCGTCACATACTGTTCCCAGCTTGGAAAATTAAGTCTTTGACGTTTTCTTCACTTTTATGCTCCAAAACGTCCGAATTGCTTCCTTTTCCAGATTTCACTCCCAAAGTACCTAAAATCACAAAAGGAACGATTTAGGGCAATATTTGATCAAATAAATTCAATTCCGGGCTTAAAAGACCCCTATAAGTGGTTCATTTTTCGCCTCATCATATACCCTTACACTTGAGATTTGCTTGTCCTCAAGCAAATGCGCTTTTATCCTACTCAAAATACAAGTTAGGGGTCATTCAACACTAATATAAAAGTAATTACAACAAATAATCGTTCCACTAAAGACCAAAGACAAGCACGGAGGTCATACACTAGCACCTCACAAATAGTGTTTAGATACTCACATCTCTCGGGTGTAATAAAGTATAAATTACAATATGGAAACGGAAGATATCTCTCACTACCTGTCATAGCAAAATAGATTACCATAGGCTTGGGAAAGGATCAAACCTCCACCACATGGCGTAAGCACCTAGGATAAACTATCAAAGAGATCTTTTAAAGGGTTGTAATGTTAGGTGTAGGGATATGAAATACACGTTTTTGTTGGATATAGGCAGTCTTTACTGGTGGCGAGTTAACAATCTTGGTTAATTACATGTACAATATGGCGTTGCTAAGCCAAGACTAGACTCGACTTAAGCTAAATAATGAAAAATAACAAAAACATAAAATGAACATAGAATAAAAAGGGATGGTAGTCTGTATGTTTTTTCTCTTTTTCTATTTTTTTTCTTTTCTTTTTCTTGATTTTTCGATTTTTTTTTTTTTTTTTTTTTTTTTTTTTTTTTTTTTTTTGTTTTTTGCATACACTCTTACCCTACCATCCAAAATAATACATCATAGGGAATGGAAATTCCCCTTACACTTGAATTTTTACATACTTTACAATAAACTAATCTAATGACTCGAATTAAGAAAATCAAAACACTTGGAGCACTTTTAAGATTAACGTACATATGGGGGTAATATATGATGTTCTTCCCCATTACTCCATAAAATAAGTACTTTACCCATGAGTCCCAATCATCCCAAAACAATATGTACAAGGATATGACTTGACTTAGCAACCATGTAATCAATTAGATAGTTAACTTAGGGTTTAACATATAACAATAATGCACTAAAGATGAGTGCATACACGGAAGGCTAAGGCGATTTGGGTGTACATTTAAGTGGGGTGTAACAAATTCTTCCTTTAAGTAAAATGCTTAAAGTTAGAAACGAAAAGATAGGCTCGGAGGGGTGTACTAGGGGTTTCGTGTACTAAAAATGAGTACAACGCTAAAGTGTAGGAAAAATTAGTTTACTTAACTAGCCAAGTAATATGACTTAAATGGTCAAGTAATTATGATACGGGTTTAACACAAGGGTGATCCTAATGCCTCTTATCATGTAGTAAATCCTACTACACGAATGTAGTCTCACTAGCGGTCTCGGGATGCATCACTAACGCAAGTTCTAGAATCTAAATGCTACCGGTACACTCATAAGCACTAATAGTAAATGCTTTTCCTATCAAATCTAAAGGCGAACCTCACATATTTGGGTGGAAAATTTTTCTGAATGATACGGTTATGTGCTAGTCATACAATCTCCTATCCATGAGACGCTTGCTATGGCTAAAGTTTCACTCCTAAATGTTGTAAAAAAATTTAAATTTGGCGCTAAAATTGCACTAACAAGTATTTCTCATAGTTTTATTACACATCTACCATTAAACAAACAAACTTAAGCAAAAGTGTATCTGTAAGGTATCATCATTTTACCCTCCCCTTACACTTAGGATGAACATTGTCCCCAATGTTCAAGTAAAGAATGTAAAAGTGAAATAAGTAAAATAAATGAAATCAAATACTCCCCTGATTCGCTTGGTATGGATAATAAGGTGGCCAGGTTAAATCTTCCTCCAAGAAAATGAACAATCAAAGCTTCCCATCCAGAATATAAATCATCTTCTTGTCAAACATAACCTGTAAATCTTGAGAAAGCAAACAAAGCAACCTCGCATAAAATCGGCGGCAATCTATATAAGTTACTAAATCCTAGAAAACAAAATAAGATATAATGCTTGTGAAATGAAGTTTGCAGATTTCCTGGAGATTATTGATGAGGCGAAAAATGAACCACTTTTAGGGGGTCATTTAAGAACGGAATTGAATTTATTTGATCAAATATTGCCCTATATCGTTCCTTTTGTGATTTTCGGTACTTTGGGAGTGAAAACTGGAAAAGGAAGCAATTCGGACGTTTTTAGAGCATAAAAGTGAAGAAAACGCCAAAGACTTAATTTTGCAAGCTGGGAACAGTATGTGACGGCGTCAAGAGTAAATTTCATGACGACCCAGTACAGAAATGAAGGTGTCACGAGGAAGAGCGTCAAGAGTTAAATACGTGATGGCCTGGAAAAATATATAACGTGACGGCGTCAAATGTAGATCAAGGCAGTCTGAGGATTCTTTTGGCGGCGAGATGACGGTGTCACCCATTTGTTCTTGACGCCGTCATACTCAATTTTCTATATATAGTTTTCTAATTTTCATTCATAAAGGAGAAGAAGTTTTGGAGAAACCCTAAGGCCGAACCATATACGAATTTTACAGGTTTTTCAAGGGTTTTCAGCCCTTGAACCCTTGCATGTGTAATTGAGATAAGTGTTCTTTTAA
Organism: Artemisia argyi; assembly: GCA_030686995.1. Classification (NCBI taxonomy): domain Eukaryota; kingdom Viridiplantae; phylum Streptophyta; class Magnoliopsida; order Asterales; family Asteraceae; genus Artemisia; species Artemisia argyi. Next base: position 172,242,674 of record CM060687.1, on the reverse strand, counting down.
TTCAATCAATATGTCTATGTGTTGGTTGTCTATATCTTGTTCTTGTCTTAATTCCACCATGCTAGGCTAGATTTATCTTATGTTTGCTTAGATCTAATGAAACCTAGATGTTGATTATGTGTTGATTACTTGTTTATGGTTGTATTGGATGAATGATTTCAATGTTAGGCTTAAGAAAACTGGCAGATCTCCAATTGGTTACATGCTTGAACGTCTTAGGAAACATGAACCGATGTGTACTAGGTTTTATTGGTTGTATTTAATGCATGAGTAAATTCTAATGATCCCATGTTAGGAGCTTCTTAGCCGGCTCGACATAGGAGTGAAGTAGGCACTCATAGGATTGGGGAGTTAAGTACGCTACCCCATGAATGGTATTAAGGAATACAATCCATCATCCACGCAACTATAACAAGTAATTTACGTGTAAAAGATATCTAGGGAGTAGTGAAATCTAAGTAAACACAATTTCTCCACTTATTGCTCACAACCTTAGTTTAATTTAGTTTATTTTCATTTTTAGTATTTTATTTTGATTGCATCTTAGTATTGGGTTAGTTGACTAGCAACTAATTCCACCCATATCCTTCAAAACCCGAGAATTTACTTGCTTTCTGAAAAAATATAAAAATACAAAAATAATCATCTCTCATCTCTAGAACTAGTATTTAGATTTTCTTATCCTAGCGACACTATTCCTAGCTGAACGATCAATCCCCCGGTACTTGTCACTATACTATACTACAATGATCAGGTACACTGCCTGGTGGGGGTTGTAAGCTTCTCAAGATCCCTCGAGAGGTAAAGCCTGGTGCGATCCCCACGCATCAATTATAAAACTTAATAATTCAACAAAAACTTTAAGACTCCGTTAGAAAAACAAAACTGGTAAAATTTCCCTGTTTTTACACGTGACGCCGTCAAGAGTAAACTCGTGACGCCGTCAGAAGTGACCTGCAGAAATTCTTATGTTAAGTTTCCAGAAAATTTCTAGAAAAACTTGGTCCTACTTCCTGGAAAATCCTGCAAAACTTCATTATGACTCAATACAAGCATTTGACTCTAACAAATACGAATATACATGTTCATTTAATATTGTGGAGAATCATGATCGGTTTGTTTCTTAAAAACATATTTGGGGTTTTCCCTTACAGTTATCTTTTGCGAAAATACCTTTATGTGGAGTTAAGACTAGGCCAAAACAACAAAGTAAAGTATTTCCACTTTTTAGTTTAGAAACATGATCTACCAACAATAAAAATAAAGCATGCATACGGAAGCAAATAACTAACAAACAAATAAAATCACACAAAATGAAATATGTCACCACAAGCATATTCAATTATTTCAAATAAACGTAAACATAGAAAATTAAAATTGTTCAAGGCCAACAGAGGCCGCATCCTAAACTATTACAGTACCAATTGTTTCAAATTACATGACCGCCAATAAATTGTTCAGAAATAGCATACATCAAGAAAGATCACTGGGGAGGAGGACCAAAATGGTAGTCATAGCCGGGAGGGAGGTGTCTTGTGTACCCGTAGGGAGGGTAGTCTGTCTCACGACCGGGGAATGGGTCAATCTGCAGGTGAGGCTCAAGCTGATCACGGGTGGAGAGGTGCTGCATCTGGCGGATGGTGTGATCATACATCCAATCAAAGCGCTAGTCAGTGGTGGTCCGCCATGCGTCCACCTGACCCATCCAGGCTCCCTGGTGTGCCTGCCAGTCTCCCCGACTCATGTATCGGTAGTAGTCTGCTGTCCCCTCCTCATAACCCTGAAACTGATGCTGCTGGGGCACTCCCTCATCATCATCATCATCATCATCCTCATCATCAGGTCCCCCTGCCTCATACCAGTTATAGGTCCCATTCCTCTCCAGCATCACGATGCTCATCTGCCTGAGGGTTTTAGCCCTCACTACCCTACAAGCCCCACAGTCGCTCAAGTATCCCATGATCAGAGGAGTAAGAAGATCATAGGAACGAGCCAACCGGGTCACGAACATCCCCCCATACACCTTATCGATATCCCTCTCACCCACACTGGTCCTCGAATAACTAGCTACCCAAAATGGATGTTGCAGTAAACATCCACTGAAAAGATGGTGTACAAGTAGAAAAGATCTGAAGTAGTGACACGGTGAGTGGTGCCATGACGTCCTGACAGGCTGTATGTGATGCATCTGTGGACCAACCTAACTATGGGGTCCCTGATTGATGCTGCCCCAGTAGTCGAGGTGTGAACCCCGTCCCCAATAGTCGGCCAAAAAGTGAGATACCTCATATCACTCCTCAAAGTCTCCCCATGCAACAACCTCTGCATAAAACCTCCATCAACAGCCTCCTCCCTAGTATACAACCCTATCCTCCAACCAATCTCAGTAACCGAACATGATCGCACTTCTCCCCCTAACCTAAAATAGATAGTGGTGCCCCCCATGTCCGTCCTAGCCTCAGCCTGATCAAAATGGATGGTCGCAAAGAACTCCCTCACCAACTTACTATACACCGTCTCCCTAATCCTAAACAACCTCTCCCATTGAGGACCCGCAAACCCATCAGTGTGGATCCTCCCCAGAAATGCAGCTTCCAACCCTTGGGACCTAAGAAACTCCCAATCAACCACGGCCCCAGCATCAATGTGGTGATTACAAAGTTCCGCATACTTGGTGGTGGCGGCAACATTGTCAAATTCACCCCAACTATGGACCATTTCCCCATAGTTGACCCTTTGGGACCTAGAGGAGCTGCCACGGTGTTGACGAGATCGCTTGCTCATTTTCTGAGTGGAGATTAGTCACGGGAGATGTCGAATTGGAGGATGGGGATTCGGAGTGGTAGCAGCACTTTGGGTGAGATTTGTGGGGTATGAGTTGAAAGTGATGGAATTTGGGTTATTATTGCTGATTTAGCGAGGTGACGGCGTCAAGAGTTATCCTCTGACGCCGTCAGATGCCCGTTTGAGGTGTAAAGTGGAGTAATTCCACATTTAGTCCCTGCACTTAGTGGGAATAGCTAAACACAAGTAAAACCATGAGTAGCTATTCCATTAGTGAAGTCCACCAGGGTCAAACGTTTCATTACTGTCCCGGAAAGAGGTGAGGTTGTAGAAAGGAGTGGGTGATGTTTTAGTTAAGTTGTAACCTTCGCACGGGTCACCGGTGTGTACAAAGAGATGTTGTTCCATAGAGAGTTTCAAGTCTGTGGTGTTTTTGAGGTGCAACCTCTTCACACCGGGTTTAAAACCAAAAGAACGTCTCTTGCACAAGTTTGGGAGCGTGGTTTGCAAGCATCCAACGAAAATGTTATGAAATTGCGAATTCTTCTCTTCTGGAGGATGCTCACAAAAGTGGGAGGTGATTGACAGTGAAACACTTGGGGAAAATTTCTCGTTATCCTCTTGGTTAAACACCAAAAGAGTTGAAACCTCGAAGATTTTTTTGATTTTTCTTGGTTAAACACGAAAATGTTATGAAGATTTTTTTGATTTTTCTTGGTTCGGATTTTTCCTTAATCTTCTCTTTGATCCTTGATATAAATTTGTTTGTTAAATACATAAAAGCATTGCGAGTACTTTCCATGCGTGCTTCTAGGTGTTGGATTTGTTTTTCCTGATTGTTCATGAAGGTTACCATTATCCCTTCGAATTCCTCTTGTCGTGAACGTTCAGGAAAATCATGATTGATAACCGCATTCCTACGTAAATTACGATTCCACACGGTTTCAGCAGCAGGTTTCTCAATACTCATTAATTCTTTTACCTGCTTCTCGATACTTCCTAATAACTGCTCTTGGGTGGCGTGTGCGTAGTCAAGTTTTCCCTTGCTTGGGAACATCGGGTCCTCCCATCCTTCTTCTTCGTATTGTGCCAACCCCTCAAGAACTTTCCAGTATTTGTCAATGCTAAGTCTGTTTAGCCTGCCCATGGCTGCGTAATCTATAGCTCTCCTTGTTTGATAGTTAACTTTATCATAAAAGATTTGAATCTGGAGCCATGGTTCAATGCCATGATGAGGGACTTTTCAGAGCAGGTCTTTATATCGAGTCCATGCTTCATAAAAGGTTTCACTTTGATGTTGTTGGAACATCAAGAAGTCATTTCTAAGCTTAGTAGTTCTCCCCGGTGGGAAAAATTGAGCAAGGAAACGAGTGGTGAGATCATCCCATGTGGTGATGGATCCCGCGGGTAAACGCTCAAGCCATTGACTAGCTTGATCCCATAGAGAGAATTGGAATAGGCGTAATCGGGTTGTCTCTCTAGTTTCAACATCTAGGTCTATGGAATCTACGATTTTAAGGAAGTCCTTAAGATGTTTGTTTGGATCTTCGGAACGAAGTCCATGGAATGCACATCCGCTTTGCACCAACCGGATGGTGTCGGATCGCAAGGGGGTCACATTGGCTCCGGTGAGCTCAATGGTGTTTCGGTAGCCTTGGTGGCTAGGTCGGGAATACTCTCCTAGGTTCGGGGCCAAAGAGGTTCTAGTGGTGGGTTTTGTTGTGGTGGGATGACGGGTTCAAAGATGTTCCCATCGTCCATGATGTCGGGTGGCGAAAAGTTACGAACAAAAACACAAAGAAATAAGATAGACTAAAGAAAACCTAAAAATAAAAATAAAATCTTACTAGAAAGGAATCTAGCAAGTAGACCTAATAAAAAGAGATTCTAACCTAGACAATAACTATTCCCCGGGCTGCGGCGCCAAAAACTTGATGCGTAGGGATTGCACCAGGCTTTACCTCTCGAGGGATCTCGAGAAGCTTACAACCCCCACCAGGCAGTGTACCTGATCGTTGTAGTATAGTATAGTGATAAGTACCGGGGGATTGATCGTTCAGCTAGGAATAGTGTCGCTAGGATTAGAAAACCTAAATACTAGTTCTAGAGATGACGGATGATTCTTTTTGTATTTTTATTTTTTATAAAAATCAAGTAAATATCTCGGGTTTTAAGGATATGGGCGGAATTAGTTGCTAGTCAACTAACCCAATATTAAAGATGCAATCAAAATAAAATACTAGAAATTAAAATAAACTATATTAAACTAAGGTTGTGAGAAATAAGTGGAGAAATTGTGTTTACTTAGATTTCACTACTCCCTAGATATCTTTTACACGTTAATTACTTGTTATAGTTGCGTGGATGACGGATTGTATTCCTTAATACCATTCATGGGGTGGCGTACTTAACTCCCCAATCCTATGCGTGCCTACTTCACTCCTATGTCGAGCCGGCTAAGAAGCTCCTAACATGGGATCATTAGAATTTACTCATGCATTAAATACAACCAATAAAACCTAGTACACATTGGTTCATGTTTCCTAAGACATTCAAGCATGTTACCAATTGGAGATCTGCCAGTTTTCTTAAGCCTAACATTGAAATCATTCATCCAATACAACCATATACAAGTAATCAACACATAATCAACATCTAGGTTTCATTAGATCTAAGCAAACACAAGATAAATCTAGCCTAGCATGGTGGAATTAAGACAAGTACAAGATATAGACAACCAACACATAGACATATTGATTGAATTAGAAGAACACTTATCTCAATTTCACATGTAAGGGTTCAAGGGCTGAAAACCCTTGAAAACCTGTAAAATTCAAATACGGTTCAGCCTTAGGGTTTCTCCAAAACTTCTTTCTCCTAATGAATGAAAATTAGAAAACTATATATAGAAAATTAAGTCTGACGGCGTCAAGAACAAATGGGTGACGCCGTCATCTCGCCGCCAAAAGAATCCTCGGACTGCCTTGATCTACATCTGACGTCGTCACGTTATATATTTTTCCAGGCCGTCACGTATTTATGCTCCAAAAACGTCCGAATTGCTTCCTTTTCCGGATTTCACTCCCAAAGTACCTAAAATCACAAAAGGAACGATTTAGGGCAATATTTGATCAAATAAATTCAATTTCGGGCTTAAATGACCCCCTATAAGTGGTTCATTTTTCGCCTCATCTTGCGTCGTGTAAATGCATAAACTTTCTGGCGATGCCATGAAAGAGATATGTCTTCGTCTTCTTCCTCGCGACGTCTTCCTCTGGACTTCCAGTGTCCTGTCTCTTTATCCTCGTTGTCCGAGGAGTCACTGGAGGATGGGTAATCTCTTTTGCGGCGCTTGCGCCGGTTTTCCTCAGAGGAAGAGCTTGAGGGGCTTTCACTTGGGGAAGTTCGCCTTCCTAACCTGTCATGAATTCTTCTGCTCCCAGACCTGGAGGAGCCTTCGCTTGGTGAATGTTGACGTCCAAGTCTGTCTTGCATCCTTCGACTACCAAGTCTGGAGTGAACATTGGTGCGCCTCTCGCCATCTTCATATTCCTCAGAGTACTGTGAGTCAGATACTGTACCAAGTCTATCATGGATATTGGTACGTCTTTCGTTACTTTCGCGTCCCCCTCTTTGGTAGCGCGGTGGTGATGTTTCGCGTTCGGGAACAAAGTTGAGCCGGGCTTGCAGGCTCATGCTTGACCTTATCCTTGCTTCTTCTTGCATGAGGGCGGTTAAGGTTTCGTAATTTTGGGACACAAAATTACTTAGTGTTAAATCAGGTGCGTCCTCATCCGCTGCAAGGATTTCTACCTCCACATTAGTCGCCCTATCTCGGTTGGGTGCACCAGGTGGCACAATGTTGTCCATTATAGGTGCCGTTTGATGGGGAGTAGTGAAGAGTGTGCGCTGAAGTTCTTCAATGCTTGGGACCACCGTGGTGGATTGAGTAGTCCTTGTAGGCAATTCTATCGCTGGGAGAGGTAGGGTTGGTCCCGTTTCTTGGTGACCAGGCGCACTGGTTGTTCCAGAGGCCTGCCTAGAGGTTGAATCTTGATGGTTCTTCCTCTAGGGGTCACGTGTTTTTTCCAACTGCAGAGTCCACTGGCTTGAGTTTTTGTTCTTCGTCATTCTAGTTCTTAGTGTAGGGTCCCACGGATGGCGCCACTTGTTGATACAAAATTTGGGCGTTCCTGGTTTGGGCTCCAGCTCTCGTACCAATTAGCTCTTAATGCTTGAAACCTGCGCACTAAGAAAGTAAACAAACACCGTTAGGATTATCGTGGGGTTGTTTCCCACGATTATCCTCCGGCGTGAGAGTAAGTAATCGGTTTAGGGTTATATTGAAGAGTTAGGGTTTGTAAATCGTACCTTTAATGAGAGTTACATCATTCTATATATAGGCACTGAATCCTTGTAGGTTTCGTGCTCCTTACTCTTCGCACACGTAGTGCTTATCCGGTCCAAGGATCTTTATCCGTAAATAGAAGATCCTTATCTAGACCATAAATAGTTTGGTTGGGCTTGGGCCTATGCGAGCCCAACCCATTGGTGGTGCGGCCCAAATCATTGTTATGATAGCCCACGCGTGGTGGGTTTTGGCCTTAGTAATGTTTTATCATTTGGGCTCGTGGCCCAAATATAGACTATACGTCATCAGGTCTTGTTTGAGGTAATAAATTAATAATATCAACAGCTAGCTACATATATAAAAAATAAATGTATGTGCTTATTTGCATATATATATCTCTTGACAATTTTTCTTTCACGCCATTTGTGATTGTATCAGCGTGGTTTGAATCTAGGTTGCTTCAGGGGGCACAGACAAGATTCTTAGCCCACATTTGGATGAAAAGTTGGATTCTTTGCACGAAGCTATAGTATCTATCGTAGCAACCCCTAAATCAGAGGAGGAAGAAGAGGAACATCTTCTCGAAAACATCCATTCAAGCAGGACAATAAGAAAATTAATACTCGAATCACCTTCCTTTGCATCTACTTTATGGGAGAAAGTTTTCAAAGGGAAGTGTAAGACATGGGCCCAAGGTCACAGGTATCTTAACCATATTGATTTTTCTTAGAGCCTTTATATTTTCTCTCTTTCTGATATATTGTAATGGCCGATTCCATCGGTTATAATTGAAAAAAAAGTCAAAAAAATTTGTGGTCAATGAAAAAGTAATCATGTTTTAAGTTTGTTATTCATACAAATATGTTTACTTTCATTTCTATCTAACCCACACACTAATTGTTGACCCGTTACCCAACCTACAATGTCTTCACCTCTAAGGAGAGCCATAATATGTAAACTGACTGTTACTGCAAAACTGTTTTACAGTGCCAAGGTAGTATGTGTGTACTTGGAAACCACGGATCCTAAGGTGCTTAAGTTAGCAAAGAAAGAATTGCATCCTTTACTGAAAGAAGGTGTACTCAAGTTACCCGAGCATAATCAACCCAAAAAATCAGGCTAAACATCCAAGCAAGATGAGTTCAGAACTAGGCATGTATTGGGGTCTTACTTGCTTCACAGAATTATACTCTGAACTATATGCCATAAGATGGTAGTTTAAGTTTGTATACAACATGTTTATGCTATAATTTATAAGTCAAAGTTTTGTTTTTTCTTAATCATTATTTCGATATGACCTTATTCCGTGTACTCAACATTTAATGCTATACATGGTTTTTGTAGACAAATTACCTCACTCCAGCGGGGTTTGCTATTCTTGTTGTAGTCATGGACAAGCAACTATACTATTCATCTTTTTTTTTTTTTTTTGAAAAATGTTTTCATTCTTTGAAACTTAGAAGTAGACACTTGGGGCATGTTTGCTGTGTGGGAAATGGAATCAAGGAATGATTTTTGGAATAGAAATCATATATACAAATAAAGTTTGGAACGGAGTCACGGACATATATATAAGCTTGTACATGAAGGTAAGAAGAAAAGGAATGCAAGAATGGACATGTCATAAGCGTTTTCTATCGGAAAAATATCTCTGTAAAAGTTAAGCCATTGCTTGAACTTGTTGGATAAGAGGTTGGAGAGAAACTAGTACCAAGTTTGTTCATATCAATGAAAAATGCTGGCTGTTTAGGTTTTGGCAATGCACCTTCATTGGCTAACATGAAAATCACCGACAACATGTTTGGCCTGTCTTCTGGACTTTGTTGTACGCATAACAAGCCTACTTCTATCGATCTTAAAACTTCTGATGGATTGCTTGCCTCAGCAAAACTTGAATCCAGGAGTTCCATTGACTTTCCTTCACTATGCATCGTCCATGCCTAAATATAAATGCGGATTTAATTATCAGGCAATAGAGTCATGCCGGATAAATTTGAAAATCAAGCAACTTACATGTCCAATAAGATTATTGTTATGCTTAGAATGAAATCCCCTGTTTCTCTTTCCACTCACAATCTCTAGCACTAATACACCAAAGCTGAAAACATCCGACTTTATTGAGAAAAGACCATCTAGTGCATACTCTGGTGACATGTAACCGCTACATAGAATAATGTTTACAAGTCTTAAATAACGAACTTAACAAAAAGCGAATGAAGATAAATCAGAATGTTGTATCTTACTAGGTACCAACAACTCTCTCGGTGTTAGCTTTAGTTACATTTCCTCCAAAGCTTCTAGCTATCCCAAAGTTTGATATTTTTGGGTTCATATCCACATCTAGTAGAATATTGCTAGCTTTAAGATCTCTGTGAATGATTCTTAATCATGAATCTTGAAGAAGATAAAGAAGTCCTCGCGCAATTCCTTTGATGATGTTGAGTCTCTTTGTCCAATCAAGGAGTGTGCTTTTCCTTTTATCTGCACATCATGTAGGTTTAGTTGTTCAAAGTATCTTACCGTAGTAAGTTACTATTGTCGATTTAATGGAAATTATATGATACTGACCAAATATAAACCCGTCTAAGCTTCTGTTTGGCATGTATTCATATATCAGCAACTTCTCGTCCCCTTCGATGCTACATCCGAGGAGCTTGACAAGATTCCGGTGCTGAAGTTTTGAAATGCATATAACTTCATTCATGAACTCATTAATTCCTTGACTGGAAGTATTTGAAAGACGTTTAACTGCAATTTCTTGGCCATCTTCTAGCATACCCTGAAGATTACCAACTTTTATGTGAAAACTGTACAAAATTCAAAGGTAACTCGCATTCATATTTTTTTGTATCAATGGCATGCTTAAGCAATTTAGCTTCATACTTTTGCTATCTATAATGAATTAGAATGTTGCTCTAATAATTATAATCAAATAGACGAATCATAATGTGATTCTTTACTAAGCAAACTGAATTCAAATAAATAAGATTCTTCATTAACCTTATAGGCCGGTCCAAATCCGCCCTCTCCAAGTTTATTATCGAGTGAAAAATCAGCAGCAGCTTTAGCTACTCTAGAGAAGCTAAACAATGGTAGCTCCATGGCTTCTCTCCCACTTTCACCTACAATTAGTGACCCCCCTGTGCGTTAATAATACAAAACCCGTCAAACTTGTTGAACCTGCTCACATAATAGAGACTATTCTGAACCATTTAACATACTTATTACTTTAGGTTTAATTTTTTAAATCGATTCTGATCACTATATCGCCAAAACTCTACAAATATCTTACCTTCCTCAGTTTGTGGTGAAAGATGTCTTTTTCTCCAGGCATACCACAACCATGTGCTCAAACTTATCACAAAAACCGCCAAAAAGAATCCAATCAAGATGATTTTGATGTTTGTTCCTCCATCCTTTTTGAAAACCGATGGAGCACGTGCATGATCTTAACACGAAAAGTCAAAAACAACATCGTTAATCAACTTACAGACTCATAATAACCATGAAAGTAACCAGAAAGATTACATTATAGTAGAAGTATATATTTTTTCATTATTTGAAACAAACATGAACAAAGCATAACGTATTCAAGTAGTTACCTAATTCAGAGGAAGCCATTCTCACGAATATATCTTGACCACCCCTCGAGGATGCCCTGATATCTAATAGGTCATTGAACCAAAGTAAGCAACCACTTTCTTCGAAGTCTGTGTATCTGGTATTTGCATATGCCATACAAGTGGAGTTCTGTAGGCATATTGCTTTACATTCTGTTAAAGACATTGTATTGTTAAACCACGAAGTCTGTGTATCTGGAAATTTTACAATAGAATACCTGATAAACCCATATGTTCCATTTTTGCAATCCAACGGTATTTTCCTCACACAACCACCTGTCCAATCTCCTGTTACCCAACCCTTTTTGTTTATCGGTTCAAATTTTGCCTCATCTAACCACGAACATTTCTGCACATCTTCAGTGTTGCAGCTTCCATAAGGGCCACAGATGTTGTAAGTGTTACAAATATCTTCTGGCATTGTCAAAATAACCTCCCATATTTTCTTATTTTCTTGCCACACTGAAAACTCTAGATTCCCAGAAGAAGTCAAGGTGGACTTCGATATGACAGAATTGTTTACCAGATTATAAGAAACTGTTGGAATTATGATATCATGACATTCGTATAAAATAAACCAAACACATCAAGTGAGCATAGCGGAAGCAATTATAACAAGATCATATAACATGTAATTAATTAATCAAATATAAAAGTAAACATACCTTTGTGATTCTAGCCCGAACAAGAATCAATAAATGCAATTCTTCAAATCAAGAACCTTAATTAGGGTTTATGTAGATTATAAGAATTATCCCTTACCTCTTTTGTAATTCAATCCAAGAATCAATCAATAGTGTGATTGTATCACGTTCTTGTACACACGTACTATTAGCGATTCGATGTGAATGCTAGTTCTTGATCACAATAAATTTACCAAACACTTTGTAATGTTCAAGGTTACTCGCAAATCCCTTTTCTTGGGGTTTCGCTCGTTGTCCTATGAACAAGAGAGGAAAAGAAGAAGTTTGGCCTTCTATTGAAATCAAGTGTACCAAAGGTTGAATACATGTGGATGTATTTATACCCTTATGATAGACATCAAGTTTGCTATGGTTTCCGATGTGGGATTCTATAGTTTCGACCAAAACAAGCTCAAGAGAGGATTTCTAGAACCTTCTCTTGTCTTGTTTTACTTTCTTCGTATCCCGTTGACATTTACCGATCGTTAGTAAATTCCATTAATTACCTAATGCTCTTTAGTCATTTATTGTGAATTAAATAATTAAATATAACATTTTATATTAATTATTTAAACATCGAGTCTCATACGTAAAGTGTGCAATCCCGTGATCTCGAGTTCGATCCTAACATACGACTACTAAAATAATGTCCATAAACTAACAGCTCCCACTTGGACATATTTTAATAGTGTAATCACATCGGTTAGCGTCTAGCAACACTTCGATGCCTCTAGTACAACTCGAGTAAGGCTATTGGAAAAACCTTTTAATGATTTCTCATTATTATTATCCTTCTGTTTCTAATACCATGTTAATAAGGATATGGATCAAAGTCATTCCTTAATTAACCATTCTGTTTCTCGTTGTTTGTGATTGATCAAGATTACCAAATCTTCTGAACATATTCAGGGAAGATATTGGGCACGGCCATGCAAACATCTTGACAACCCTACGAGGGGCCCAGCAGTATTAAACTCCAAAAAATTAATTTGAAAGAACAAATTCTATCTTGACTACAAGCAAAACCCACAAACTTTGTAACGCTTCCGAAAATAACCCTTATGACTACCAGTTACGTATAGCGTTAAGTTGTTCCACAAAAATGTACTACATTCATGACACTTATCTTGCATCTCAAGTCTGAGGATAACTTCTCATGATTTACTTAATAACAAAATCCATAAAGTAACATCATGTAGTTGGGATAAGTCCTATATTCGGTATCATTGAATATTATCTGAAATGGCATGACTACGCATCAATATACTTTAAGTATATTATACCAACCTTCAGATTTGTCTTGATTTAACAATATTCCCATATTATTAACTGACAACGGACAATTAGAATAACATTTATTCATGGATTAAACATACAAATATAGGATACAATATATTATTAATTAAACATACCATGTATTTAAATTTATTATAATAATTGTTTAACATCCCTTATCCAAATATTAAATAGATCAATGCATGATAACTCTTGTTGATGAATTATGTCTCAAGTAATGACATTCATACTCGTTGACAAAGCATAAATCATCCAACTTTGATCTATCGGAATTTTAAGAATACTTATTTCAAGAATTCAACTATTGAAGTTCTTATATGTGCATAATCAACTATTTTGACAATGCCATATTTCATAAAATATGTGACATCCTTAACCACAATTTTATGATAATCAAACTTCTAAACATTTTAAAGTTTAAAGTATTCTTATTCTCTTAATATATAATGCAACTATGCTCTTATTAAGCACAACTAGTACATATAGCCAAAGATGAAATCTTTACCATAACTAGTATTGAGTGTCATCTCAATTTCATTTAGCATCATTGTAAACAACAATATACTATTAAAACTTTCCGTAAACATTAATATCTATTGTGTAATGTTTGATGCCCTTCAAACTTTCAAGTTTGTTGGCTATGACAATTTTCACAACAATTGAAAATTGTTCATCTATAGAATTTGGAAGCTGTTCCAAATTTAGGATGTTATTCTATAATCAAACATATTCATTTAGAATATTACACAAGTTATCTAATAACCTTTTAACTAGATATCAATATTGCCGAATCATCTTGTAATCAAGCATGATACAATAAAGCATGATGTTCATGAAAAATCTTTGAGTCATACTTAGATTTTATTCATGTCATACATATCTATTTAGACTTTCTAAATAATATATCATGTTATATTAGATTCATTTACCGCTCATGTTTCAACAAAAAAACATTCATTCCAAGGTTATATGTCTTATTTTCTAAATCTTTCAAGTAAAGTTTCATTCCATACTTAACATTTAACTTATATGGAATGCTACCTTTTATATGTTCTACAACATATATGATTTAAGAAATTAAACATAATACTCCCACTAGCTTTTAGGAATACTTAGAAATTATCTTATTTTAATTATAAATCAAAACATGAATTTAATAATTTAAACATAAGAGTAATCTTCTAGATGCATGCATTTATCCATCCATGGATTATTGCACTTTGTACACTTCTAAAGATTTATTTGAATTCATAAACTCCTTTTGATTACTTATCGTCCTCGCTCAAGTAATCACTCAAGAAAGAGTTTTGATATTCCATTGTCAATGACAATCATAATCTTTATATATTTAATGTATTTAGAAAAGAATATTCAATCACAGTTAATTGCTTAAGTGTGATTAATAATCTTGTCATAAAACATGCATTAAATACGTGCACAATATTGTCCATATGATTTCTATACAAAGATTTAAACCACAATGGTTACCTAATCTTTGAAGAAACTCATCTTCATTTTCTAGTCTAACTATTAAGATAAACCAAGTTTCTAAAATTGATTATCTTTATGGACAGCATCTTGATCATTCATATCATGTATACTTTACCCAATTACATATTTGATAATGTATCATAATGATTATCAGGTTTACAATAATCCTGTAAATCATAGCCCTCAACATATTAATCAAATATCTGAGATATATTACTATTCTATGAATGATAATTCCATCATTTTAAGATTTAACATTTAACATTTAAATGTCAAACTTTGTTATCATGTTGAGATTTAACATTCAAATGTCAAACTTCATCATGATATTTACTAGTGTATTTTAGAAGATTATGTATCTTGTAATTTTATCTTTTAAAGATCAAAACTCCCACTTGCTTTTAGCAATTTAAAGACTATCTTTAAATACTTAGCAAATACAATACATATTGACAGTTCCTGACTTAACTTTGTTAATAACCTCTTCATAAGCAGTTTAACAAATTTAGAACTTCAATTTAAGACTTAATGTGATTCATCACATTCATCACATTCCATCATATGATGATGTCTTATTAATCTTCTAGATTGGAGTTTTATTAAATATGTCAAAGTCATACTCAATATTCTAACCTTGATAACTTTTGGAAGAAAAGAAGTCATAGTTATCTTTAATCAAACAATATAATAAGAGTTTGCTTTTCCTAACTGAACATACCATAAACATTTGGTATTTCATTAGTATTAATATTGTAAGACAATCTAACAATATTGAAGATAACCAAATTTGTTTTGACTTGTCTATTTACCAACTAATTCATTTTAATGGTATAATAATTTTCAAGCCAATTACATGCTTTATTACACAAGTACCTTTTACAAAGTTACTTCATGTCCAAGTCTTTACAAGAAAACACAAACTGTTATAATCTCACTATACGTTATAAGTCATTTAACAATTTAATAACTTCATGCATATGTCTTAATTAAAAAACATAACAAGATAACGTCTTACTTTATTATAAGTCTTGTAAAAATTAAAAGACTTTATGTTTATATCTTTACAATAAAACATAAACATGTTTAACTAAAGTAATTACGAACACCATCTTTTGGTTTCAATAGTAATTTCAAGTTAATTTATTACTTCACAATAATGTAAATAACATTATTTCTTTATTTATTTATGTCATTCCAAGAACACATAAATATTCAGATTGAAGTAGCATTAGACTACTTAATTAATTTATGTCATTCCATGAATTCATAAATCTATAAATTAAAGTAGTCTTTATATCTGATTGGTGTGAAAGCAGTCAGATATTATTAACCAAGGTCAATAAGTCAAAGACCGCCTCGTTCCAATTCTCCGTGGATAGTATAGTGTGTCCCCGGGTCGTTATGTCCCAGCGAGATTGAAATGGTGCTTTGGAAATCGTTTTTGGGAATAAGTGGCACTGAGGACAGTAGCCAAGATGATATGGAATTGATTTTACTACTGGTATTTTGGTATTCACACAATGATATAATATTCACAAAAATCAGATACTCAGATATATGCACAAATTCACAATCAGGTACACGTAACAGGCAGAAAAGCGGGTTTTGGTAAGTTACAAACTACAAGGGGTGCTTTTGAAACTTTTGAAACTTAAAATTAAAAGAAAATTGAAAATGAAAATCAAATTATAAAAATGATTATTTTACTATTTAAATATTTTTTAATTAATTAAACTAATTAAAATCTAATTAAAACATAAATTAAATTAACTAAAAATGACAAATGTTACAAATTAACCTAAAAACTTGCAAAATTAATTTCTAAACCTTAATTAGAACTTGAAGAAAGTATAAAAAAAAATAAAAAAAAATATTTTTGTCATTTTATGGATTTTTTATTAATTAAAAACTGTTTATATTAATTTTACTAATTAGACTATTTTAAATTACAAATAATACTAAATTAACTTAGAAAATTATGAGAAAATTTATAAAATTACTTAACCATCACAGGAATCTTACAAAATTATAAAAACTTCTAAAAATTATGTTTAAGGCTAATCCACTAATTAATTACCTTTTAATTAACTTAAATCTAATTTAATTAATTAAAATAAGAAAAATGGAAAATGAATAGTAGAAACTAAAAATATATTTTTATTAAAGTCTATTATACTATATTAGAGCTAGGAAAAATATAAAAACTAGGTTTTGCTTTATAAAAACTAAATATGCTAATTAAAATTTAATTATTAACTAATTACTAATAAAACTAAAATTAAATCTAATAAATAGTAAATGGCAAAATAAAAATCTGAAAAATTTACTAAAATTACTTTACTATATAGGATAATTAATAAAATTATAAAAAAGCTAAGTACTTAATAAAAATAAAAAAATTAAAATTAAAATTTAAATAAAATTAAATAGAAACTATCACTTAAAAATAAACTGGTTTTTCTTGGTTTTTCTTTTACAAACATACTTTATACCTAAAAACAAACAATTTTAATGGAAACAACTTTTTTACTACTTGAAAATAAGCTGTGTGCATCCCCTTTAAGTTAGACAGTTGACTTTGTTTGACCAAGTAGGCAAATAAGCACACAGGACTGAATGTGGGGTCCACAATGGCAAAACTAGGTACAAATAAGCTCAATAGACTAAAATAAGCTAAAAACAACAAGCAATGAGCACAAATAAGCTGTATCAAACCAAATAAGCACTTTTGAAAACTGAGCTTGAATACAGATATGGGACAGAGTTTGGGGTGGATTCCAGGTGGGGTCCACTTGATCCTAGGTCAAACCAAAGGTCAATCCTTGATCCCTGGTGGGAGGGGGTTGTCTAAAGCTAATTGTGGGTTGTGGGACCCACTGGGTTGGTCTACAACAGCCACCAAAGTGGTGGTGGTGAGATGGACTGCTGATGCACAGGGCAATGGTTTGCCCTGCAAGTCAGTTCAAGGGGCTAAAAAGCCAATAAGAAAAATTCACAAAATTAAAGTGATTATGGGATCTTAGAGATAAGCTGATAGGCTACTAAACCTAGTAATTTCAAGTCCTAATTCTTTGCTCAAAAATCAAAACAATTCACACCATTTTTGTTACTTGGTTGACTAATGTGAGATTTATTCTTACTCAACTGATTAATTGTGACTTAACAAGCTAAAAGGAAACTAAAATTGTTGATGGTGATCACTGATGAGCTAGTACACAAAGATTTGAGTGCCAAATCCCTCACAGTTAACTGTGAGGGCAAAAGGAATTGGATTTTGACTTTTTTTTGCTTTATGACACCAAATGTTAGGTTTTGTTTGAACTAGTTTGATACTGAGAAGTATTTTTCACCCAAAGTTAACCAACAAAAACCTCAAGATCACAGTGAAATTACTAAATCCAAACACCCTTTAATGCTTCATTGTTTTGTGTTTTTCAAATCAATGAGGTACTAGCGTTTACAAACTTGATTCCTAACTACTAATTATGACTGATTAAACTTATTTAAACACTTAAAGACAGATAACAACTACCAATACCCAAGATTAATACTTAAACTAGTTTGACAATGAAATCTAAAATTTTAAGTTAACACAAATTCTAACAAACAAGGTATATATATTAAGCTATAAAACACTTAAACAACACTGAGTAAACACAAACACACAGAATTTCAAGCAAGCTGCAAAGATAAACAGGAATTGAAATTTAAGAGAAAAAATAAAATTAGCAAATCTTACAAAACACCCCTAGCTTGAACAAGAGGTTTTCCACTGATGCCTATCTTTAGATAGGCTCACTCCAATTCCAAATTTGCTCTTCAATGCTCCTCAACACCTGAAATCAAACTAAAAACACCACAGTTGATTATGTTTGACTTTTTTATCTTTTTGATTTTTTCTCTACTAATACTGACTTTTATTGTCTCTAAAAGCATTAACAAGCTTAAGGAAACTTATGTGAGCCTATCTCAGTCCATGGTTCTTGCTTCAAGTGACAATTGAGATTATTGAGAATTTGAGAATTTGAGTAGATTGCAATAACATGAATCAGAACTGAAACTTGCAATTTTATAACTTCAAAAGTTTAAGAGTACAACTAAACAGCTACTACAATGCTTTAATTAAGAAAATCACCACTGATTTTGAAATCTAAACTTAATTTGACACTAAAAATTACTAATTAACTACTTTTTTGCTTCCTTGCTTTCTTGAGCCTTTTATAGATGTCCATTAGGGTTTCCCCACTCCTCTAAGCAAATCCCATCATCATTTGAGGCCATTGGATCACTGCAACTCTCTAATTTGATGCCACGTGTTTTTGGCGAGAAAGCTTAATTTGCAAATTGCTCTAGCATTCAGACAAGGGGGGGGGTTGGTGGCATTTAATGTTGATGTGAGGGTAGGTGTAGGGGTGTGGGGAGGTGATGATGATAATGCAAGTGGTGGTGGTGGGCAATACCAGGGGTGGTATTCTGGTTTGGCTGTGGGGAGGGAAAAAGGGGAAAGGGATGGTGTTTGACCGGTATTTGACCAAAGTCAAATATTTGACCCCGGTGTTATTATTTTGGGTGGAGTGGGCTTGTGGGTGATATGGGCCTAAAACAGGAATGGACTGGGCATGGTATTGGATTGGTTTGGAGTAGTATTATTATTATTAAGGTCCGGATTTGGTTTTAGAAATTCACAAGGACCAAATTTGTAATATACTGAATTTTGAGGGGTGAGTTTTGGCAGTCTTCCAAATTGTTCACAAGGTCCTTTTATGCCATATTATGAATAGTGTGAGGACCAAAACTAATTTTTCCATATTAAATGCACCAGGGACTAAAACTGCCAAACTTTCAAACTTTTGGGACCATTTGGGTAATTTCACCAAACTTTTCCACCAAGGACCAATCCTGCCATAAAAGGTTAGTGCAAGAACAAAATTTGTTTTTCTCAAAGTTTTTAATATCCTAGGGACCATTTTAGACAATTTTCAAAGTTCAGGGACTAAACTTGACATTTTGTGAAACTTTACACCAAAGGACTAATTGTGTAACTTTTTGATTTAAAAGGACCTTTGGTGACTTTTTCAAGTTTTTAGAACAACTAGGGACTAGTTTTGACAACTTTGGAAAGATGAGGGACTGAAACTGCCACTTATGCAAACTTTCTGCGTTTTTCATCTGTTTTTGATTATTTTGCATTTGAAACATGTAAAACACTTTCCTGGGATATTTTCATTATTTTGATTCAATATTGAGTGTTTTTAGATGTTTTGGCTGCTCAGAAAAGGTAAAAATGATGAGTATTTACACACTCATCAATCCCCCACACTAAAACATTGCTAGTCCCTAGCAATCTTTTGAGAAAAACTTGATGGATTTGAAAATCTCTTTACCGAAAGCCATCACTTCTGGAGTAGCCAGGTTTAAGAACTGTGGCACACCTGATAACCGTGTGATTTTGAGCAAACCACCAGCTGTCAACGGATTTGATTTGTCTTTACCAAAAGCCGTTTGCTTCTGGACTAGCCAGCTCTTGATGGACTAAGTCAACATCTTGGTGAGCTGATTACCAATTATGGTTTTTCCACGGCCTTTACCACAAGCCATAATCTTGCGGGCTAGCCAACTCATTTGCTTTTGAGGATATGGGGAGTTGAGGAACCATACAATTTTTGGCAAATTGCAAGCCATCAACGGGTTTGAGATGTCTTTACCAAGAGCCGTTTGCTCCTGGACTAGCCAATCCATTTGTCATTTAGACTTTGGCGGACTGATCACCACAAAAATTTTGAAATAAAGTGAAAAATTTTTTGAAAAATTTAGGCCTAAAAATGGGGGTACATAGAAAGTTTTGTGATAAAATTCGTAAGAATCCCCCTCCCCCCCCCCCCCCCCCACACTAGAGTTGAATATTGTCCTTAATATTCAAAGTCCCGGCTATTTTGCCGAATCTCTGATCGGAAAAAGCTAATATTCGAAACTAACTATGGAAATATCGATTTTATTTTTCACTTTATTTATCTGTACATACAATCACACATTTTTTTTTTTGAAGAAACTTATATACATATTTACTTTTCAAAAGGTGGGGGACGGTCACTCCCCCACACTAGGGTGGTAGAAAGTAGAAAGAAGTCAGAAATACGGGTGAAAACCCATATATGCTGCTAATTTTTGTTCACCGAGTCACTAGCTTGACTCGATCCCCGAATTCATTGGTCCATGGGGAAAGTTTGGAGATCCGGGACAACCAGGGGTGGTATGTCCTCTCCAAAATAATGTTTCAATCGATGACCATTCACTTTGAAGTTGGGACCTTCGGGTTGAGATAACTCAACAGTCCCGTATGGATATACTTTAGTGACAGTGAATGGTCCGGTCCATCGGGTTTTTAATTTCCCCGAGAAGATCTTTAATCTTGAGTTGAAAAGAAGGACTCTGTCACCAACGTTGAAAACGCGGTTCTTAATCTTAGAGTCGTGAATCTTCTTTGTCTTTTCTTTGTAGATCAAAGAGTTCTCGTAGGCTTGATCACGAAGTTCGTTTAATTCATTGATTTGAACCTTAGGGTGATCACCCGCTTTATGAAGGTCATAGTTTGCATGTTTCAAGGCCTAGTAGGCTTTGTGCTCGAGCTCGATCGGTAAATGACACGCCTTCCCGTATACAAGCTTGTAAGGAGTACACCCGATGGGTGTTTTGTAAGCTGTACAGAAGGCCCAGAGTGCATCATCTAGTTTATCCGACCAGGAAGCACGGTTTTCACCTACTGTCCTCTCAAGAATCCGTTTTATACCACAGTTGGAAACTTCCACCTGCCCACTTGTTTGTGGGTGATACGCGGTAGAAAGACGATGAGTAACACCGTACTTAAGCATGACTTTTGCGAATTGATCATTGCAAAAGTGAGTACCGCGATCACTAACGATGGCACGTGGAGTTCCAAAACGAGCAAAGAGGGATTTCAGAAATTTCACAACAACTCGGGCATCGTTAGTGGGTAAGGCCTTAGCCTCAACCCATTTTGACAAGTAGTCAACAGCCACGAGAATGTATTTGTTTCCACGAGAAGATGGGAATGGCCCCATAAAATCAATGCCCCAGACGTCAAAGATTTCACAAACTTGAATGGCATTTTGTGGCATTTCGTTCTTTTGTGAAATATTCCCGTGACGCTGACAAGCGTCACAAGCTTTGACTAACTCGTGGGCATCCTTATAGATCGTGGGCCAATAGAAACCGGAATCAAACACCTTTTTGGTGGTGTAGTTAGGACTATGGTGGCCCCCGGTGGGTCCAGCATGGCAAGCCTTGAGAATATCAGTGGCTTCCTGTCCGTATACACATCGCCTGATGACTTGATCGGCACAGATTTTGAAGAGATAGGGGTCGTCCCAGAAGTAATGTTTAACGTCTTTGAAGAATTTTTTCTTCTGTTGGGATGTCATCCCCTTCACGATGAAGTTACCCGCATGGTAATTTGCAAAGTCGGCAAACCATGGGGTAGTAGAGTCACCACGAAAAGCAACCGCATGGAGTGTCTCGAGAGGAAATGTTTCATTTATTTCCTGTTTCTCGGACACATCCTGATGAGGGTTTTCTAATCATGAGAGATGATCAGCAGCAAGGTTCTCGGCTCCTTTTTTATCACGGATAATGATATCAAATTCCTGGAGGAGGAGAACCCAATGGAGAAGTATCGGGTTTGCATCTTGCTTTGCAAATAGGTACTTCAAAGCCGAGTGATCCGTATACACTACGCATTTAGTCAAGATTAAGTATGACCGGAATTTTTCAAAGGCATACACCACAGCTAGGAGTTCTTTTTTAGTGGAGGTGTAATGCCCTTGGGCCTCGGTCATAGTTTTGCTTGCGTAGTGTATAAGCTGAAAGTATTTTGCTTTACGTTGCCCCAAGACCGCACCTATGGCAAAATCACTAGCATCGCACATAAGCTCAAAAGGTAGGTCCCAATCGGGGGCAACAAGAATCGGTGCCTCGGTAAGCTTTTTCTTTAATGTTTCAAAAGCTTCGATGCACTTAGGAGAGAAGATGAAAGGAGCATCCTTCTCGAGGAGATGGGTCATAGGCCGGGCAATCTTAGAAAAATCTTGGATAAACCTACGATAGAAGCCGGCATGACCCAAAAAGCTCCTAACACCTTTAACGGTGGTGGGATGAGGTAACTTAGCGATGACATCAATTTTGGCTCTGTCAACCTCAATCCCGTTCTTTGAAATTTTATGGCCGAGGACAATGCCCTCCTTGACCATAAAGTGGCTTTTCTCCCAGTTGAGACTCAACTTCGTTTCTTTACAATGTTTAAGCATTTGTTCCAAGTGGGAGAGACAAGTCTGGAATGAATCCCCGATGACTGAAAAGTCATCCATGAATACCTCCATAGTTTTCCCGATCATGTCAGAAAAGATAGACATCATGCACCTCTGGAACGTGCCTGGTGCATTACATAAGCCGAAAGGCATACGTCTGTAAGCAAAAGTTCCGTAGGGGCATGTGAAGGTAGTCTTCTCTTGATCCTGTGGATCAATGGGGATTTGGAAGTAACCCGAAAAACCATCAAGGAAGCAGTAGTATTCATTCCCCGCAAGTCTTTCAAGCATCTGGTCCATAAAAGGGAGAGGAAAATGGTCTTTACGGGTGGCTTCATTTAACTTTCGATAGTCAATACATACTCGCCAACCCGTGACCAAACGAGTTGGAATCAACTCGTTATCTTCGTTGGTGACAACGGTAACGCCACCCTTTTTAGGAACACAATGAATTGGGCTAACCCAAGGACTGTCAGATATAGGATAAATCAATCCCGCATCAAGAAGTTTAAGAACCTCTTGTTTGATAACTTCGTGGATTTTGGGATTTACCCTTCTCTGTTGTTGCACTGCTGGCTTAAAGTCATCCTCCATTAAGATTTTATGAGTACAAAAGTTCGGGCTTATGCCCTTAATGTCGGAGAGTTTCCAAGCAATTGCTTGCTTGTTAGCCTTAAGAACCTTTAAGAGTGCAACCTTTTCCTCATCTTTCAAGTCTTTAGCAATAATGACGGGTAGTTTATTATCACCCTCCAGAAATGCATATTCTAGATGAGGAGGCAAGTCATTGAGCTCAACCTCGGGAAAGTCTTCAGTTATTTCAACATTTTTGACTTCCGCTTTATGAAGTATTTTTGGAGACGGAGAGGGTGAAGGATCGTCATTTAACAATCTTTCAAGAAGAAGAATGTCCCCTTCCGAGTCAAGATAGTCTTCATCAACCCCATCTGGGATTGAACTATCCTGAGCAAGAAAAGCCTCGAGCTCTTCCAGAAGGAAGTCACTTCCCTCAAACGGAGTGAGGGAAGGGGAAGAGTCGGAAATGATAGGATCAGTAGAAGGAGTGGTACTGCCACTTGCTGAGAAACCAAGGACTTCTTGAGAATACTCCTCAGACGCAACATCGATGATGTCAATTCGGTTAACCATTTCAGCGTCATAATTGGAGGAGTATCTTGAAGTCTGATCAAGATTGAATGTGATGGCTTCACCACCAACACGTAGAGTGATTTCTTCTTCGTATACATCGATTAAAGCATGACCCGTTCTTAAGAACCCCCTCCCGAGAATGAGAGGAACTCTTGGGTCAGCATCGAAATCAACAATCACGAAATCTGCCGAAAAATGGAACTTTCCTACTTTCACGAAGATATCTTCGGCAATGCCGAGAGGACGGGATATAGTTCGGTCTGCAAGCTCGAGTGTCATGCAGCTCGGAGTGAGAGTAGGTAGAGAAAGTCTTTTCCAGACTGAGTAAGGCATTAGGTTAATGCTTGCTCCAAGATCGGCCAAGGCAAAGCATTCAACCATCCCAGGGAAAATACAAGGAATGAGAAATTTCCCGAGATCTCCAAGCTTTTCGGGAAGCTTTTTCAAGAGCACTGCTGAGCAATGTTCATTAAGTGAAGTTTTTGCCATCTCACAGAGTTTTTCTTTGTTGCTTATCAGATTTTTGATTGTTGAAGCAAATTTAGGCATGAGAAGAAGAGCGTCCGCGAAGCTAATATCGAAATGCAACTCTTGGAAAATTTGATAAAATTTTTCCATCTGATGATTAGCTCTTTCGCGGTTCTTTTGCTCATTCAAACATGAAGGATATGGAATTGACGGCTTAGGATCATTCTTTGGGATTTCGTCAGAACTCACAGGGGGATCAAATACAACTTTCGGCTTACGAGCCGGGACCGGGACAACTTGAGGGTGGACGTTGTTGATACCTCCGTTATTAGTAGGAAGTACCGTGTCCGTGGTAACCTCAGGTTCACGTTCCGCTACCTTAGGAGGAAAAGAAGAGGTAGAGGGAATCGCGGGTCCATTGTATGATACCCCACTTCGGGTGGTGATCGCTTTGACATCGCCCCTCGGGTTAGCGATCGTTTTGCTCGGTAGTGTACCCGGGCCCGAGGGTCGATCATTTAAAGACTTCTGAAGCTCAGAGATCGTGCTGATCAATAACCGATTCGTTTCCTCTTGTGCTTTCATGAATTGTTTTAGCACTGCATCGGAGGAAGACGATGGTGGAACAACGTTTTGATTTTGAACAGGAGGATTTTGAACACGGTTGTTTTGAAAATTCCCTTGATTTTGATTGTTTTTACCCTGAAAAGTGTTTCTCTGATTGAAATTACCCTGATTGTAATTCCCTTGATTTAGGTTTCTTTGAAAATTTCCTTGAAAACCTTGATTTTGATTGCCATTTTGAAAATTATTTTGATTAAACTGGCCTTGATTTTGGTTCGGGTTTTTGAAATTTGAGCTTTGACCTTGGTTAAAATTATGATTCGCGTTACGGTTTTGATTTTGGTTAAAACCGGGAGGTCCGAGAAAATTGTTGGAACGATAGCTTAAGAGATTTCGGTCCCCTTGCGGTTGGTAAGAATTACCCCCCGTGTTGTAGGAACTGTGAGCAGCATAAACGTTCTCTTGAGGAAAATCAGTAGTAGCTGGACACTCGGAATACAGGTGTGGGCCCCTACAAGTTTCACAACTTCGGGCCACGACTTTCACTTGTTGATTTTGAACCTGATGTTGCATCGTTTGGTTCATTCTCAACACAGCCATAGAAATATCATCCATCTTTTTGGTAAGAGCAATTATTTCAGGAGATGATGATGAAGGAGTAACTGAATGACATGACTCATCCCTCTCCGCAGAGGAATCCCAAAAGTTATGGTGGGCAGTCATGTTCTCAATCAAGTCATTGCACTCTTCGGGACGCCTTTTCATAAAGGTCCCACCAGCAGCAGCATTGAGAATATCTCGGTGCCTCAATGTCAGACCATTATAGAAGGTATCTATGATGGTAACTTGCAACATATTGTGGTTAGGGCACCGATCAATAGCTAGCTTATAACGTTCCCAAGCCTCAAAAAGAGACTCATCGGGACGTTGCCGGAAGTTGCTGATATCATTTCGTAACTTGGTAACCATGGAAGGTGGAAAATATTTTGCTAAAAACTTGGTTACCATTTCATCAAAGGTACGAATAGAATTCCTTGGGAGTCGGTCAAACCATGCAGTGGCTTGATGAGTGAGAGAATAGAGAAAGAGGTACAGCCGGAGGGCATCATCGGTGACACCATGCTGTTTCATGCTTTGGGTGACCGTAAGATATTTGTCAAGATGCTTGTTAGCATCGTCTCCCGGTAATCCGTGAAATTGACACGAATTCTAGCCTTGTTGGATCATGTGGTGCTTGAGGCCAAAGTCTGTAGCCTCAATAGTGAGTGGTGCAATAGGCCCACCCCGCCCTTGCATGGTAGGCTGGCACAGCTCCTCCATCGTTCGGAGATCGGGAGCTGGCACATCCCTGGGAGGGTCAGGGGGTGGTAATGGTGGTGGTGGCCCAGCGGACATTTCGGTTTTTGGTTCTTGTGTATCAGAACGTAGCTCGGGTACGTTTTTTTTTATTTTTACGTTTTGTTTGTGACCGAGTGCGCATGCACTAAAAACAATTTTTCAAAACAAGATCGAGGCAAAACCACAGTGAACTTAAACCAATTATCACAAATGAATGGCTTTTTTGAAAAAGGTACACCACTCACAGGGATATAAAGGCAAGTTTTTATCTTAAGTTTGGGAACTTATTATGTTCACACCCCCAGTTGGTAGGTGTTCAGCCTTGGTTTGCGGTGGTAAGATTTTATGTATTTATTAATTTGAAAAACTGCTTTAGGCTTATGGGTGTGTGTGTAGAAAACTTGGGAAAATATTTTTGTAACTGATTCGTTAACCGAAATCGTCCCTTTAAGATTACTCGCAGGCTGGCGGGAGGAAGTAAATAGGTTTCCTCTTCAGTTCGCAATTTAATGTCAGAACTTACCTTAAACCAACTGTTTCAGGTTGTAATCTTAAAGAAAAGGAAGTAATTTAACTTCACAGTTTGTTTTGTTGTTTTTGATTTTTTTGGTATTGCTAACACTTCAGGAAAAGTGTTAATGAACTTTTTTGATATGATTATATTTTTACAAAAACTTTTTACAAATTTGTGTGAAATTTGTACAGGGAGGGTTTTGAAAACCACTAAACTTAAAACGATTTTTTAAAACACGCAACAACCTCCCTGGCAGCGACGCCAAATTTTGATTGGTGTGAAAGCAGTCAGATATTATTAACCAAGGTCAATAAGTCAAAGACAGCCTCGTTCCAATTCTCCGTGGATAGTATAGTGTGTCCCCGGGTCGTTATGTCCCAGCGAGATTGAAATGGTGCTTTGGAAATCGTTTTTGGGAATAAGTGGCACTGAGGACAGTAGCCAAGATGATATGGAATTGATTTTGCTACTGATATTTTGGTATTCACAAAATGATATAATATTCACAAAAATCAGATACTCAGATATATGCACAAATTCACAATCAGGTACACGTAACAGGCAGAAAAGCGGGTTTTGGTAAGTTACACACTACAGGGGGTGCTTTTGAAACTTTTGAAACTTAAAATTAAAAGAAAATTGAAAATGAAAATCAAATTATAAAAATGATTATTTTACTATTTAAATATTTTTTAATTAATTAAACTAATTAAAACTTAAAAAAAATTAACTAAAAATGACAAATGTTACAAATTAACCTAAAAACTTACAAAATTAATTTCTAAACCTTAATTAGAACTTGAAGAAAGTATAAAAAAAATAAAAATAAATATTTTTGTCTTTTTATGGATTTTTTATTAATTAAAAACTATTTATATTAATTATACTAATTAAACTATTTTAAATTACAAATAATACTAAATTAGCTTAAAAAATTATGAGAAAATTTGTAAAATTACTTAACCATCACGGAAATCCTACAAAATTATAAAAACTTCTAAAAATTATGTTTAAGGCTAATCCACTAATTAATTACCTTTTAATTAACTTAAATCTAATTTAATTAATTAAAATAAGAAAAATGGAAAATGAACAGTAAAAACTAAAAATATATTTTCAAAAGTCTATTATACTATATTAGAGCTAGGAAAAATATAAAAACTAGGTTTTGCTTTATAAAAGCTAAATATGCTAATTAAAATTTAATTATTAACTAATTACTAATAAAACTAAAATTAAATCTAATAAATACTAAATGGCAAAATAAAAATCTGAAAAATTTACTAAAATTACTTTACTATATAGGGTAATTAATAAAATTATAAAAAAGCTAAGTACTTAATAAAAATATAAAAATGAAAATTAAAATTTAAATAAAATTAAATAGAAACTATCACTTAATAACAAATTGGTTTTTCTTTTATAAACTTACTTTATACCTAAAAAAAAACACTTTTAATGAAAAAAACTTTTTTACAACTTGAAAATAAGCTGTGTGCACCCCCTTTGAGTTAGACAGTTGACTTTGTTTGACCAAGTAGGCAAATATGCACACAGGACTGAATGTGGGGTCCACAATGGCAAAACTAGGTACAAATAAGCTAAATAGACTAAAATAAGCCAGAAACAACAAGCAATGAGCACAAATAAGCTGTATCAAACCAAATAAGCACTTTTGAAAACTGAGCTTGAACACAGATATGGGACAGGCTTTAGGGTGGATTCCAGGTGGGGTCCACTTGATCCTAGGTCAAACCAAAGGTCAATCCTTAATCCCTGGTAGGAGGGGGGTTGTCTAAAGCTAATTGTGGGATGTGGGACCCACTGGGTTGGTCTACAACAGCCACCAAAGTGGTGGTGGTGAGATGGACTGCTGATGCGCAGGGCAATGGTTTGCCCTGCAAGTCAGTTCAAGGGGCTAAAAAGCCAATAAGAAAAATTCACAAAATTAAAGTGATTATGGGATCTTAGAGATGAGCTAATAGGCTATTAAACCTAGTAATTTCAAGTCCTAATTCTTTGCTCAAAAATCAAAACAATTCACACCATTTTTGCAAAAACTGAGACAATGCACTTTTGACTTTTCACATTTTTTTACTTGGTTGACTAATGTGAGATTTATTCTTACTCAACTGATTAATTGTGACTTAACAAGCTAAAAGGAAACTAAAATTGTTGATGGTGATCACTGATGAGCTAGTACACAAAGATTTGAGTGCCAAATCCCTCACAGTTAACTGTGAGGGCAAAAGGAATTGGATTTTGACTTTTTTTTGCTTTATGACACCAAATGTTAGGTTTTGTTTGAACTAGTTTGATACTGAGAAGTATTTTTCACCCAAAGTTAACCAACAAAAACCTCAAGATCACAGTGAAATTACTAAATCCAAACACCCTTTAATGCTTTACTGTTTTGTGTTTTTCAAATCAATGAGATACTAGGGTTTACAAACTTGATTCCTAACTACTAATTATGACTGATTAAACTTATTAAAACACTTAAAGACAGATAACAACTACCAATACCCAAGATTAATACTTAAACTAGTTTGACAATGAAATCTAAAATTTTAAGTTAACACAAATTCTAACAAACAAGGTATATATATTAAGCTATAAAACACTTAAAAAACACTGAGTAAACACAAACACACAGAATTTCAAGCAAGATATAAAGATAAACAGGAATTGAAATTTTAGAGAAAAAATAAAATTAGCAAATCTTACAAAACACCCCTAGCTTGAACAAGAGGTTTTCCACTGATGCCTGTCTTTAGATAGGCTCACTCCAATTCCAAATTTGCTCTTCAATGCTCCTCAACACCTGAAATCAAACTAAAAACACCACAGTTGACTATGTTTGACTTTTTTATCTTTTTGATTTTTTCTCTACTAATACTGACTTTTATTGTCTCTAAAAGCTTTAACAAGCTTAATGAAACTTATGTTAGCCTATCTCAGTCCATGGTTCTTGCTTCAAGTGACAATTGAGATTATTGAGAATTTGAGAATTTGAGTAGATTGCAATAACAAGAAACAGAACTGAAACTTGCAATTTTATAACTTCAAAAGTTTAAGAGTACAACTAAACAGCTACTACAATGCTTCAATTAAGAAAATTACAACTGATTTTGAAATCTAAACTTAATTCGACACTAAAAATTACTAATTAACTACTTTTTTGCTTCCTTGCTTTCTTGAGCCTTTTATAGATGTCCATTAGGGTTTCCCCACTCCTCTGAGCAAATCCCATCATCATTTGAGGCCATTGGATCACTGCAACTCTCTAATTTGATGCCACGTGTTTTTGGCGGGAAAGCTTAATTTGCAAATTGCTCTGGCATTCAGACAGGGGGGGGGGTGGTGGCATTTAATGTTGATGTGAGGGTAGGTGTAGGGGTGTGGGGAGGTGATGATGATAATGCAAGTGGTGGTGGTGGGCAATACCAGGGGTGGTATTCTGGTTTGGCTGTGGGGAGGGAAAAAGGGGAAAGGGATGGTGTTTGACCGGTATTTGTCCAAAGTCAAATATTTGACCCCGGTGTTATTATTTTGGGTGGAGTGGGCTTGTGGGTGATATGGGCCTAAAAAGGGAATGGACTGGGCATGGTATTGGATTGGTTTAGAGTAGTATTATTATTATTAAGGTCCGGATTTGGTTTTAGAAATTCACAAGGACCAAATTTGTAATATACTGAATTTTGAGGGGTGAGTTTTGGCAGTCTTCCAAATTGTTCACAAGGTCCTTTTATGCCATATGATGAATAGTGTGAGGACCAAAACTGATTTTTCCATATTAAATGCACCAGGGACTAAAACTACCAAACTTTCAAACTTCAGGGACCATTTGTGTAATTTCAAAGTTTGTTTTTCTCAAAATTTGTTTTTCTCAAAGTTTTTAATATCCCAGGGACCATTTTTGACAATTTTCAAAGTTCAGGGACTAAACTTGACATTTTGTGAACTTTGCACCAAAGGACTAATTGTGTAACTTTTTAATTTAAAAGGACCTTTGGTGACTTTTTCAAGTTTTTAGAACAACTAGGGACTAGTTTTGACAACTTTGGAAAGATGAGGGACTGAAACTGCCACTTATGCAAACTTTGTGCGTTTTTCATCTGTTTTTGATTATTTTGCATTTCAAACATGTAAAACACTTTCCTGGGATATTTTCACTATTTTGATTCAATATTGAGTGTTTTTAGATGTTTTGGCAGCTCAGAAAAGGTAAAAATGATGAGTATTTACACACTCATCAATATCATATTGACACATGTTCTAATAGGTATCTAATTTAGAAACTGCAAATTCTCATAGTTCAATTCACATGTTCTAATAGGTATCTAATGAAAATATGAAATTCACCTTGTTGTTGCAATCTAGTTAAGCTCTCACATAACATAAATTGTAACACCAAGTGTTTCTTGAATTAGCCTAGTATAATTCATATTAGAACATTATTCTAATTTAGAAACTGCAAATTCTCATAGTTCAATTACATCAGTTGATCTGCTAGTAATGAAATATGAAATTCATCTTGTTGTTGCAATCTAGTTAAGCTCTCACATAACATAAATTGTAACACCAAGTGTTTCTTGAATTAATATTAGAACATTATTCTCTTACCTTGTAGTCAAGAGAATCCATTAAATCATATCTTTATGAGTTGTTTCTTGCACACATTAAAGATAACATTTCTCCTACTTGTGCATGGAACAACCTCATATAGTTGATAAACAACATGCCATGCATTTGTTTATGTGTTCAATATGATTGTGTCATAAATTTTAGCATAACAAGTATATGTAAAACAACAATGTCTAGTAAGGAAACATACAAGACCATCCTTAAAAGTATGAGTGTCTACACTTGGAAAGTAATTATATTTAGCTACCAAGATGTCAAAGCTTGTAACTCCCACTGAATTAAAGATCATTACAATAATTCCTTATTCAGTGATAAGTAAACAATACTCCCACTGAATTTGACAACATTGTAAATGTTTCCTATCCAGTGAAAGAAAATAGTGTGCTTTTAACTTTCCTACACCTTTGAATGTCCATATGTAACAATTACTTATGTACTAAAGTGTATTCTACTACGTAAATGATGGACTATCCACCAAATGCTATTAACTTGAAAATTTGGCATGCAATTTCTTCCTTAATAGGTCTACCATCCTACAATGTATGTAGCACCTTTAAAATAGTTAAAACAACTAGTTTGTCTTTAAACATTTTGCGGTAATTAGTCTAGATTCTAATTATAATAACTCATAAAATGTCATACATAATTTTCTGTTAACCAAATATCATATTCGATACTAAGAATTTAATCACCGAATGAGGATGATAAAATCCCTATGAAAAATATATGCAATTTTCTTAACCATTAAAAATTTGCTATGAGTTATATTAGAATTTAGACATATCTAATATTCCTATTATCCTTTCTCATTCATGAAAAAGAATAGGATTGTTTCTCACTCTTCCTTCATAGAAAGGAGACTTCTTTTGTCTTTCAAGTAAATATTTCTTAATCAAACATTTGTTTGAAAACAGAACTAGATCAATTTACCAAAGCCCAAAGTGCGTTTACGGTTTGAACGTTGCATTAATACATTAAAACGAATTACAAAATTCAATTTCAGTATTTTCGATAATTAGATCTTTAAGAAAATAAAATATCCATTGGTAAATATTCATATAAACCATAGTATTTTCTTAAAGCTAGGATCCTAATTGACATAGTACCATTACATCGGTTGATCTGCTAGTAATGGTAGTATTCAACAAGGTAATTGTCGAATAATAATTGCCAATATCATATTGCAATTCCTAGATTTATGGGATTTACAATCACAAACCTTTTGTATTGTAAGCATGTTTGATCCCCATCTTAATGCCTTGAGTCCAAGATCTCACTTCGTACTCAATTTAAGTCGTCTAACTTAAAAACCGCAAACTCATAAATCCATCACATCAGTTGATCTGCTAGCAATGAATTTATGAAATTTACCTCTCCATTGCAATCTCGCCAAGTTCTCACATGACGTAAATTACAACTTCAAGTGTTCTTAATTAGATGGCATTCGACTTAATTTTATAAGGGTATTGAATTTTGACGTGTAATCAAAATAATGTATGAAGAAGCATGCATACAACTTCATAACATTGGTTTTTCAAAACATTTTTATTACCAATTTGCTAAGAGTATAATAACAAAGTTTTGATTGAGGTATCGGGTTCACCAATTAAAGAATTACCAACAATTATCGTCCACTATATCGTACTTTTGCATAAGCCCTAAGGCTTAGTGTTTTGGATAATCATTGTGGAATTGTGGTGAATTCACCCTTAAGATGACAATGTACGTAATATAGTGATATAGGTAAGTCTAGAGTCGGCAACCAAGCAGTTGTAGAGAACCGGTAGGTGCATGAGCTTTAAAAACCCCTCTCTACAAGTACATTGGATGGCAACCTTCGGTCCGCCTTTCGCACACTATGTACAAAAACATCAATCAACCAATCCTTTGAAATTTAAACTCTTAAAAACCAAAACAATTTCGCCATTTATTTAGTCCGTATTATTTTTCTATTCAAAAAATTACCCTTTTCATTTATAAACATGTCTAACATAATAATAAACAAAAACAAGTAATATAAAATAAAAAATAAAACAACTAAAGAAACATATACATAATCATAACAATTAAATATGTATAAAACATGTAGCCACATGCAAATCTTATTCAATAGTCCTATTAATAATCAAATCTAGGTGTATAACGTATTTATTCAATTAAGGCTTTCTTCTTCTAGGAAAAAGAGCCACATACATCGATAAATCGATTGCGTAAGCCAAAACAAAATAAATACCACATAGCATATAATTGATTACTTAATATTGGAGTCTTCCCCAATTCGACATCTATTAATAAACTTTACATGTGTCGATATAACTTAACCATTAATTCATATATACAATTTAAACCATTTAAATTATCACACAATATAAAATCCATGCAAATATGCACTTTTACATGGATTTAGCTTAACAATTAACATATTGCACCAAGATCGTTTACTAAAACACATAACAAATTACATGACATCCTAGGGTTTCTAATCATATTAAAAAATCAAAAACCATAAACCCTAAAACCCTTAAGGGTCAAATCGACCCAAAAATAAAATTAGGGTTAGGAATCTAACAAACCCTAAAAACATGTAACTAAACGAATCAAGATCCAATTTTTATGCGTTTCGATAATTAATTACACATTATAACGGCTCTAGATGCCACTGTTGGAATTATGATATCATGACATTCATATAAAATAAGCCAAACACATCAAGTGAGCATAGCGGAAGCAATTATAACAAGATCATATAACATGTAATTAATTAATCAAATATAAAAGTAAACATACCTTTGTGATTCTAGCCCGAACAAGAATCAATAAATGCAATTCTTCAAATCAAGAACCCTAATTAGGGTTTATGTGGATTATAAGAATTACCCCTACCTCTTTTGTAATTCAATCCAAGAATCAATCAATAGTGTGATTGTATCATGTTCTTGTACACATGTACTATTAACGATTCGATGTGAATGCTAGTTCTTGATCACAATAAATTTACCAAACACTTTGTAATGTTCAAGGTTACTCGCAAATCCCTTTTCTTGGGGTTTCGCTCGTTGTCCTATGAACAAGAGAGGAAAAGAAGAAGTTTGGCCTTCTATTGAAATCAAGTGTACCAAAGGATGAATACATGAGGATGTATTTATACCCTTATGATAGACATCAAGTTTGCTATGGTTTCCGATGTGGGATTCCATAGTTTCGACCAAAACAAGCTCAAGAGAGGATTTCTAGAACCTTCTCTTGTCTTGTTTTACTTTCTTCGTATCCCGTTGACATTTACCGATCGTTAGTAAATTCCATTAATTACCTAACGCTCTTTAGTCATTTATTGTGAATTAAATAATTAAATGTAACATTTTATATTAATTAGTTAAACATCGAGTCTCATACGTAAAGTGTGCAATCCCGTGATCTCGAGTTCGATCCTAACATACGACTACTAAAATAATGTCCATAAACTAACAGAAACAACTGCCGCTTTTTCATTAATAACCATATTGCATGAAAAGTACGTGTTGATGGATGTCCAGGATGACCCACTAAATCGTTCACTGTTCCATGGTCCGACCCGATACATTACCACCAGACCATCTCTTATTATGAAGTGAGGATAACCACGTGTGTCAATGCTCCAGATGAATTCCCCTATAGCTGGATCTTGAATACTCTTCCATGATGTTAAATGCCAGTCGGCACCTGTTAAGTAATTTTTTCCCATCTTCATGCCAGGTAGATTAGTATCCGTTGGATAGTCAAAACTCTCCCACAGAATCTTCATGCTGTTTCCATCCGTGATGACTAGATTTCCAGAGTCATAAAGCTGTGCAGTTGCATTTCCTGATGACTTTGAGTTGGATGACCACACTACATGATCGGTATAGTTCTTGAGAACAAGATTCCCCGCACTGTCAATCCTTAACAAGCTTGATGATACATTGGTGAGGGGATAGTCTCTGTTGGCAACCCAAACCACTGTTTTAACAGAAATTTTCTTATACCAAATACCGACGTAAGTGTTATCCGAGCTACTTGGCTTGAAGAATCCCAGTTCAAATGTTCTACCAGGAGATACCAGTGTGTCGTTTTCTGTCAAGAAGCTTGAGTCTGAGATGATGTCAATTTCGGCTGTGTATATTTTTTGCATGTGGAGTGAAAAAACTAGAAGAACAAGTATGGTTTCCTCCATTAAAATCATTTCCTTCAAGCTTTTCACTTTTTTATTTTTATTTTTTTTAATCTAATATCTAGAATGGAATCAAAGTCTTATTATCACCTACCGTATGCTTTGGGCTCAACAAGTCTTCTTGACAAAATGTCAATGTTTATACTATGTAATTAGCTTTCAGTTAATATTCACATTCAATGGATGTACTATATGCGAACCATAGTCAATTAGTCATCAAGTATATATATGGCTGTGTTAGGAATATTTATTATATTATATTGTACTTAATACCATTCATGTTGAGGTCTTTATAAATAGAGGCATCTAATCAGGAGCGGAGCTAGTAGGGTGACTAGTGGGTGCTGAGCCACCCCTAATTAACCCACTTCATTCATTATTTACTTAGACTACGAGCCATTTTTCTACTAGTTTTTTACATTCAGTCATCCTTATTTTATAGGCATGCCTACAAAATTCAATAATGAATAACTTAAACAATAAAAAACAACACTATAGATTAAATTTTGAAACAATATCTATCACTATGACTTGCCTTAAGCACGGTCGGCCCCCCTTAACTAAAAATCCTGGCTCCGCCCCTGCATCTAATGTAATGTGAGACACACCAATAACAAGTTCTATCTTTCCGTTTCATACTCACGTACATTCTCTTGCTTATTGTTCTTATTGTGCTACTAGGCTCGTTGTTATACAACACATTATTAGCACGCTCGATCTTGTAAGTTTTATTTCCTTGCAAGTAAGTTTACTTTAAATTTCAAGTTTTCAAAACTCCAAAGATATGAAATACATGCCGTGTTTATGTGTATTGCATGATTAATTAGATTATATGTTGAATTGTCTATATTGCTTTACAAACTTCAAAGACATAATTTTTCTCTTGATTGTATAATATAGTCAAATTTATTGTTATCTGAATTATTATTATTATTACTTCTTTGTATTATTTGTTTACCTCTCTGTTATTCATTTGAAGAAAAAAAAAGGTGCTTGTCCAACATTTTATAATTATTTACGATATTGACTACAGTATATACAGTTTAGCTCATTGCAATACATGGACTCTTGCTAGTATAATTTTCCTCTTCGGTTTGATCATTTAGAAAGAAACAAAAATTAAAAAGTTTAAAAAGTATTCTCCACGTTGGATGAGATTTAGTCAAAATCATTTATTTTTTTTATTATTTTCAGTCAAAGGGTGTTTTTGTCCTTTAACTCGTTTTTTTTTACCTTCGAACTAAAACGCATATAACTCACAATCGACTAACTTTTAGA
The DNA here is from genome assembly GCA_030686995.1 of Artemisia argyi. NCBI lineage: Eukaryota > Viridiplantae > Streptophyta > Magnoliopsida > Asterales > Asteraceae > Artemisia > Artemisia argyi. The sequence continues at coordinate 172,205,984 of CM060687.1, read as the reverse complement.
AAAAACCGATTTCACCAAAATTTTTATAATTTAATTCTCTTTAATTTGGTATAAATCATGTTAATTATTTTGAAACTTTTTTTTTTTTTAATATATATATTTATTGGATATTGATTTTCTTGATGTTTTTTTTGTCATTTTCGACCCTATTTTTTACCTTCAAAATTGTTGAATCATTAAATACTTAAAACACGAAAGTTGTAGACTTTGGTTCACTCTTAACCTAGAAGTTTGAATCACCCAAATCCGATATGATATGAGTGAGATATCACACGTTAAAGATGACATTTTAGTCATATTTGTTGCACACAAGGTGTTTGATGAAATGTCTAGCTTAGATTTTTAGTGTTAAAATTGCATTTAATGCATTAATTTTTGTACTACAATGAATCATTAATCATTTTATTAACGAGGCATCATGGCCCGTGCAATGCACGGGCTTTGTTCATCATGATTAAATCATACTTGTATTTCAGATAAAAAGTGTTCGGGTTATGTAGACACGTTGATTTCTTTTGTATACAACATTATACATCAGTTTACTCATTATAGTACGTTACCTTGTGATAGATAATACATCTCAACAAAGTTATAACTTATAATTTTGAAACGACAATTTATTCTCTGAGGTCTTACATAGCAAAAGCTTGATAGTCATTGTTATTGAAATATAATTTTGTTCTCAGCATTAGTAATTAGTAAATATTAATAAAAGTGAGTTATAATCTGAGATGGAGTTGAAAAGGTTGCAGAAAGTCAAAAGCATTAATTAAAAGAGAAAAACAAAAGTTTCATCCAGTTCATTATACGCTGGCACGATGACAAAGTTAAACATGCATGTTAAAGAAATTGGATATGATGGATGCTTATAAAAGGAAAAAGATTGAGAGACCTAAACATCATTACTCATTTTGTACCTAACATATGTGTCATTAGCTTAGTGGGTTGTGCAAGAGTGGACCCGGTTGCTACAACCAATAAATGTGTAATGGAAAGACGATTGCTATAGTTTTAGTTATAGGTATAATCTAAACTCGTATATTAGAAGCTTGTATTTATGTCAACATTTTATTTATTTATTTATTTTTTTTGTGAAAAGGAGAAATATTATTAATCACAAAAAGAGCAATAGACACTCATTTACACTCATGGACATTCCCATGATGTTGTAATGAGGCTAAACAAATAGATGTTCATACAACACATCATACACTGTAATGAATACAGCTTCTATATTCTATATCAAAATACACAGATTATGCTATCAAAAGACAATCAAAACCTCATTTTACTGCTCTTTTAAGCTTCACATTCCATTTATCTTCCACTTCTTTCACTGCATTTGACTCTTTAACAATGAAACTCATCATTCTCCATTTGATACTATCCTTAATCTGCTTCACAAGTGTATCAACACTCCTTTCTGTATCCTTGAACATTCTGGAGTTTCTTTCTAGCCACACAAAGTAAACAGTTGCTCCCAGTACAAGTCTTCTAAGTGCACTGAAAGAAAACTTTTTATACATTTCCAATTAGCCTTCTGCTTTGAGAACTCATCAATTATACATTTCCAATTAAAAGAAAACTTTTTATCAATGAGCTCTTGCATTAAACTCCAAGCATTATTAGTATACTTGCACTGAAAGAATAGGTGTTCATGTGAGTCCTGACACTGCTTACAAAATACACACCTCATCTCATTATCCTCTTTCCAGGCTGCAATTCTATCTTGTGTCATCAATCTTTCTTGTATAGCCAACCAAATAACAAATGAGTGTCTGGGTTTGCTTTGAGGGAACCACACCAAGTCTTTCCACACAACTGTACTCCCATTTCTACTCATATCTTTCCAGACCACTTTAGTAGCATACTCTGTTCTTTTGCCTGAGTTTGTTCCCACAGTGCTTTATCCATACAACCATTATTCAATATTGGAACCTGAATATTATTTAGTCTAGGGAACTGAACACTCCACTCCATTGCCCAGACCCAATTATTATTAACAATTAAGTCCTCAACTGTGCAATCTAACCTCAATCTTGCATTGTAAATGTCCCTAGTAGTAATGAAATCACACAAAGGCCCTTCACTATTCCATTTGTCAAACCAAGCAGACACATTTTTCCCATTACCAAGCTTATAAAACACATGTTCTTTTGCTTTTTCCCTAAGGTTTAAAATATTCTTCCACCCAATACTGCTAGTACTGTCCTGAGTAACTTCCCATAAGCTTTTACCTTTTAATTTTTCTACATTGATCCACTTAACCCACAGAGTATCTTTCTTATCAGCTATGTTCCAAAGGTGTTTCAGGATTAAAACCTCATTCCAAGTCTGCAAATCTTTAATACCCAGACCCCCTTGATCTTTAGGCTTACAAATATTATGCCATGAAATTTTGGCTTTTCCTTTTGTAATTTCCCCTTGGCACCACAAGAACCCTTTAAGCAATTTATTAATCTCCTTAACAACAGTTTTAGGCAGAATGAATACAGAAGCCCAATAAACTTGCATTGAAGAAAGAATTGAGGCAATTAATTGTAATCTCCCAGCATAAGATAATACTCTATTTCTCCAATCCTGTACTCTGCTTCTCACTTTTTCAATAAGAGGCTTACAATCACTTACACTTAGTTTTTTGGTGATCAATGGCACTCCTAAATACCTAACAGGCAATCTACCAATACTAAATGGAAGGATTAGGATTAAATTGCTCTGTTCAGGCACTGAAAGTCCACTAAAGAAAATAGTACTCTTTTGCATATTGACCTTAAGACCAGAATATCTACTAAATTGCTCCAAAGTATCTTTAATAACACCCACTGAATGACAATCTCCATGGATAAAAACAATCAAATCATCAGCAAAGCCTAGATGAGTAATCTTAAGTTTCTTACACCCCTGATGATACTTAAAATGGTCACTATTTCCAATATTCTTTCTCAATAACAGGTTAAACACTTCCATAGCCAAAGTAAATAAGTAAGGTGATATTGGGTCACCTTGTCTTAATCCTCTACCTCCACTAAAGTATCCAACTCTGTCACCATTAACATTCAATGAGAATTTTGTGGTGGAAACACAAGTCATAATCCACCCAACCATTTTGCTATGAAATCCAAAGTACTCTAGTGTACATTTCAAAAAATTCCAATCAAGAGTATCATAAGCTTTCTGTAGGTCTATTTTGAGAGCACACTTTTTAATCTTTTGCTTTCTATTATAACCTCTCAAAAGTTCCTGTGCTAGCAAGATGTTATCTGTTATTTGCCTACGTGCTATAAAAGCACTTTGGTTTTCATTAACTAAATTTCCAAGAACCCCTTTAATTCTATTAGTGATCACTTTGCTAATATACTTATACAATACATTGCAGCATGCTATAGACCTAAAGTCAGATACCTTATTGGGAGTGGGTATTTTAGGAACTAAAGAGATTAAGGTAGCATTTAACTCACCTAGTAATTTTCCTGATGTGAAAAATTCTTGCACTGCCAAACATACATCTTTGCCAACTACAGTCCAAGCTTTTTTGAAGAACTTTGATGTAAATCCATCTGGTCCTGGTGCTTTTGAATCATCTATATCATACATTGCCTCCTTAATTTCCTTTTCAGTTACATGCCTCACCAAATACACAGCTTCTTCATTAGATAATCTGCTAGTAAATTCAATAGTGTCTCTCTGAAACTCAGCTACATTATCTTTGATACCCAGAAACTTTTGGAAGTGCTCATGAAATTGCCCTGGTACATGCTCTCTTTCATCTGATCCCATTTTCTCCACAGATTTCCATTATCCTACTTTTATGTTTCCTTCCCTTGATAATCTTATGAAAAAAATTAGTATTTCTATCCCTTTCCTTAAGCCACTCAATCTTAGCTTTTTGTAATAATAAACTTTCCTCATCCTTAGCAGCTTCACAATATTCTTGTAACAATATGCAGCTTTCCTCTTTCAACTTTTCACAAAAAGGTTCTTTATCAACTCTTACTTGTTCAGCTTTTACTTTTTCTCTTAATGAATTGACCCTTTCATGAATATTTCCATTTTTACATCCCAAATGTTTCAACTTGTGCTTAAGCAACTTCATCTTTTGATCAACTTTGTACATCTCAAATCCACTTACATTTTTCTCCCATTCAGCTTTAACCATTGGTAGAAATTCCTCCTTGTCAGTAACAAAATTTACCATTCTAAATGATTTTTTCTTTCTTATTCCACCTCTTGGTATAATTAGCATAGCTGGAGAATGTTCAGAAACAATGTATGGAAGGAATATGCTATATGCAGTATCAAAACTATCCAAGAACTTTTCATTGACCATTACCCTATCCAGTTTCTTCAGTGTTCTACATTTTGGATTTTTCAAACTTTTAGTCCATGTATATTGAAACCCTGAACTCAACAGATCTTCTACTTCCACTTCTTCCACACAGCTTTTAAACTCTATCATATCATTTGTAGGGACTGAACTTCCATTAGAATGTTCATTTACTTCTAATGTAACATTAAAATCACCCATTATAACCCAAGCAGTCCCATTTGTAACCATCTTATAAGTGCCCAATTCTTTCCATAACTTCCTTCTTTCCATTCTTGAATTACTTGCATATACTACTGTGTAAAAGAATCTAGTCTTCCTGCATATAGACTCAATCAACAGCAACATACTCTGCTTTGTTTTGTGAATCGTCCATGCTTCAATTAAATTCTTATCCCAACCAAACATTATTCTGCATCCTTTATTATTGTCTTCAGCATTGGTCACATAATCCCATTCACTAAACACTTTATCTCCAATTTTCTTGACATTCTTGTATTTGATGTGGGTTTCCAGTATAGCACATGCTTGAAGATTTTCCTCAGTAATGAGCTTTTTGACCTCCTTTTGCTTATCAAAAGTACTTAAGCCCCTTATATTCCATGTTGCAATTTTAAAATCCATAACTCTCTTTCTATTTTTGGCTCACTTATCTCTCAATTCTTTTGGCTCACTTATACACTCTGTCTATTTTTATACACACAATACTCTCTTTCTATTTTTGTACTCACAACTTCTCTCAATTCTTTTATTCTTCCAAACACTCTGTCTGTTTTTCACACACAGCTCTCTTTCTATTTTTGGCTCACCAAATCTCTCAATTCTTTTGTCTTTCTAAACACTCTGTCTGTTTTTAGTATACACACAAAACTCTCTTTCTGTTTTTATTCTTTCCAACTCTCTCAATTCTTTTAGCTCACAATTCACTCTATCTATTTTTGATTCACACAAAACTCTCTTTCTGTTTTTTATCTCCCCAACTCTCTCAATTCTTTTGGCTCTCAATTCACTGTCTATTTTTCTCACACTTAAAACAAAACAAAATAGTATATACAAAATTGAAGATACTGGCTATATACATTCTATTGAAAAAGGTGATAGTAATACCTCTCTTTAGTTAAGAGAGTGACTGCACACCCCCTCAACTTCATTCTTGAGCAAACATTCTTCAGTTGAAGATAGATCTTGCACAATCTCCTCCTCATCAGTTGATTCTTTATTGCCATTATTTTCATCTTTTTTCTTCCTATAATACTCTTTCATCACATCATTCCAACTATCCCATTCATTAACAGTTGGGTCACTTTTAGTTTCTAACACTTGGTTGACCAACATTCTTTCCTGACTACTTAATTCCATATCCTCCTCATTATCCAAAACTTCCAAAGGTGCAAAGCTGATAACTAGTACTAGCTTTACTAGGAGATTTATCAACATTCTTACTTTTATCATTTGATGAACCAATCTTATCCTTGGATTTACAAATCTCTTTTTCTTTTTCAACACCAAGTTCAGAAACTACTTCTACATTCTGTTTTGCCTTATACTCCTGCTTATTATAATGATTTTTAGGCCCACTCATTTTCTTATTGTACCCAGCATTTCTATACTGACCACCCAAACTATTCTCCTTAAATCTGTTATTCTTGCTATTATTGTTCTCATTCCTATCCTTTCTGTATTGTACTTCTTTGAAACCATCATTACAATCAGCATGTTCCTTACTTTGATTATCCACAACATTTTATTTAAAAAACTCAAATTTTAATAAATTAGTATTTGGATTCTTTAACCATTTTTTATGTTTAAAGTGTGATTTTTACATCATTTTATGCAATACTTATTTTAGAACCCAACTTTTTTTTTTTTAAAGGCCCAACTTATTACTTATTATTATGATTTTAATAATCACCTGAACGTAAGTTTATTGTTGTTGCTATCTAAAAAGGCTTTCTTTTTGTATTTTATTATATATAATAACAACATATCATCAAATAAAGTAAACTTAAGTTTAGGGATTAAATTAAATTGAGATAATAATAATAGTACCATTGTATAATTTCATGACTTTAGAAATTACCTCAAGCATCTAACTATATTCCTTGAAGCATGACTTTTAGATGAGTAAATAAATATCATACTAAACTTTTAGACATAGTTAGAAGATTAAAAGATAACAAATGGTGGCCCGTAACTAACCCACAATCATCTTTAAATGAATATATTTTCTGTTCATACGATTCATTTGACGAACCATAAGCAAATTAAGTAGGGTTATATTGGGATTAGTTTATTTTCAAGTGGATTATGTGACGGTTTTTTCTTTTGCATGTTACGTAACTGATTTTTATTGATTCTTAACAAAAAAAAAAAATCATTTGTTCACTGAAATTGATTTCTAAAAAAAAATGTGTCCTTTTAATTGGAGCATAATATTAAAAAATGTGTACTTTAAATCATTTATACAAAAAAGAAACATAAATACAAATTAACATTCATAAACGATGAGTATTCCAGTAAGAAATTAAAACTAACAAAGGTACATTCACTAGTACAATCGACACCTCTCCCGTCGATTTTTTTGCGCCTTTCCCGTCGTCATATCGACGGCATTGTATGTTCTCGTCGTCATGTCGACGGGATAATGACGACGGCTGTGCCCCGTCGGGAACAGCATTGCCGTCGACATTGTGGGTCCCACGTCCTTTTTCAGTCAAAGAAATCCGTTGTCCGTCAAATTGTTCCCGTCGACATGTCTACGGGATAGTATAATTTATTAACAACTTAATTATCAAACGTTAATTAACATTCTACTATCCTGTCGACATGACGAAGGGAACAATTTGACGGGTCAAAGGTGTTGGTCAACGTTGTATAATTATCCCGTCGACATGTTGACGGGACCAATTTGAAGGGTCAACGCGTTGGTCAACGTTGTATAATTATCCCGTCGACATGTTGACGGGAACAATTTGAAGGGTCAACGCGTTGGTCAATGTTTGTATAATTATCCCGTCGACATGTCGACCGGATAATTAAACAATTAATTATTTTTTTTGATGGTGCCGTCGATATGTCGACGGTACCAATGTTATATACAGCAAACAGGAAGCTGCAATATTGGCAATATTCCATATTTTTTCTGAAAAATTTTCCGGAAAAATCTATCAAAAACTGTAATACCTAAACCTGTAACCATAAGCTATAACCACTCAATATCAACATGTCCTAACACATACAACTCGACATCGGCTAAAACACTTTCAAATTATCGCTAAACACCCTCAAAATGCATTAAAACAAATAAGTCTACAAAACGGGGTGTGGTAATATCTAAACCTAGCTGCCATATCCACAAATGTTTCAATTCCCGTGATGTTCAAATCGCCAAAAGGTTAAACTACAAAATACTAAGATAAGGATCACGAAAATATTGTTTTAACCATAAGTACAACACAAAATATATAACCCAAATTTGTAACTCTACATCCCCAAAGTCACTCATCATGATCACTATCACCATCCACGTCAATATCATCGATCCCGCTCCTGCCAGTTCCACTCCCGCTCCCGCTCCCGCCAGCTCCACTCCCACTCCCGCCAGCTCCACTGCCTGAGCCATCCACATGCTGAGAATCAACCTGACTAATATACTGAGACCATTGCGGGTTGGTCGAGGCAAAACCCATCAACAAATCGAGCTTCTTCATCATGTTCTTGCGTTCTTCAGCATCTTCTTGGCTCTTCTTATCTGCCTCAGCAATCTTCTTATGAGCTGCAGCAAGCTCAGTAGATAGTTCGGCAACACCTAAAAACGAAAAAATCAAAATTTAAAAAGAGCCATTGCAGTACATAAATTGAGTCATGAGTAATCTATAATTAATATTATCACACTGTACATACCTGGAGGTAGAGGCGGGGTTTCTGGTAACGGTGGCCTCCTCAGGCCGGGTACTACCCTACCCCATCCGGCAATGTGGCCTCGCTGCTTGCCCTTGATAACCATGGCAAGTATCTGCTCCTCTGTGTACGCCACCCCTTCAGGCGTATTCGCACCCAGATCTCTCAGACGAACCATCTCTTCCTATTTAGTTGAAAAAAATTTGAGAAAATTAATATATATGTCGGGTTAATTACAAGATTATGTTTCAATGAATCATTAAAGTGCGTGTTTGGGGAAATAAATAAATAAATAATAAAAAAAAATATATTACTTACATACTGAGCCCGCGCCTCATCCTGCAACCAAGCACCATCCTCGTCGCAGTGTGTGTCATAAAAGCTCTGGATGAGTGATGGGTACTGGTTGTCCTTGCTGTTCTCAAACTGTATATACACATGCATATAAGATGAAACAAATTAAAAATGACAAATCAAACACTATATATATTTTAATTAAACTTAAATACTTTTAAAAAGTTAAAATTAATTACTTTTATATAATTAAAAATTTTAATTAATATATAATTAAAATTAAATAATTTTATAAAAATAAAATACTTTTATAAAAATAAAATGTGTCTTACATATTCGTGGCGAATAGCGGCTAAGGACTTGGAACCGTGGCAGCTGTACACCTTGTTCTTCTTTCGGTTCTCCTTGTTCACCGCAGCTCGCGCCATGTTCTTCTCATTCAGGTAGAACCTCATGTGTTGCTCCCACACCGACGGCTCAAGGTTCGGAGGAGGGTTTTGTCGTATGACATCCGCCGCCCCAGCCCCACCCTTCAGGGTAAAATAAGTTTTCTTCATGATGCCTTTATTGTCGGAGTAGCGCTTAGCTATATATTGATTGAGGCTGTTCTTTATAAGTTCCCAGTCGTCCTTGCGCCTGTGGGTCTCCAAGTCGAAGAATTGCTGCAATCAAATATAGTTAATATTAACTTAAAGATATAAATAAATAAACAAATTTAAATAAATATACACAATTAAACAAATTTAAATAAATGTACACATTCAAATATTAATATATAGAGATATAATTAAAAGGAAAATAAAATAACTGACCCCGAGTCGGTTCATTAAGGCAGCCCGAGTCGCTTTCTCAAGATCGTGCCAGGAGGGATAGTGCAACGGCAAGGTCCTAACCAGCTCGCCAACGTAGTTACTGAACCATGCGCGGTGGGGCCCGACATGATCATACGTCTCCTGATCCTTAGTCTCAAACTCGATCGACTGCGGGCCATATAACTCTACAGCTTTCCTTAGCGCTACGTTCTTGTTGGCTTGACGGGTCTGTGGCATGCCGCCAGCCCGACCTCCACCCCTGCCTCCTCCACCGCTAGCCCTACCTCCCCGTCGAGGTCGTCGTCCACGCGATCCTACAAATGTAGTGAGTGAAAACGTCAAAAAATAACAAGTAACAAAATTCAATTAATCAAGTTTAAGTTTCTTACCACCACCACGGCAACCGCTATCAATCTGACGGGTAGGGGAAGGTGGTGGGTCAACGGCACCGTCACCACCATGACCACGGGCGACTGCTGCTGCCATCTGTAAAAGTACAAGTTGAATAACGTATAGAAATACATGAACAAATTAACATAAGCATGCTAAATCACATTCAAATAGATACACATTCGAAATAAATATACACATTTAAAAAATCCATAACAATTTCATTCAAATAAGTGTCGTTTTACAAAAATTTAAGATCAATCTGCTAAATCAACATCATTATCATAAACATTAGTCGCAACTTCAACTTCATCATCAGAATTGTTTGGATCAGAATCTACTAAATCATAAGGATCGTCGTCTTCATCATCAATAAAATCATCGTCGTCATCAACAGGAATGATTGGTGGTGGTGCCTCAACTAACGTTGATTGACCATCGATATTTAAGGGGGACAATTCCAAAGCATCCAAATTAGCAGACAGTCGGAGATTAGATGAGTTGTTGCCATGTATCACAACATCATCGTCTTCTACCACGATGACATCCCATGTTGTGTTGTGATTCACTTCTTGGACGACCTTCCAATGGGGTGGTCGTCTAGCAGGATCTTCAAGGTAGAAGACTTCGTTTGCTTGTGTTGCGAGAATGTAAGGTTGATCTTCAAACGCTGTGCTACATGCCCAAATTTGTGTCATGTTGTTTCTAGTGTTACAACGTTCAACTCTACCTCTTTTGGCTAAGTCGAACCACTTAACTCGAAACAACACTACTTTGAACTGGGTATACGCAAACTCCAGAATTCCTTCTAACTGACCATAATACATTTCTCCTTCCTTCTCACCAGGTGAACAAATTCCGCTGTTCTGAGTTGTACGTTTTACATCGCGGCTGTGTACGACAAACTTCACACCATTGACTACGCAAGAGTTGACTGAGGTTGCGGTCGATGATGGTCCACAAGCCAAAGCGAATAAGTCGGGAGTACATCTTGGGTCATTGGCTGTGTAAAGATTACCGATCTATGAACAAAGATAAGAATACATAGAGATGAGTAATATAGTCGTTATTTATACAAGGAAATACATATAATAAGTTTACCTTCGACTCAAACCATCTAGGAAATTCTTGCTACATGTCGCTTTCAGGACGTTCACTGAAATTGTTCATGATTTTAGAATTAATCGAAAAGATAACTTGGGAAAAAGAAATTTCAAAATAAAAACGCGTACCTCTGGAACTCGTTCATGTACGCGTCGATCTCAGGACTGTTGTGAAGTACATACCATATCACTTTCTTCATTTCTGGGAGACCTAACTGAATAATTGTCTCTTTACCAGACTTTTTACATAGTGATTGGAACACCTGAAAATCACTTGTTGGGCGAGGACAACCCTCAGATGTAGTGGGACGGTTAAATTTTGTCCCAATTTCACCCCGAAAATACCGAGAACAAAAAGTTAATGCTTCGTCTGCAACATAGCCCTCCGCTATTGAATCTTCCGGCTTAGCTTTATTTCGTACATAGTTTTTTAGTTTCTTCATGTATCTTTCAAATGGATACATCCACCGGAATGAAACAGGCCCTCCTTGAAGAGCCTCTTCAGGTAAATGCATAACCAAGTGAATCATAATGTCGAAAAAAGCAGGAGGATATATTTGCTCGAGTCTGCACAAAATATTGATCATCTGGTCTTTAGCTTTCACCATGTCATTCACCATCAAAGTTCGGGCGCAAATTTGCTTAAAGAATGAACAAAGCTCGATCAATGGTGCATAAGTTTGTGCGTCCAAGTATTGCTGAAGTCCATAAGGAAGTAACCGTTGCATCATTATATGACAGTCATGCGACTTCATGCCCGTTATATTGTTATCATCTTTGGTCACTTTCGACTTGAACTTGGATCCGAACCCATCTGGTAGTTTAACTGTTTTGATGTATTGACAGAAGAGTTTTCTTTTATCCGGTGTGAGGGAGTACTTAGCATGAGGCTTTGAGCACTTCCCGTTTTGTTTGTTTCCGAGCCACAACTCCCGTCGAATGCCCAAAGCTTGCAAGTCTTGTCTTGCCGTGGCGGTGTCTTTAGATTTCTCATTCATTAACAAAGTGTTCAAGATACTCTCCAACACATTTTTTTCAATATGCATGACATCCAAATTGTGTTTTAGAGTAAGAGAAGACCAATATTCAAGCTCGTAGAAAATAGACCGTTTAGTCCAGTTCAGGTCGGTTGTAGTATTACATTTTATCTTCCCACCCCCGTAATCTGGATGTTTCCCCGGCAAACGTGTGGGCAATATTGCAAGTTGAGTCAAGATATCAGCCGAAGTATCTTTTTTAGGAGGATCTGTAAAATCAGGTGCACCATTGAATGTAGTAGTATCCCTCCTCCATTTATGGTTTTTTTTAAGAATCTTCTATGGCCAACATAACCTGTTTTGCTTATCACAAGCGTAGCCGGAGTGCCAACTTTGCATGTAGGGCATGCGTAGTAACCTTGCCCACTCCAACCTGACAAACTACTACGAGCAGGAAAATCATTGATGGTCCATAAAAGCATCGCTCTCATGTTGAATTCTTTGCCTGTAACAGCGTCCATAGTCGGGACACCTGGTTTTTTCCATAATTCCTGAAGGTCATCAATCAAAGGCTTTAAGTAAACGTCAATGTCCTTCGCGGGTGATTTAGGTCCAAGAATCAACAACGTTAGCATCAAAGTAGTCTCTTTCATGCATAACCACGGAGGCAAGTTGTATGTTGTTAAGATAACATGCCACATGCTGTAAGTCTGACTAAGGTTGCCGAACGGATTGAAACCATCAGCAGCCAACCTTAATCGAACGTTTCTCGGTTCGTTAGCAAATTCCAAATATTTACCGCTGTCAAACTTCTGCCATGCTTCACCATCAACCGGGCGTTGCATCATACCATTTACCATAGACTTTCCAGTAGCATGCCAAGTCATATGTTTTGCGGTGTGAATAGATCTGTACAAACGTTGTAGCCTAGGAATGATAGGAAAGTAACGCAACACCTTGTTAGGAACTTTCTTCCCTGTTGTATTCTTGTCTTTCCATCTACTCGTTTTACAGACCGGACAATACTCCAAATCTTTGGCACCAGTCCCCCGATATAAAAAGCAATCATTTTCACAAGCATGTATCGACTCATACCCTAACCCGACCTTTTTAAATGTTTTTTTTATAGCAGAGTATGATGGTGGGAGATTGTAACCTAACCTGGGAGGAAATACCTCCTGGAGAAATTTTAGCGTATTGTTAAATAAAGTATCACCCCATTTACCGCTGACCTTGAGATGCGTAAACTTTGACATAAAATCCAAGGTTGTCATAAAGTCACAACCCGGGTAAAGAGGCTGGGTGGAACTGGCAAGTAACTCTTCATACTCGTTACGTACAGGAGGTGTCGTTGCTTGAGTTGGCTCGTTACTTGTCTCGCCAATATTTGGAGGAGTTGGCTCATTTTGTTCATTATTTAGAGGAATATCAAGAATATCATTAAGGCACGCACGCATGTCACTCATCTCACATTGTGTTGTGTTATCTTCTATAGGAAGAGGATCCGGTTCACCGTGATCACGCCATTGTGTATAAGTTGGGTCCCACCCATTTTGGCTTATGTGGCTTTTAAGTTTGTCGAGAGATACCCATGGAACATTACAACAAAGACGACATGGACATTTTATGTTTCCGTAACTATTTAATAACGGCTTGCAATGTTCAATGAATGCGGTAAGACCATTAAAAAACTCTCTTGAAACACGACTGTTGATTGAGGCAAAAGCAGTCAACTAAAGTCAACCACGGAAGTGGTCAATATAGTCAAACTCCTTAGGCTCAATGCTCCGCGGAAGTATAGTGTTTCCCCGGGTCGTTATGTCCCGACGAGGTGTGATGGTTATTAAACGGGTATGTGATCGGGTGAATTTGGACAGGAAAAGGTTTGTGAGTGATTAAACTAGGGAATCTACAAAGGAATAGCTTAAACAAGCTATATGAATAAGACAGGAAAGTTGGAAAAACCAGAAACGTATAAAACCTAAAAACGCGTACGTTCACGTTTTAAATAACGTAAACGTACGAAATAAAAAGTGAAAACTGAAATCTGAAAACCCCCAGGGGTGAAAATGATTTTTTTACAAACTAAAAGGTAAAAGAAAATTTTTAGAAAATTAAAATTAATTTTTATATTATTTAATTATTTATTATTAATTAAATACTAATTATTACTAATTATTAATAATTAAAATACTTAAATACAATATAATATTAATTTAATGCTAGAAAAATGAAAATAAAATTTCTAAAATTATAAAATAACTAAAAATAATTTTTAAAACTAAAAATAAGTATTTTTGTCTTTTTGTTATTTTTATATTAATTAATTACTAATTAAATATTAATTACCTAATTAAATTATTTTAAATTATAAAAATAGTAAATGAACAGTAGAAATTATGAAAAAATTCCTAAAATTATTTTACATTATATAAAAGCTAGGAAAAATATAAAAACTAGGTCTTACTTAATAAAAACTAATTATGCTATTTAAAACAAATTATTAATAAATTATTAATAAAATTAAGATTAAATCTAATAAATACTAAATTACAAAATAAAAATCTGAGAAAATTACTAAAATTACTTTAATATAAAAGGTAATTAATAAAAATATAAAAAAGCTAAGTACTTAATAAAAATTTAAAAATGAAAAATGAAATTTAAATTACATTAAATAGAAACTATCACTTATAATTAAATTTGTTTTTCTTGATTTTTCTTTTACAAACCTATTTTATACTTAAAAACAACTAACTTTTGTGAAAACAAATTTTTTACAACTTAAAAATAAGCACTGTGGATGCTATTTAGCACCACAATTGACTTTTGTTGACCAAATGGTGAAATGAGCTAGAATGGGCTTAAGTGGGACCCACTATGGATGATTCAGGTCCAAATAAGTTGTATGAACTTGTTTAAGCAAGAAAAAGCCCAAGGTAACCACTGAATAAGCACATGGATCAAAATAAGCACTTGGCTTATTTGCTATTTGACTGAAATTGGGACAAACTTGTGGGGTGATTCTAAGTGGGTCCCAGGGGTTCTCAGGTCAAACAAAAGGTCAAAGCTAGAAGTATGGTAGGAGGGGGGTTGAAATGAGCCAAGTGGTGGGGCTGTGGACCACTATGGTGGCCAGAAAACCACCACCAAGTTGTGGTGTGGCTGTGGTGACCTGCTGATGCAGGGGGTAGGACTGCCCTGTAGCCATCTTTAGAGGCTTGTGGGGCCCAGGAAAAAAATCACAAAAATAAGGTAAATAGTGGAACTTGAATACAAGGTGGGGGAGTCCTAAACCTCAAAAGCTCAAAGGCTGAAACAACTCACATAAATCAAATTAATTCTTGTAATATTTGTAAAAATCTGGAACATAACAATTTGACTTTTCAAGAAAACATGCTAGATTGACTTTTCCCAACTTTGAATGAATCATACACACTAAAACTGATGTAAGAAGCTGTAAGGAGGTGATATTGATCTACCTTAACAACTTGTGATGTGATTTGAATGATTTTGAAGCATGCACAATCAACAGTGAAGCTGTGAGATTGAATCAATGAAGCTTTTGACTTTCTGCTAAATACTCTACCTCTTTTATGCTTGATTAGTTATGGTAATACCTAATGTGACTTGTGTAGACTAATTTCATCAAAGAAAACCAGCAAGGACACAGGGAACACCCCTGTTCCAAACACCCCTTATATGTGAATGTGTTCAAGATTTTCAAGGCAAAAGAACAATCTAAGCTCTAAAGCTGACACTAAGCTTACACTAATCAAATAAAAACACAAATAAGCTGACTTGAACACTTGTTACCCACAGCTACAGTAAATACAAGAATAAAAAAATGAGCTTACAGTTGATATTGTGAGGTTTCAATCAAGAACTAGGATCCAATATTACAACCTAAAGTCTCCCCTGAGACTACTAATACCATGGAATTCAAAAATCAATCCTGCAGCCTTGCTTGTCCCACCTTCATCACTGGTTTTTCATTTTCCACCATTTGATTTGAATTTTTGAGTATTTATGTAAAACAGTGTTAAGAATCGTTTAAGCCCATCTAGGATATAGTAACATTGATTGCACAGGGGAATAAGAACAATAAGAACATAATCAATATTACTCCAAGGTTTTCTTTTATTGAATATAAAATAAAACTACTATTACTACTAATACTAAACTACTACACGCTCTATGCGTTTCTAGACTCTCATTGGAGAGACTAGCTATGAATGAGATACTAATAACCAACGCCCTGCCTCCCTTTATATAATAGAGAGGCTAGGGTTTACATAAAGACATAGCTTACTATGAAAGCTAACTAAATATTTCATCTTAGGTCCTCATTGTTTCTTCTTTCTTCATTCTTCTCGTGGGTTTTGTAATTATCAAATCTGTAATTCCCAACAATCTTCCCCTATTTGATATTACAAAACAATCTGCATGAAGAAACAATGTCATCAAATAATAAGCTAAGCTGCACATCATAACTATTCTTCCCCTTTTTGTAATCATCTAATAGGGGTCTTGTGGAACTCGTAGACGCTTCCCCTCAAGTGATGCATGTAGAAACCTACTCTTTTTTTTTTCTTTTTTTTTTTTTTTTTTTTTAAATTTATTAATTTTTTAATAAGCAGTAACGAGCAGCAGGAATGAACAGCAGGAACGAGTATCAGCAATAACGAATAGTAGCAATATGGTCAAGTATATTAACAATAAGCTTCCCCTTAAAAATATATACTTGCCATCTCTTAAATCTAGTAGACTCCATGGAGTAATCACTGATGAAGAAAATCAAATATAACTGATTTGATGAAGTAGAATCTCCCAAACTTGCATCTTATTTCTTGCACTATCCACGTGACTCCAAGCTCATACTCCCATAAAAAGTATAAGTAGACCGCGACCTCTTGACACATCCTCAACTAAATGAGTCACTGAGCACTATAACGTAACTCCTTAAAGTGATAGCAAATGTACGCATTAAGCACAATAAGATGGATCGTACCCCTTTGCTAGATTCGTCAAGTCTTCATCACCATACAAACCAAGCAAGTTATCATAAAAAGGTCTTAGCCCTTTAAGATATGATAAGAACACAAAACCTAGGAAAATCAACTACAACATCAAACAAGCGATAATCAAGTGTCTTCAACAAGTAATCTTCTCAACGACATGATGATGGTTGATAACTCCGTCCTCCCTAACCATTAGTAATCTCACATGACTAGTAGGAACCAAAACCGACCAAAAGAAAAAGTATACAACAAGCCAGCAGGAACCATAAAGAAGTCAGCAAGAACCGTATGTATCAGCAGGAACCCATCAGTAGGAACCAATCAGGAGGAACCGATCAGTAGGAACCAACCATATGCATCAGCAGAAACAAAATAGAGTACCAGCAGAAACCAAAATAGCATCAGCAGCAGAAACAAATAACCCTATCAGCAGCAATGCCAAACAAAAATAGCACTTCGTTTTAACCAATCTCCATCAATTGCAAACAGATCAGATAGCGACTTGACATCATATGCAACCCTTTATAACGATTTAAATATTGCACCAATCAAGTATTTAATGAACCAGATCCACTTTCCAAATATTGACCAATGACAATATGAGATAACCTTATTCCTTAGCTGTCACACTGACCCATTAATTAACTCTTGACCCATGTCATATCAACAGTACCAACAACAAATTTAATATTAAACACAGTATTGAACTCCATGATGTCAATCCCAAACAGTACCAACATATCAGCAGTAACATTCACCAAATTACATTTACCTTGTACGAGGATAATATAATATCAATTCCAAATCACAGGCTATCAAGTCATGTGTAAACAACTTTCTCCATTGTCCTTCCAAAATTAATTCTCGTGACTTCTTGTCCAAGCACAAAGTCAATAACCAACCCATGATAAAATTTCATCCAATGACAAATC
Organism: Artemisia argyi; assembly: GCA_030686995.1. NCBI lineage: Eukaryota > Viridiplantae > Streptophyta > Magnoliopsida > Asterales > Asteraceae > Artemisia > Artemisia argyi. The sequence continues at coordinate 172,188,231 of CM060687.1, read as the reverse complement.
AGATCTATGCTATAAATAATTATGTACTAGGTAACAAAACTGAATAGATCATTATGCATACAACGACAACAGCAGCAGCAACAAATCAGCAAACACACACATTACACATGATAACGACCCATCAAATTATTGTTTCAAGAATCAGTACCATGTTTTACCACTAACCTTATAAAATAATCGACCCACTATCCACTCATTTTTAGAATCACTACAAAAAAGTGACAACTCCAATTTCAAACAAATAATTCATCATAAGCAATAATAATACTCGCCTCACTTATGTCATCCATAACTACCCCATGTGATTGATCAATCACTATCATCAGCAGGAAAACAACATCTTTTTCCCACAATAAATGTAGTACGAGGTTTAGAATAAAGCACAAAACGATAGATCTGCCAACCATCATTCAATCACAAACTTCACATGACAATCAAACGCACCAACGTATTTATTACTCCATGAATCAACAATCCTAACCAATGATACTGACCCATCAAAATAACAACCAGATACGACAAATTAGCAGCACAACGATTTTATGTAATCCTCCAATTGTATCTGGTATTTATCTTTCAAGCAGCACACGTGATCAATTTTATAATAATATGCAGATCACCTTAAAAAAAATAGTACGAGGTTACCTTCTTGTTGCAAAGTAAATTAATCACAGCAACAACAGTACTCTAAAACCTTTTATTAGATCTGCTGCATCCGTACCTTTTACCCATCTGCTCTTTATTGAAACTGCTCTAAATTGATAAACATGAACATGAAAACCTTGAAACCCTAAATATCGAGCCCCCTATTCTCTGATGCCAATTGTTAAGAATCGTTTAAGCCCATCTAGGATATAGTAACATTGATTGCACAGGGGAATAAGAACAATAAGAACATAATCAATATTACTCCAAGGTTTTCTTTTATTGAATATAAAATAAAACTACTATTACTACTAATACTAAACTACTACACGCTCTATGCGTTTCTAGACTCTCATTGGAGAGACTAGCTATGAATGAGATACTAATAACCAACGCCCTGCCTCCCTTTATATAATAGAGAGGCTAGGGTTTACATAAAGACATAGCTTACTATGAAAGCTAACTAAATACTTCATCTTAGGTCCTCATTGTTTCTTCTTTCTTCATTCTTCTCGTGGGTTTTGTAATTATCAAATCTGTAATTCCCAACAAACAGAACTCAAGACCTTAGAGTGGAACTTAAGTCTCATAAAAGCTTAAATAGGAACTGATTTGAGATAAATGAGCAACAAACAACAACTGTGAACAATTTAAAGTGACGTTTTCAAATTCACTAAAAAAAAGCATAAACTAGAATTTAAATTCAATACTGAGATTAAAGATTCAAAGAGGTTCAAAATACACTGAAATGTCTTAATAGATCACTTGGAAGCTGAAACTTAAACTGGAATTTAAAAATACATGAAAACAATAAGCTAAACTAAATTACAAATATTCCTAATCTAACAACTTTTCTCTTTCTTCCATTCTTCACTTTTATAAGTCCCAGAAGCATCCCTTGACTTTCCCACTTATGTTTTGAGCCCTAGGATGAATGAATTTGATCCTGGTTGTTTGTTCAATTTAGGCGGGAAAAATGGTTTTGGCAGGTTGTGGTTACTTGTGAGGGTTTTGTGAATAATAAAGGATCCTTGGAGTATTGTGGTTTGGAAGGGGGGACAAGGACTGGTGAGGGTGAGTTGGAGTGATGGGGGGAGGTGGAGTGTGCAGGGGTGAATAGCAGGTGCCAAGTGGAGGGTAAAGGAGGTGGGTCAAACTTTGGTTTGACTGGGTGAGGATAAAAGGGACGGGGGAGTATATTTCTTTTGGTGGTGGGTTTTTGTAGGTGTTGGGCTTGGAGATATAAGGTGGGCTGTGGATTGGAGTGATAAGGTGGATTGGACTTGGTTGTTTTATTGGGTAATAATACTTCAAGGGTCCGTTTGGTATTACAATAAACACAAGGACCAATTTGAAATTTTACCAAACATAGGGACTGAAAATGTAATTCCTCAAAAGTTATCACAAGGATCAAAATTGACAACTTTAATAACCTAAAGACCCAAAATGTATTATTTTTTTTTTCATTTTTAAAACACCGGGGACCAAATATGTCAATTTGCAAAGTTTAGGGGTCATTTTTGCCAAACTGTGAAAAACTTTTATCCAAGGACCAATATTGAATATTTTTGAATTTCCATGGACTAAAAATGATTTTTCATTCAAAAATATCCCATCAGGGACCAAATCTGCCAAAGTTTGAAACTCCAGGGACTAATTTTGTAAATTTCCAAAACTTTTGAGATTTTTCACCAAAGGACTAAATATGACAATTTATGATTTCAAAAGGACCTTTGGTAATTTTTCTCTTAAAATATGTGCACAGGGACTATTTTTGCCAAATTTTGAAAGTTTGGGGACTGAAACTGCCAATTTTGCAAACTTTGTACGTTTTTCATCTGTTTTTGCTCATTTTGCATCTAAAACATATAAAACACAATTTTGAAACATTTTTAGTATTTTGATGCATTTCTTAGTGTTTTTGTATGTTTTGCAATTCAGATTAGACCAAAAATGATGAGTGTTTGAGCACTCATCAATCCCCCACACTAAACTATTGCTAGTCCCTAGCAATAACTTGTTTTTAAAACTTGATGGATTTTAAACTCTTTACCAAAAGCCATCACTTTTGGAGTAGCCAGGTGTGAGAAGTGTGGTACACCTGATAACCGTGTGATTTTGAGCAAACCACCAGCTGTCAACAAATTTTATTAGTCTTTACCAAAAGCCGTTTGCTTCTGGACTAGCCAACTCTTGATAGAATAGTCAACATCTTGGTGAGCTGATTACCAATTATGGATTTTCCACTGCCTTTACCACAAGCCATAATCTTGCGGGCTAGCCAACTCATTCGCTTTTTAGGATATGGCGAGTTGAGGTACCATACAATTTTGGGCAAATTGCAAGCCGTAAACGGATTTGATATATCTTTACCAAGAGCCGTTTGCTCCTGGATTAGCCAATCCCTTTTGTCGGTTAGACATAGCGGACTGATAACCACAAAAATTTTGAAGCAAAAGTGATTTTTTTTTTTTAATTTTTTGAAATTTTGGCCAAAAACGGGGGTATTAGATAGTAAAATGTGATAAAATTCGCTAGAATAGCGAAATACCCCCCCCCCCCCCCACACACACTTAGAATGAATATTGTCCTCAATATTCAAAGTCCCGGCTATTATGCCGACTCTTTGAACGTAAAAGGGCAACATTACAAGCTAAGCGTGGAAAAACACAATTTTCTCACTTTATTTGTAACCACAGTGGGGGTAACTCCCCCACACTTAGGGTGAAAACCCTATAAGCATGCTACTGTTTTCGTTTACCGAGTCGCTAGCTTGACTCGACCCCGAATTCATTTGTCCTTCGGGAAGCATGATGTGGAAGAGACAATCTCAATCGGACTTTCATTCAAAATGTTTGGACAAACATATGAAGCACGTGAAAGTTCCACACCGATGAGATATAATACCGGCTCAAGATAATGATACACGAAAATGCAGGGATCAAAGCTGGTATCCTCACTCCCGAAGGAGTGAAGAAGAGAGGAAGGCACCTCGAGAACAGGCTCATTAGCCTGAGTTTGGATTTCAAGGGTTAAGCTCAAAAACATCCCGGGAGGGTGTGTGGGAATTTGCAAATCCTCATGATTGAGTGTATCTCCCCCCGGGCTATCATACTCAGGAGGACTCATGATAAGGTGATCAATGATGGGCTCAGAAGATATTTCATCAACGTCACTGATATCTCCATAAGATAAAGACTTTTCATCAGTGGGTGAATCACTAAGCCCGGTGTTGAGATAGGAATTGAGTGATGGATCATCATTCAATAAACTTTCAAGGAACAGAATATCCCCCTCAGAGTCAAGATAGCTATCATCAACTTCTTACAAAGTTGAACTATCTAGGGCAAGGAATGCTTCGACTTCTTCCATATCATCTTTGAAATCAAAGAGATAATCATCACATCCCGATGGAAGTGGATTGGTGTAAGTGAGTTCATCGGCGAACCCCTCGAGAAGAAAGTCAACATTAGAGTGGGGAAGGGATGCATCAACATACTCAATGTCTCCATAAGATAAACAAACATCACTGGAATTAGAGACAATCTCAATTTGATCATCTGGATTATTAGGGTGAGAAGGAATATCACACACTTGATCAAAAGTCCCTTGTGACTCTCTCGGGATTGGGACAAGGATCTCAACACTAGACTTTATTAATTCGTCCGATTCCTTATTAGGAACAGTGCTAAGATGCTCATCCCCCATGTTTAGAGAGTGAGTGTGAAGTTCGGGTGTGACATCAATAGACTGAGGGAGTTGAGAAGGACTAGCGTTCATGGATTGTACGAGTTCCATTTGATCTTTTGCTAGTAATTTCTCCGTCACAGTATTTTCTCCCTGATTTTCAAAGGGAGGAATCACAAATGATGAATCTAAGGAATCCTTATAAAATTGAAGGATATCAAGGGTGTCCTCGTTATCACTATCATTATCACAGTCTAGAAGAGCAGCTTGACGAAATTTGGCATGTGTTATAGCTGCTTGTTCTAAGACTAGCAATTCTTCCATGCTCAATTCGTTTCTAGCCTCTTGTTCCTCAGCAAGTAATTCTGCCATAGATTTCTCATGAGAGTCTTGAAACGATGTAACTCCTCCTTAAGTTCTTTCAATAAATCAAGAGCCTTTAGTAAAAGGTCTTGCTCAGTATCTTGAGGAGTTGTGTGAATCATTTGGTATTGTGGAGGTGGGTCTGAAAACGAATAGTCGTAATTGTTGCAAGGAAATGGATTCCTTGTTTGACAATCCGAGCTTGAGTGTAGACCTCCACAGTAATCACAACAGTAAAACTGATGTGGTTGTGGGTTGTATGTGCTTGAGTTATAATTGTTACCAGGAGACTGCTCATAGACAAGCGTGTTTCCCGATTGACAATCAGCACTGTAGTGTGAACCACCACAGTACTCACAACAGTAAAACTGCTAAGTCTCATGGTGCGGTAACTGATGGAATGAATCAGTCGTGTCATGGTAGGAATAGGGATTCTGGTTATAGACAGACCCGTTTCCTGACTCTACCATGCCACAGCTGGGGCAATTGCCACCATTATAAGGATTACCACACCAATGGCAAACAAGAAGGTGTGGATGAGACATAGAAAGAATCAAAAGGTTTGGGAGGGGTAGGGATGAAGAATCAAAGATGTGAGAGGGTAAAGGTGATTATTTTTGGATTTTTGAAGAGACATTTTATACAAATAAAAAAAGAAAATGTTTTTGTGTTTTTGTGTTCGTTGAAAACTGAGTTTAAAATGTTTTCAGGAACGGTTTTGTTTTGATAATAAGAAAATATGAACAAAGGATGGATAAATGTACAGTGGAACGAATTCCAAAATCACTAATCAGAAAAACCGTTTAGAATAGCGCGCACACCTCCCCGGCAACGGCGCCAAAATTTGATTGAGGCAAAATCAGTCAACTAAAGTCAACCATGGAAGTGGTCAATATAGTCAAACTCCTTAGGCTCAATGCTCCGCGGAAGTATAGTGTTTCCCCGGGTCGTTATGTCCCGACGAGGTGTGATGGTTATTAAACGGGTATTTGATCGGGTGAATTTGGACAGGAAAAGGTTTGTGAGTGATTAAACTAGGAAATCTAAAAAGGAATAGCTTAAACAAGCTATATGAATAAGACAGGAAAGTTGGAAAAACCAGAAACGTATAAAACCTAAAAACGCGTATGTTAACGTTTTAAATAACGTAAACGTACGAAATAAAAAGTGAAAACTGAAATCTGAAAACCCCCAGGGGGTGAAAATGATTTTTTTACAAATTAAAAGGTAAAAGAAAATTTTTAGAAAATTAAAATTAATTTTTACACTATTTAATTATTCATTATTAATTAAATACTAATTATTAATATTTAAAATACTTAAATACAATATAATATTAATTTAATGCTAGAAAAATGAAAATAAAATTTCTAAAATTATAAAATAACTAAAAATAATTTTTAGAACTAAAAATAAGTATTTTTGGCTTTTTGTGATTTTTATATTAATTAATTACTAATTAAATATTAATTGCCTAATTAAACTATTTTAAATTATAAAAATAGCAAATGAACAGTAGAAATTATGAAAAAATTCCTAAAATTATTTTACATTATATAAAAGCTAGGAAAAATATAAAAACTAGGTCTTACTTAATAAAAACTAATTATGCTATTTAAAACTAATTATTAATTAATTATTAATAAAATTAAGATTAAATCTAATAAATACTAAATGACAAAATAAAAATCTAATAAAATTACTAAAATTACTTTAATATAAAAGGTAATTAATAAAAATATAAAAAAGCTAGGTACTTAATAAAAATCTAAAAATGAAAAATGAAATTTAAATTACATTAAATAGAAACTATCACTTATAATTAAATTTGTTTTTCTTGATTTTTCTTTAACAAACCTAGTTTATACTTAAAAACAACTAACTTTTGTGAAAAGAAATTTTTTATAACTTAAAAATAAGCACTGTTGATGCTATTTAGCACCACAGTTGACTTTTGTTGACCAAATGGTGAAATGAGCTAGAATGGGCTTAAGTGGGACCCACTATGGATGATTCAGGTCCAAATAAGTTGTATGAACTTGTTTAAGCAAGAAAAAGCCCAAGGTAACCACTGAATAAGCACATGGATCAAAATAAGCACTTGGCTTATTTGCTATTTGACTGAAATTTTGACAAACTTGTGGGGTGATTCTAAGTGGGTCCCAGGGGTTCTCAGGTCAAACAAAAGGTTAAAGCTAGAAGTATGGTAGGAGGGGGGTTGAAATGAGCCAAGTGATGGGGCTGTGGACCACTATGGTGGCCAGAAAACCACCACCAAGTGGTGGTGTGGCAGTGGTGACCTGCTGATGCAGGGGGTAGGACTGCCCTGCAGCCCACTTTAGAGGCTTGTGGGGCCCAGGAAGAAAATCACAAAAATAAGGTAAATGGTGGAACTTGAAGACAAGGTGGGGGAGTGCTAAACCTCAAAAGCTCTGTGGGAAACTAGAAGGGGGGGGGGTTGAATAGTTTTACGTCTTTTTAATTTTATTATGAAAACTTAGTTTAGTTTTAAAACCTTGTTTGCTTTTAAAACTTTGATTCAATATTATGTGAACTCAAATCTTGAACAATATGAACAAGTATATCTAAGTATGAACAATAATAACAATGTAAGCTAAGTATGTGAAATCAACACATGCCTAATATAAACAATTATAACTATATATAAGAAATAAGTACGTAATCGTTTATTTTATAATCCTTAGTTATATTTTGTATGAAAACTATACTTGATCGAAATGATCAATTATATGTATGTAACCTTTTTAGTTTGATTGTAAAAACTTTGTTTTGTGAATGAAACTTTCGTTTGATCTTTAAGTAAAATCAATACTAGCACTATATGAGCAACTATATATATATATACGTTTACGTCTACAAAAGTAATAACGATATAAGCAAGATAATAAGTAAGATATGGAAAGATCTAACCGCGAGACAAAGGATTTATAGTGGTTCGGCTACAAGGACACCTTCCTTGCCCTACTCCACTCCTCGAGTCACCTACTCGATAGTTTTCTTCACTATGTCAACAAGCTCCTTATGGAGGAGAAACCTTACACACCAATATACACACCACAACTTTTTCACAACTTATTCACACCTTCTACACAACTTCTTCACACCTAGTCACTACTTAATCACAACACTACTTCTTCACACCTATCTGTCTTCACAACTATCTACTTCAAGCCTATCTTCTTCACACCAGTTTACTTCACAACTAACAACTTCACACCTAGCTTCTTCACTATAATCTAATTCCTAACTTTTCTTCTTTACACCAAACAACTAACTAATCACACAATCAATATACCTAGCACAACTATCTACAATCACATATACACAACAATCTTCACAAAGAGTAATGTAAATGATCTTGATGATGCACCAACAACTTGTATGTGGAGGTCACAACAAGTTGTAATACTTCTTGTCTTGGGGGATAGAAGTATTCTTCTCTTGCACTTGAGAGGATGAAGTTTGAATCACTTTGAAATAAAGAATTATACACTTATGATCAAAGGATTGAGAGAATAGAAATGTGGATCTAGAACAGAAAGTTTAGGAGTGCAAAAGGTGAGAAAATTATGTGGGATGAACCAGTATTTATAGGGAGAAAAATACTGTTTGGGAGCGTGGCCGGTCCCCTTAATTGGGCGCCGGTCCCCTTAATAATTAAGGGGACCGCCTAGTATAATTAAGGGGGCCGCCTAAGAAAAAATATTTTTTCTTCAGATTTTTTGTCTTCTTGTGGGGGAGGTTTTTCCTGAAGAATGTGGCCATTTTTTGGGTTGAAATTTGAATTCAAAATATTTATTTTGAATAAAACATTTCTTATAAATACAAAAATGTTTTGTATAAGTTTAAAAATGTTTGTCACACTTTAATAAAATGTAAGGTTTGTAAAAATAAAAATTCCTTTGATCATAAAATGCATTAGACACTTTGTTTATTCACACCTTAAGTGATATGGATGCTAAAGCAAATAGTTACGATTAAATACTTGTTTACGTCATAATTTGTAGTTCAATGAGTTTACGTTTTGTGATTATCAAAACATAGAGATATCGATATATGTTAATAATGTTTTTAGGCATTATTTATATCAACAATCTCCCCCTTTTTGATGATTACAAAACCTAAACTCATCAAGTCTAAAAATTAATTTTTAGACATGTATTTAGTGAGTTTATATTCACTTCTCCCCTTTTTTATAGAATCAAAAAGGTTATGCCGACTAGCTTCATAAATGAAGTTAGACGGGATGAAAGCTCCCCCTTGATGTGTGCTCCCCCTCATTCGATGGCACCAAGGGATCGAGATATGGAATGCTCGCAAAAAAAATATTAGAAGCACAAGCATATATAGAAGAATATGCAATATACAAATAACAAGCATAGCAAACAAATATTAAGGATACATAACAATTAATTCAAAGAGATTATGTTAAAGATCCTAATTTGCCAAAGAGAGCCATCGGACTTGCTTGTAACAAAAGGTTGGTTGATTAGTATTTGGAAGTGAAAATCATAAGCATATAGTATGCTTAGATGGTTGATGATGGAGTGTTTAGAATGAAGATGGTTTAGTTAGGGTGAGGTTGTTGGATTAATGGAGGTATATGTTTGGGTCATAAATGTTGGAGAGTTTGGTTGTGGAGAGTTTGTAGCGGAAGAGGTTGATTAAGGTTTTGGATGTTGTTCAAGTGAGGGTAATGGATGTGATCTAGTGAGAGGATATTCAATCCAAGTGAAGTGTTCATTGAATGCAATGGTTTTTAGGAGAAAGATGCAACAAGGTCAATTGTTGACATGCTTCTCAAGTTGATTTATGGTGATGAGGGTGATCTAGATGAAGGTGGATCCAAATTGCGTTGAGCAAGATGTAAGGCTAAAAGAGCACTAAGCTCATGGGATTCTTTTAGCGCCTCAACGAACATTAAGTGTTCAGAGGAAGGTGATGGTGGTGGAGCATGATAGTTGTCTTGGGTGAGGGTTTGAACATGCAACATAGGAATGGCATGTGAAGTTGTAGGATGTGGAGGTGATACTCTTGGTGGTGTAGACATGTTTGAGCTTGGGTAATCATGAAAACATGATATGGGTGGAAGAGATGCTTCATGAGTGGATGGTGTTTTTGTTGAATAAGCAACATGTAAAGTGATGGTAATGAGGTTGGGATTATTGTTTTGGGATTATGCATGCTCATCATAAGAAGGACCATTAGTGGAAGCACGAATGGATGATTTGAATGGATCATTTGTGTGAGAGTGAGGTTTAGGTGTTGGTTGATTATGAACAACATCGCTTGAGTTGTGAAAAGATTATGAGGTTTGAGTGTAATGTAGAAGGATATGGGTGAGTAAAGGTTTTTGATATGTAATGTTGGTGAGAAGGATAGTGAGGTGTTAGGTATGTAATGTTGAAGACATAGGAGGAATTTTGTGTTGGATGTTTGACAACATCATTTGGTTTGACGTGGTTTTAATGGAAGTTAGGCTTTCTTCTCCAAACGGGTTATTTGGTGGTTTTGGTTTAATGGGAGAGGTCATGAAGAGATGAGTATAGATTGAGAGGAATGAGAGTGTTTATAATGTAGGATTGGTGGGATTAAGGATGTATAAATTTTGATAGAGGGTTTAGGATAAAATAGGTTTATGAATTTTGGGAAGTGTAGGATGAAATGGGCCAAAAAGTAGAAAAAGGAAACAACACATTCGACCATCAGATGGCCGGTCCCCTTAATTGGAGGCCGGTCCCCTTAATAATTAAGGGGGCCGCCTTATGATTTAAGGGGGCCGCCCATCTGGTGATTCCCAGATTGCCAGAAAAGGGTTTTTGGTAGTGAATTGCAGAAAGGTTGTGTTTTTGGTTTCAAACAAGTCCAACTCTTTGAGGCAATTAAGCATATACTAATTATGTAGGCAATTATGTTGCCAAAGCATGTTAATCAAAGAGATTAAGTAAACAAGCAATTTCATCTAGCATGCAAACATATTCATCAAGCAAGTAAAATATAAGTGTTAGGAAAAAACAAGCAACATCAAGTATTTCATAACTACATAACTAGGAGGATTAATCCTAATGTGTATCAATGTGCAATAAGTGGGTAGTTATGATAGCATGGATTTCTAGACTTGTTACAAACAAAGTCTTAATGAACAAACCATGGTCCTCTTGATTTGATTTAGTTCACTTATAAGTGTCATTTATATAAATATAGATGACAAATATGAGATCACCATGCATGATTTTAAAAGAGACGTTTTTAGCATTATTCAACAATATTTGAAAGTAAGTTTTCACTTAGATGTGAGAGTTATTTGAATAAGATAGATTGGGTTTTTACTTCAAAATGTGTGAATGAACGATAAAGAATTTTTTCCCAATCTTCAGTTTTGATCAAAACAAAATTGTGGATATTGATAGTGAAAACATGTTATTTAAAAGTGGGATAGTTATTTGAAAAACTATTTTCCAAAATGTGAGGTTTTTGCATATTTTTAGAGATATTAGATTTTTGACAACAAATATCATAAATCAAATATTTAAAAAATGTTTATTAAAGATCTCATGCTCAAGAGGATTGGTTAAGCATATTATTATCTCATGCTATCGTTTCTACATATCCTATGATCCTAAAGGAAATGAAGACGATAATTTATATGTTAGATGCGAGAGTGTTGAATGCGGTATAACCTAACATCTATAGTTCCTTAGTTTTCGCACGCTTATCTAACTTAATGCCATAGTCTACGAGAGCTTGTTTCATCCATAGTTTTCCTACGCGAGGGATCTAATCCTACTTCTATATTAACGATCGATCCACTTAACTCATTTCACTTCATCACCATGAGTTTGCTAATAGTGGATATAGAAGATTTCCATTTTCTATTTCATTTGGCAATGAACAGTTTTATCTTATTCCTAGGAGAGTCAACCAATGATGTTTCTAGGTTATAAGAATATTAGCAATTATGTACTAAGCATTAATCTAACTAATCATTTATCTAAGCATGCAAATTATAGTGATGAACTTAAAAGAAACGCGTACCTTTTAGTCTTCAATGGAATATCTTCAAGCACTTCAAGTGACCATGTTGACTTATAGAAGTCATTTGTAGATGATATTCCAACTTCTTCCAAGATTGACAACTTAGCCACTTGGTCCCCATTGTCTCATTGGTCCAAAGTTGTTTGGTCCAAACATATTTAACATTTGGCTAGGATGCATGTATGGTGGTAATATTTCCCAAGGATTGTAACTTGGTTGATAATTCCACATTTAATTTCTAGTGTTATTGTAATATTGTCTATTTTGATTTCTTCTAGGTTGAGGTGTTTTAGATCTTGGATGATGATTGTTAGGTTTTCTTGGTGGTGGAGTTTTAGATCTTAATTTAGGTTTAGAGGATCCTACTTCGGTCTTTAAGGATGGTTTATAAGAAGTTTTTACTTTTTCATCATTCGCAATGGGTATTTTTCTATCTTTTGTAAGTATATACTTAGGATTTGATTCTAATGATTTTTGTTTACTAGATTCACATTCAAACTTTATACTTTTATTTTCACTAGTTGAAACATTAGTTGAAGTTAATCCTAGACCGGTTTTATCTCCCAAAGTTTCTTGAACACTTAATATTTTCTTAAGTGGGTTACTACAATTTTTAAACTTGTCAAGTTTGAAAATTTCATTTTTAAGTTTTTTGTTTTCATTTTTAACCTCTAAACATATTTTACATTTTATAAAAACTTCTTTTCCTTTTTCCAAATGCTGTAGTTCAATTTTTAATTCAAGTACTTCATTTTCTAATAGATTATTGATATGTTTTAGTGACTTATTTTTAGCTATAACCTTTTTACCTAATTTGCATAACCTATTATATTCACTATCTAGGTCTTTTTCGTATAATGATAAATTTTCGTCACTAAAGTATTCGGTTTTGGAACGTACCTCGCTTGATGTCTTAGCCATAAGACACTTTTCTTCATTTGTGGTTTCTTTCTTGTCCTCATCGCTATCACTCTAAGCACCTCCGATAAACGCCTTTTGATTTTGATCTCTTGACATCATTGGACACTTTCCGATGAGATGATTTGGATTGCCACATTTAAAACACTTCCTTTCATTATATGGTTGCCTAACATATCTTCCTTGTCTTTTGAAGAATTTCTTGAAGTCTCGTACAGCCATAACATACTCTTCATCGTCACTTTTGGAGGTTGAGCATTCTTCGTCACTAGAGTCCTTTTTAGCTCTCAACGCAATTGATTTGCTTTGCTCCATTTTTCCTTTGACCATCTCGGAGTCTTTCTTTATTATTTCTTCGTAGACCTTCAAGTTGCCGATCAATTCGTCAAGTTGTAGAGTTGACAGATTCATTGATTCTTCAATAGCCGTGACTTTAGCTCGCCATTTTGGATGAAGAGCCCTAAGAAATTTCCTAACAAAATTCTTACTAGAAGAATTCTCATCAAGTGCTTTTAAACTTGTGATAATAGTGTTAAATCTAGCAAAAGCATTATCTATTAATTCCTCCTCCGGAATCGTAAATTGTTCATATTGTTGAACAAGAAGATCTATTTTGTTATCTTTAACTTGACTATTACCTTGGTGAGTGATTAGTAAAGAATCCCAAATTTCTTTTGCGGTTTTACACATAAAAATTCTTTCGTATTCTTTACGTGGTAACGCATTGTAAATAACCATTTTTGCTTCATTGTTTTTAGAAAGTATTCTTTTTAAATCATCATTTTGTTTTTCAAAAGGTACTATTTCATCTTTATTTGTTTCGGGATTATTTTGAGTAGGTAAAAAATCACCATTAGTAATAACATGCCAGAGATCTAGATCCTTTGATTTCACATAAGTTTCGAATCGATTTTTCCAATATAAAAATCCATCACTTTCAAATAGTGGTGGTCTTTGCATAGATTGCCCTTCTAAATATTTTTTAGATTCCATAGATCGTTACAAGTTTTAAAATACAATATATTTTAAAAATCTTGCTAGACGTGGCTTCTGAAACCAATTGTGGAAAACTAGAAGGGGGGGTTGAATAGTTTTACGTCTTTTTAATTTTATTATGAAAACTTAGTTTAGTTTTAAAACCTTGTTTGCTTTTAAAACTTTGATTCAATCTTTTGTGAACTCAAATCTTGAACAATATGAACAAGTATATCTAAGTATGAACAATAATAACAATGTAAGCTAAGTATGTGAAATCAACACATGCATAATATAAACAATTATAACTACATATAAGAGATAAGTACGTCATCGTTTATTTTATAATCCTTAGTTATATTTTGTATGAAAACTATACTTGATCGAAATGATCAATTATATGTATGTAACCTTTTTAGTTTGATTGTAAAAACTTTGTTTTGTGAATGAAACTTTCGTTTGATCTTTAAGTAAAATCAATACTAGCACTATATGAGCAACTATATATATACGTTTACGTCTACAAAAGTAATAACGATATAAGCAAGATAATAAGTAAGATATGGAAAGATCTAACCGCGAGACAAAGGATTTATAGTGGTTCGGCTACAAGGACACCTTCCTTGCCCTACTCCACTCCTCGAGTCACCTACTCGAGAGTTTTCTTCACTATGTCAACAAGCTCCTTATGGCGGAGAAACCTTACACACCAATATACTCACCACAACTTTGTCACAACTTATTCACACCTTCTACACAACTTCTTCACACCTAGTCACTACTTAATCACAACACTACTTCATCACACCTATCTATCTTCACAACTATCTACTTCAAGCCTATCTTCTTCACACCAATTTACTTCACAACTAACAACTTCACACCTAGCTTCTTCACTATAATCTAATTCCTAACTTTTCTTCTTTACACCAAACAACTAACTAATCACACAATCAATATACCTAGCACAACTATCTACAATCACATATACACAACAATCTTCACAAAGAGTAATGTAAATGATCTTGATGATGCACCAACAACTTGTATGTGGAGGTCACAACAAGTTGTAATACTTCTTGTCTTGGGGGATAGAAGTATTCTTCTCTTGCACTTGAGAGGATGAAGTTTGAATCACTTTGAAACAAAGAATTATACACTTATGATCAAAGGATTGAGAGAATAGAAATGTGGATCTAGAACAGAAAGTTTAGGAGTGCAAAAGGTGAGAAAATTCTGTGGGATGAACCAGTATTTATAGGGAGAAAAATACTGTTTGGGAGCATGGCCGGTCCCCTTAATTGGGTGCCGGTCCCCTTAATAATTAAGGGGACCGCCTAGTATAATTAAGGGGGCCGCCTAAGAAAAAATATTTTTTCTTCAGATTTTTTGTCTTTTTGTGGGGGAGGTTTTCCTGAAGAATGTAGCCGTTTTTTGGGTTGAAATTTGAATTCAAAATATTTATTTTGAATAAAACATTTCTTATAAATACAAAAATGTTTTGTATAAGTTTAAAAATGTTTGTCACACTTTAATAAAATGTAAGGTTTGTAAAAATAAAAATTCCTTTGATCATAAAATGCATTAGACACTTTGTTTATTCATACCTTAAGTGATATGGATGCTAAAGCAAATATTTACGACTAAATACTTGTTTACGTCATAATTTGTAGTTCAATGAGTTTACGTTTTGTGATTATCAAAACATAGAGATATCGATATATGTTAATAATGTTTTTAGGCATTACTTATATCAACAAGCTCAAAGGCTGAAACAACTCACATAAATCAAATTAATTCTTACAATATTTGTAAAAATCTGGAACATAACAATTTGACTTTTCAAGAAAACATGCTAGATTGACTTTTCGCAACTTTGAATGAATCATACACACTAAAACTGATGTAAGAAGCTATAAGGAGGTGATGTTGATCTACCTTAACAACTTGTGATGTGATTTGAATGATTTTGAAGCATGCACAATCAACTGTGAAGCTGTGAGATTGAATCAATGAAGCTTTTGACTTTCTGCTAAATACTCTACCTCTTTTACGCTTGATTAGTTATGGTAATACCTAATGTGACTTGTGTAGACTAATTTCATCAAAGAAAACCAGCAAGGACACAGGGAACAACCCTGTTCCAAACACCCCTTATATGTGACTGTGTTGAAGATTTTCAAGGCAAAAGAACAATCTAAGCTCTAAAACTGACACTAAGCTTACACTAATCAAATAAAAACACAAATAAGCTGACTTGAACACTTGTTACCCACAGCTACAGTAAATACAAGAATAAAAAAAATGAGCTTACAGTTGATATTGTGAGGTTTCAATCAAGAACTAGGATCCAATATTACAACCTAAAGTCTCCCTTGAGACTACTAATACCATGGAATTCAAAAATCAATCCTGCAGCCTTGCTTGTCCCACCTTCATCACTGGTTTTTCATTTTCCACCATTTGATTTAAATTTTGAGTATTTATGTAAAACAGAACTCAAGACCTTAGAGTGGAACTTAAGTCTCACAAAAGCTTAAATAGGAATTGATTTGAGATAAATGAGCAACAAACAACAACTGTGAACAATTTAAAGTGACTTTTTCAAATTCACTAAAAAAAATGCATAAAATAGAATTTAAATTCAATACTGAGATTAAAGATTCAAAGAGGTTCAAAATACACTGAAATGTCTTAATAGATCACTTGGAAGCTGAAACTTAAACTGGAATTTAAAAATACATGAAAACAATAAGCTAAACTAAATTACAATTATTCCTAACCTAACAACTCTTCTCTTTCTTCCATTCGTCACTTTTATAAGTCCCAGAAGCATCCCTTGACTTTCCCACTTATGTTTTGAGCCCTAGGATGAATGAATTTGATCCTGGCCGTTTGTTCAATTTAGGCGGGAAAAATGGTTTTAGCAGGTTGTGGTTACTTGTGAGGGTTTTGTGTATAATAAAGGATCCTTGGAGTATTGTGGTTTGGAAGGGGGGACAAGGACTGGTGAGGGTGAGTTGGAGTGATGGGGGGAGGTGGAGTGTGCAGGGGTGAATAGCAGGTGCCAAGTGGAGGGTGAATGAGGTGGGTCAAACTTTGGTGTGACTGGGTGAGGATAAAAGGGACGGGGGAGTATATTTCTTTTGGTGGTGGGCTTTTGTAGGTGTTGGGCTTGAAGATATAAGGTGGGCTGTGGATTGGAGTGATAAGGTGGATTGGACTTGGTTGTTTTATTGGGTAATAATACTTCAAGGGTCCGTTTGGTATTACAATAAACACGAGGACCAATTTGAAATTTTACCAAACATAGGGACTGAAAATGTAATTCCCCAAAAGTTATCACAAGGATCAAAATTGACAACTTTAATAACCCAAAGACCCAAAATGTATTATTTTTTTTTTCATTTTTAAAACACCGGGGACCAAACATGTCAATTTGCAAAGTTTAGGTGTCATTTTTGCCAAACTGTGAAAAACTTTTATCCAAGGACCAATATTGAATATTTTTGAATTTCCAAGGACTAAAAATGATTTTTCATCCAAAAATATTCCATCAGGGACCAAATCTGCCAAAGTTTGAAACTCCAGGGACTAATTTTGTAAATTTCCAAAACTTTTGAGATTTTTCACCAAAGGACTAAATATGACAATTTATGATTTCAAAAGGACCTTTGGTAATTTTTCTTTTAAAATATGTGCACAGGGACTATTTTTGCCAATTTTTGAAAGTTGGGGGACTGAAACTACCAATTTTGCAAACTTTATACGTTTTTCATCTGTTTTTGCTCATTTTGCATCTAAAACATATAAAACACAATTTTGAAATATTTTTAGTATTTTGATGCATTTCTGAGTATTTTTGTATGTTTTGCAGTTCAGATTAGACAAAAAATGATGAGTGTTTGAGCACTCATCAACTGTCTAAACGGGTCCAACTCTTATCAAGTATCATAACTGCATTTTGTTTTGTTCAACTCTTAGTTATTACACATTCAAAATAATCGACACATAAACACATATAACCATGGAATTATTACTAGTTGTTTTGTTCACCAAGTGCAACTATGGAAGGCAATCCTAACCCACTCTTTGAATGATTCATCTCATATATGAATGTGTATAACTGATTTACTATTTGAGAAAATTTCGGCAGCATTTCCCCTCAACTCCCCAAATATGTGCATTAAAGACATATTCGTAGGAGTAAAGGAGAAACACTGTCGAAATCATCTCAAATAGTATATCAATTATACGCATCCATATCATAAATGAGACAAAACATTCAAAAAGCAGTTCCAAATAGGGGACTTTCTGAAATTAATTTCCAATAAATTAATTTCGGATGGGTTTTCTATAGGATGATTAACTTCGGACGGGGAATTTCCGAAATTAATCACTAAAATCCTAAAACATTCACATAAGTCTAACAATAACACACAAATCGACTATTTTAAGTTAAACAATTAATAGCATATATTTTAAGTTAAACAATTAGAATATAAACAATTGTTTGGTTTTCGGCTTATGTTTCATAAGCTTATTTTTTGTGACTTATTTTTGAAACTCTTTTGTTTATATAAATTTATGTAAAAACTATTTTGTTTATTTTGAAACTTATTTTTTGTGACTTATTTTTGAAACTATTATGAATACTAAGCCGAAAACCAAACAATTAATAGAAAGATATCAAATATATCTAAGGGGTTGTGTGTTTAGGCTTATATAACGGGCTTATGGCTTATTTGGTTTTCGGCTTATGTTTCATAAGCTTATTTTTTGTGAATTATTTTGAAACTATGTAAGGTAAAAAGTTTCAAAATAAGCCATAAAAATTTAGCTTATGAAACATAAGCTGAAAACCAAAAAAGCCATAAGCCCGTTATATAAGCCGAAACTATTTTTTATATAGTTACTAACCAAACAAGAAATATCCTACAGCTAGTTCAATACCAAGTCCCCCAAGGTGCTATTTGCACCGTGGGTACACAATGAGCACAATCGACCTTGGTTGTGTCGTTAAAAAAAACCAAACAACTAACCAAACACAATATCCTACTTAATACTTAATCCGTAAGCTATTACTTAATCACATTTCACAATCTGCAACAATCCCTTTTATATCAAAACCTAATATACTAACCAAACTATACATACGACTGCAAGCACTAAACTAGTAACCAAACGCTACGGGATACGAAAATACAACAAAGCATAAAAATGAAAAAAAAAAAAAAGGAATACATACTGTCTCGGCTCCTGTATCAGCTGTGGCTCGGCTGTGGTCTCGGCTGTGGCTCAGCTGTGGTCTCGGCTATGGTCTCGTCTTGGGTTCAGACTATAATAAAACATAGCAAATTAATATATCAAAAGTTTAAACAAAAAACTATTGTCGGCGACATGTCGTCGGGATACCAAAAGTTAATAAAAAAAATAAAATGAGGTACATTACCTGCTGTCTTGGTTGTCTCGGCTCTCACCCTCGGCTCTCGCTCTCGGCTCTCACCCGGCCTTACTGTGATAATAACAATTAAATTAAAAAAATTATTAAACAAAAATTAAATTAACAATAATAATAACAATTAAATTAATAATAACAACAATAGTAATAACAAAAATTAACTTAATTTAATTACCTGGCCTTACTGTTGAAGAAGGGGTTGGGAAGAAGAAGAATTAAACAAAGGAGGGGTTGGGGAAGAATTAAACAAAGGAGGAGGAGGAGGTGCACCGTGGTACTAGTGTGTGGTGTTGGACTGTGGTGGTGGAGCTGTGGTGTCGGAGATGGTGGTGTTGGTGGGGTACAATGTCGTGGTGGTGGTGGTGGTAGTGTCGGAGATGGTGGTGTTGGTGTGGCTGGTTAGGTGTGGTGTCGGAGATGGTGCTGTGGTGGATCAATAATCGCCGGAGGAGGGGGTGATTGTTTTTGCGTTTTTTTTCTAAGTGTTTGACCAGATCTGGTTTTGGTATATCCTTTTCTTATCCCGTCGACATGTCGACGGGATAGTTAACATAATTTTGTCATTTAGCATTTGGCGGGATAAATGAATTTTTCGTGAAATTTGGCGCTTTCTTATCCCGTCAACATGTCGACGGGATAAGAAAAAGGTATTAATTATAAATGCTTTTATAAAATAAAATATATATTAAGAAACTTTTTATAAAAAAATAGATTTATAACTTAAAAAAAAACTAGTTAAATTTAATATTAATTACTTTTAATATAATTAAAAAAAATATTTATTATAAATACTTTTATAAAATAAAAAATTAGTTTTATAAAATAAAAAATATATTAAAAAATTAGTTTTATAAAATTATTAACTAGTTAAATTTAAAATTAATTACTTATAATATAATTAAAAAATATATTTTTATAATTAGAATATCACAAAATAGCAAAGATATACAACTCTTTTTTTTATCCCAACCATTAGATAACCTCGAGATCACAACCGGTCAAAATTCAAGTCTTGTATCCTTGACCCAACTTTTTACTTTAGATGTTAAACAAACGAGATGAGATGCAATGGTTATACATGAGATGTTAAACGAACGACTATGGTTATACATGAGATGTTAAACGAACGAGTCGAGATGCAATGGTTATACATGAGATGTTAAATGAAGGACTATGGTTATACATGAGATGTTAAACGAACGACCATGGTTATACAAGAGATGTTAAACGAACGACGCGAGATGCAATGGTTATACATGAGATGTTAAACGAACGACTATGGTTATACAAGAGATGTTAAACGAACGACGCGAGATGCAATGGTTATACATGAGATGTTAAACGAACGACTATGGTTATACAAGAGATGTTAAACGAACGAGTCGAGATGCAATGGTTATACATGAGATGTTAAACGAACGACCATGGTTATACAAGAGATGTTAAATGAACGACGCGAGATGCAATGGTTATACATGAGATGTTAAACGAACGACTATGGTTATACAAGAGATGTTAAACGAACGAGTCAAGATGCAATGGATATACATGAGATGTTAAACGAACGACCATGGTTATACAAGAGATGTTAAACGAACGACTATTGTTATACAAAAGATGTTAAACGAACAACGCGAGATGCAATGGTTATACATGAGATGTTAAATGAATGACTATGGTATACAAGAGATGTTAAACGAACGAGTCGAGATGCAATGATTATACACACACACACACACACACACACACTCACTCTAGCAACTTATCCCACCAAAATTTTTCTACCTAATTTTTCCTACCTAACAACTCATCCTCACAATATAAACACACACACACACACACACTCATCTCACTATCTCTCTCTCTCTCTCTCTCTCTCTCTCTCTCTCTCTCTCAATCTAGCAGTTTCTGTTTTTCGGCGACACCAGCAGTTTCCGGCCACCACCTTTTGTCACCTCAACTTGTAGTTCGGGCCACCCCGGTCACGATTCCACCACTCACAACCACTCAACCTCACAACCACAAACATACACTATTATCATGGTGAAGAAGATGGCAGAATTTGAAGCTTTTCCTTGTCCTTGTGGACGAGGAGACGTGATTCTGCGAGAATCGTGTAAATCTTACTCCCGTGGTAAACTATACTATGCGTGTCCTTTCTCGCCTGGGACAACAGACCATGGATGTGATTTTTTTTATGGAAGGAGGAACGACTCACCAAAATGATGATCGGTTCTCTGGGAGCTTCAACATCAAGCGGTTCTGGATCTGCTCCAATAAGGTGCTCAAAGTGTCATGAAAAAAATCTTAGAATAAACATGTTGGAGGCACAAAAACAGGCGTTGGAGGCACAAAAACACCTGTTAGAGACAAAATTAAGGATGCTGGAGGCAAAACTTGACATGGCAACGTATCCGAACCACGACCACGCATGTCAGTCAGATGCAATACTCCGTGACTTTTTAAGTGACATGGATAAATTTCATATGTAGAACTGTTATCGTTGTTGTTGTTGTTATCGTTGTTATTGTTGTTGTTGTTGATGTTGTTTGTTGTTGTTGATGTTGTTTGCTGTTATTGTTGTTGTTGTTGATGTTGTTTGTTGTTGTTGATGTTGTTTGCTGTTGTTGTTGATGTTATTGTTGTTGTTTAATAAAATGTTGTTGTTGTTGTGGTAACGGGTGTTGAACATCCTTTATATTTTAAATACGTACGCACAAATAATAGAACTGAAGGAGCAATAATTATCAAACACAAAGGCAAACTGTTTATTTAAAACAAGCAAGAGTTCTCAACCACACGCATTTTCATACAGACTCAAACTAAACAACTCGACAAACAAACTAAACCACTCGACAACCAAAGGAAACAACTCAAACTAAACAACTCGACAACCCAACGAAACAACTCAAACTAAACAACTCGACAACCAAACGAAACAACTCAAACTAAACAACTCGACAACCAAAAGAACAGATCAAACGAAACAACCCGTTTATTTTTTTTGCGGCTACTTCCCGCTTTACTCGAACTCGCACCATCTTTTCCCTTCCTTGCTCTCATTTCCTTGATATGTGCAAACGTAGCTTCAAGATTTGTGACCCTATTTCCAATATTATCAAGTTTGGTTTCCAACGTACTTTCAGCTTCGTCGTCACCTCCAACAGCAACAACTTGAGCTTCAGCAGCAGCTTGAGCTTCAGCAGCATCTAGCTCGTCCATGTACTCTTTGTAGTACGGCTTTTTCCTACACCATTCGATAACTTGTCTCTCATCCACGGTTCAGCATCCTTAAAAGAACCATATTCTTCATAAACTGCATGCCCAAAAGTTAACATACCTTCATTAAAGAGGAGCTCGTGTGACAAGATTTTTGAGTACTCCTCTTCAACTGTGCAACCACGCCAAGTCATGTGTGTCTTGAAAGAATTGACGATTGACTTATTTGTGAGAATCAAGAATCTATGTGTAAAATGAGACGAATTTTTTTTTGTGAGAATGTATATAGGTAAAAAATGAGACGGGAATGTTTTTGTGGAGTATATATAGGGAGAGTATTTGGGGAGATATGTCACACCCCCAAAATCGGGTCCAGCGGAAGCATACGTGTAGCTGGGGTGTAACTCAATTGGTATTACAACACAAGTTCAAAAATGGTTTTCACATCAATCATTTAGAATAAAATAGTTAAGTCAAAAATATTGTATTTACATTTCAAAAGTAGTGCGGAAGTAGGCCCTTAAAAATGGTTTAAAACGGTCCCCAAACGAATAATCAGAGTCTTCTATGACCATGCCATGCCCTGCCAAAACCTCCTGTAGCGTGCCATAAGCTTAAAACCTGAAAATACATGCTAAAGTGTCAACACGAGGTTGGTGAGTTCATAGAGTTTGTTTAACAAGTAAAGTTTATGCATATGTATGAAGGTTTCCCAGCAAAGGCATCGTAAATCCACTCAGTTACAAGTCCCGCCATAAGAGCCTTGTAACCTGTGTGTTTACAACCCACTGCTACAATATATAGTTTCTCAGGATTATATTCACCCAAGGTCAAGCATAGACACAAAGGCGGGGGCCTCTTCCCAAATAGTACTACGACATCCAAGGTCAAGTCTAGACACAAGGGTAGGGGGCATCTTCCCATGAGTACTATCAATACCTCTCCTTTGACAGATTACTGGGTGCCGTTTCCCAAAGTATAAAAGTTTACTGGGTGTCGTTTCCCAAAGCGTAAAAGTTTAAACGTTTCAAGTATCAAGTAAGTATAACACAGTTAAGTATAACACAATCACGTATGTATAAAATCAAGTATAAGTGTCATCAAGTATAAAAGTAATAAAGTATAAATGTTTTAAATATTTGTACAAGTATAAACAAGTAGTTGAGCATGTATCTCCCCCAAAGAGTTAAAACAAGTGTAAAGAGTAAAAGTGGGGCTATGACTCACCTGGTGCGATAGCTACGATGACAAAAGTGGATACACAGAAATGAGGTTCGATCTCTAACCGCAACCTAATATGAATGATAGTGATCTACTTAGATCATGAAAGGATGTAATGAATGCACATGCACATGAAGTCTATACCACTCGTACTTTGAAAATAATAGTTATCGTTGAAATTCAATGTTTTCCGATACTTGGTGAAAATAAGCCCAATTAGCTTCGTAAAGACTAGTCGTGTAATAATATATAAAGTGTTAGTGTTTGGTCTTGGCGTTTTGAAAACCTTGAGATGTCATCTCATTGATGGGTTAATAAACTTTTGATGGTACGTGCCTCAACGGCTAGGAAGGACGGTTCTCCATTGTTCGTTTGGTGTAAGTATATTGTTTAGTGCGCAAAATATTCTCTATTAGAAAAGCTGTCAAAAATATATATAGTTCGTCTAGTTTCAAACGTGTATATCTTAGTCGTTATAAGCCCGTTTTCTATGTTCTTTATATTCCCGGAATCGTGGGACAACATACTAACATATTTTTGATAAGTCGGGATGGCTAGATTTAGTTTTACGCCTCGAAACAGTCGTGACAACTGTTCATCAGCAAAGGATTTTCAGAAAATAGTTTTCGTCGTTAAACTCGTTTTTAGCGTATCTCCTTCGTTATTAACTCGTTTTTATCCCCGTTTTCGGCTATAGTTTCGTATCGGAGAGTATTTTCTAAATCTTTGGTCAAAAGTTACACCCTTGCCCCTGATCTTTCCACGTTTTCCAAAAAGGGACAGCAGGTTTTTATATATGTTTAGAATCCATTTTTAATGTTCCAAACTAGTTTCTAATCCAACCAAACCACTTTCAATCACCACAAATCTAGTCTAATCTTACCATACACCTTCTTAGGGTGTCATGGGTTCCTAAACATCATAAATCAAGTGGATCTAACAAGGATCTAACTATAATCCATTTCTAGAGTTTCAAAGTTATAAAAAGTATAAATAGAGTGGTATAAACTAACATATGCATATGGATCTTGAATAAACAACATGAAACTAGAAAAATGAAAGTATGGAAAGATCAACAAGTGATCTTGAAGCTTACTTGATGATTGGATGAGAAAATGTATAATAACCTAGGGTTTTACCACAAAACCCCAACAAGGAACACTAACTAAGCTTGAATAAGACTTGATCTCCAAAAATAAATGGTTTCTTCTTGTTGGTTCATCCTTGGCCGATCCACACAAAAGAGAGAAAGAGAAGAGAGTATTTTGCTAGGAGTTTTGTTGTGTAAATGAATAAAAATGTGTGAAAGGAAGTATATATTTGGGTTAGGGGGGAAACAAGATCCATAAAAAGGGGGCTAGGGTGGCTAG
The DNA here is from genome assembly GCA_030686995.1 of Artemisia argyi. Taxonomy (NCBI): domain Eukaryota; kingdom Viridiplantae; phylum Streptophyta; class Magnoliopsida; order Asterales; family Asteraceae; genus Artemisia; species Artemisia argyi. The sequence continues at coordinate 172,163,316 of CM060687.1, read as the reverse complement.
GGGGGGGGGGCACCAAGAGTAAAACAAGGAAGAATGTGGCTAATTAATATTGTTGTCTAAATGTTGGATGAGTTAGTGTGTTTTGTGTACACTTTAGGTGTTATCGGGTACCGAGTTATCTAAAAATAAATGTTACCGAGGTGAAATAAAATACGATGAAGTTGTAAAAGTTGTAAAATAATATTCCTGATGAGAATCGGGTGTCAAAATAATTATTGGGTTGAAATATCGCAAACCGACGGAGTTATAAGCTCCGACCGTAAAATATAGTAATTGATTTTAAAACACCGGGTAAATTAATAATATAATTTTTATATTATTATTATGAGTATAAAAATGTGTTAGGACCATAGTTGAGATTATCGGATCAATTATTCAAAATAATAGTTCATAAGATAACGTTTATTAGTTTAATAATCGTACGTTTACAAAAATGACGCAACCCACGTATAAATGACAAATTTTCTCCGGAGATGAATAGTGTTTTATGAATAGTAAAATTTTTAAAACGCTTCTCAGAATATCAAACTGACCTCAAAAATGATGAATAGTAAAATGATGAATAGTGATCGATGAATAGTAACCGGTGAATAGTAAATGTGAAAGTTCGGGAAAAGACCAGAATTTACGAGTTGTGACAGTCTCTACCCCTTAAGGAACTTCGTCCCGAAGTTCAGTTAACGTTGGTCTCAGAAGTGTTATAAAGGTGAAGATTCATGAGATGAAACGACCAGTTGACGTGTTTTCAGGCGGCAGTTTACGAGGTGATAAAAAGTATAAGCGTTTTGACAATGAGGGTATACACACACATAAATGAAACATTTGGAAATTGAGTAGAGGATTCAAACCAGACAGAATTTTTATTATAACCATTCTCAGTGTTGCAAAATTCATTTCTGAGTCGGATATAGGTAGTCAGCCTATGTCCCACTATCCCGGGTTGAATATAGGTGACTAGTCTATATTCCACCGAGGTTCCATGAATTTTGAAATACTCAGCTCAGTTATACTACCAAGACGTACAGAAAGACTAAGGCAGGTGACCAAACTCGAGGTCAAAGGATGAAACTATGCAAGGAGAAACATAACAGGGGGACATATATGATACGTGAACATGCTTATATGAAAGACAATGATAGAAATCAACTAGAATAAGTGAGTATAATAAACCAGATAATGAGACACAAATCTCATCACCTAAGTCAGCAACAAACCACAAGTGAGGCTTCAGCTTGGCAGGCAGGCACGTGACGGTCACAGGGTTAAGTTTTTCGTAAAAGTAGCTATAGTCTAGGTTTTAAAACACTTAGTTCGCTATAGCCAGAGCTCTGATACCAATCTGTCACACCCCCAAAATCGGGTCCAGCGGAAGCATACGTGTAGCTGGGGTGTAACTCAATTGGTATTACAACACAAGTTCAAAAATGGTTTTCACATCAATCATTTAGAATAAAATAGTTAAGTCAAAAATATTGTATTTACATTTCAAAAGTAGTGCGGAAGTAGGCCCTTAAAAATGGTTTAAAACGGTCCCCAAACGAATAATCAGAGTCTTCTATGACCATGCCATGCCCTGCCAAAACCTCCTGTAGCGTGCCATAAGCTTAAAACCTGAAAATACATGCTAAAGTGTCAACACGAGGTTGGTGAGTTCATAGAGTTTGTTTAACAAGTAAAGTTTATGCATATGTATGAAGGTTTCCCAGCAAAGGCATCGTAAATCCACTCAGTTACAAGTCCCGCCATAAGAGCCTTGTAACCTGTGTGTTTACAACCCACTGCTACAATATATAGTTTCTCAGGATTATATTCACCCAAGGTCAAGCATAGACACAAAGGCGGGGGCCTCTTCCCAAATAGTACTACGACATCCAAGGTCAAGTCTAGACACAAGGGTAGGGGGCATCTTCCCATGAGTACTATCAATACCTCTCCTTTGACAGATTACTGGGTGCCGTTTCCCAAAGTATAAAAGTTTACTGGGTGTCGTTTCCCAAAGCATAAAAGTTTAAACGTTTCAAGTATCAAGTAAGTATAACACAGTTAAGTATAACACAATCACGTATGTATAAAATCAAGTATAAGTGTCATCAAGTATAAAAGTAAGAAAGTATAAATGTTTTAAATATTTGTACAAGTATAAACAAGTAGTTGAGCATGTATCTCCCCCAAAGAGTTAAAACAAGTGTAAAGAGTAAAAGTGGGGCTATGACTCACCTGGTGCGATAGCTACGATGACAAAAGTGGATACACAGAAATGAGGTTCGATCTCTAACCGCAACCTAATATGAATGATAGTGATCTACTTAGATCATGAAAGGATGTAATGAATGCACATGCACATGAAGTCTATACCACTCGTACTTTGAAAATAATAGTTATCGTTGAAATTCAATGTTTTCCGATACTTGGTGAAAATAAGCCCAATTAGCTTCGTAAAGACTAGTCGTGTAATAATATATAAAGTGTTAGTGTTTGGTCTTGGCGTTTTGAAAACCTTGAGATGTCATCTCATTGATGGGTTAATAAACTTTTGATGGTACGTGCCTCAACGGCTAGGAAGGACGGTTCTCCATTGTTCGTTTGGTGTAAGTATATTGTTTAGTGCGCAAAATATTCTCTATTAGAAAAGCTGTCAAAAATATATATAGTTCGTCTAGTTTCAAACGTGTATATCTTAGTCGTTATAAGCCCGTTTTCTATGTTCTTTATATTCCCGGAATCGTGGGACAACATACTAACATATTTTTGATAAGTCGGGATGGCTAGATTTAGTTTTACGCCTCGAAACAGTCGTGACAACTGTTCATCAGCAAAGGATTTTCAGAAAATAGTTTTCGTCGTTAAACTCGTTTTTAGCGTATCTCCTTCGTTATTAACTCGTTTTTATCCCCGTTTTCGGCTATAGTTTCGTATCGGAGAGTATTTTCTAAATCTTTGGTCAAAAGTTACACCCTTGCCCCTGATCTTTCCACGTTTTCCAAAAAGGGACAGCAGGTTTTTATATATGTTTAGAATCCATTTTTAATGTTCCAAACTAGTTTCTAATCCAACCAAACCACTTTCAATCACCACAAATCTAGTCTAATCTTACCATACACCTTCTTAGGGTGTCATGGGTTCCTAAACATCATAAATCAAGTGGATCTAACAAGGATCTAACTATAATCCATTTCTAGAGTTTCAAAGTTATAAAAAGTATAAATAGAGTGGTATAAACTAACATATGCATATGGATCTTGAATAAACAACATGAAACTAGAAAAATGAAAGTATGGAAAGATCAACAAGTGATCTTGAAGCTTACTTGATGATTGGATGAGAAAATGTATAATAACCTAGGGTTTTACCACAAAACCCCAACAAGGAACACTAACTAAGCTTGAATAAGACTTGATCTCCAAAAATAAATGGTTTCTTCTTGTTGGTAAATCCTTGGCCGATCCACACAAAAGAGAGAAAGAGAAGAGAGTATTTTGCTAGGAGTTTTGTTGTGTAAATGAATAAAAATGTGTGAAAGGAAGTATATATTTGGGTTAGGGGGGAAACAAGATCCATAAAAAGGGGGCTAGGGTGGCTAGGGGGGGGGGGGCACCAAGAGTAAAACAAGGAAGAATGTGGCTAATTAATATTGTTGTCTAAATGTTGGATGAGTTAGTGTGTTTTGTGTACACTTTAGGTGTTATCGGGTACCGAGTTATCTAAAAATAAATGTTACCGAGGTGAAATAAAATACGATGAAGTTGTAAAAGTTGTAAAATAATATTCCTGATGAGAATCGGGTGTCAAAATAATTATTGGGTTGAAATATCGCAAACCGACGGAGTTATAAGCTCCGACCGTAAAATATAGTAATTGATTTTAAAACACCGGGTAAATTAATAATATAATTTTTATATTATTATTATGAGTATAAAAATGTGTTAGGACCATAGTTGAGATTATCGGATCAATTATTCAAAATAATAGTTCATAAGATAACGTTTATTAGTTTAATAATCGTACGTTTACAAAAATGACGCAACCCACGTATAAATGACAAATTTTCTCCGGAGATGAATAGTGTTTTATGAATAGTAAAATTTTTAAAACGCTTCTCAGAATATCAAACTGACCTCAAAAATGATGAATAGTAAAATGATGAATAGTGATCGATGAATAGTAACCGGTGAATAGTAAATGTGAAAGTTCGGGAAAAGACCAGAATTTACGAGTTGTGACAGTCTCTACCCCTTAAGGAACTTCGTCCCGAAGTTCAGTTAACGTTGGTCTCAGAAGTGTTATAAAGGTGAAGATTCATGAGATGAAACGACCAGTTGACGTGTTTTCAGGCGGCGGTTTACGAGGTGATAAAAAGTATAAGCGTTTTGACAATGAGGGTATACACACACATAAATGAAACATTTGGAAATTGAGTAGAGGATTCAAACCAGACAGAATTTTTATTATAACCATTCTCAGTGTTGCAAAATTCATTTCTGAGTCGGATATAGGTAGTCAGCCTATGTCCCACTATCCCGGGTTGAATATAGGTGACTAGTCTATATTCCACCGAGGTTCCATGAATTTTGAAATACTCAGCTCAGTTATACTACCAAGACGTACAGAAAGACTAAGGCAGGTGACCAAACTCGAGGTCAAAGGATGAAACTATGCAAGGAGAAACATAACAGGGGGACATATATGATACGTGAACATGCTTATATGAAAGACAATGATAGAAATCAACTAGAATAAGTGAGTATAATAAACCAGATAATGAGACACAAATCTCATCACCTAAGTCAGCAACAAACCACAAGTGAGGCTTCAGCTTGGCAGGCAGGCACGTGACGGTCACAGGGTTAAGTTTTTCGTAAAAGTAGCTATAGTCTAGGTTTTAAAACACTTAGTTCGCTATAGCCAGAGCTCTGATACCAATCTGTCACACCCCCAAAATCGGGTCCAGCGGAAGCATACGTGTAGCTGGGGTGTAACTCAATTGGTATTACAACACAAGTTCAAAAATGGTTTTCACATCAATCATTTAGAATAAAATAGTTAAGTCAAAAATATTGTATTTACATTTCAAAAGTAGTGCGGAAGTAGGCCCTTAAAAATGGTTTAAAACGGTCCCCAAACGAATAATCAGAGTCTTCTATGACCATGCCATGCCCTGCCAAAACCTCCTGTAGCGTGCCATAAGCTTAAAACCTGAAAATACATGCTAAAGTGTCAACACGAGGTTGGTGAGTTCATAGAGTTTGTTTAACAAGTAAAGTTTATGCATATGTATGAAGGTTTCCCAGCAAAGGCATCGTAAATCCACTCAGTTACAAGTCCCGCCATAAGAGCCTTGTAACCTGTGTGTTTACAACCCACTGCTACAATATATAGTTTCTCAGGATTATATTCACCCAAGGTCAAGCATAGACACAAAGGCGGGGGCCTCTTCCCAAATAGTACTACGACATCCAAGGTCAAGTCTAGACACAAGGGTAGGGGGCATCTTCCCATGAGTACTATCAATACCTCTCCTTTGACAGATTACTGGGTGCCGTTTCCCAAAGTATAAAAGTTTACTGGGTGTCGTTTCCCAAAGCATAAAAGTTTAAACGTTTCAAGTATCAAGTAAGTATAACACAGTTAAGTATAACACAATCACGTATGTATAAAATCAAGTATAAGTGTCATCAAGTATAAAAGTAAGAAAGTATAAATGTTTTAAATATTTGTACAAGTATAAACAAGTAGTTGAGCATGTATCTCCCCCAAAGAGTTAAAACAAGTGTAAAGAGTAAAAGTGGGGCTATGACTCACCTGGTGCGATAGCTACGATGACAAAAGTGGATACACAGAAATGAGGTTCGATCTCTAACCGCAACCTAATATGAATGATAGTGATCTACTTAGATCATGAAAGGATGTAATGAATGCACATGCACATGAAGTCTATACCACTCGTACTTTGAAAATAATAGTTATCGTTGAAATTCAATGTTTTCCGATACTTGGTGAAAATAAGCCCAATTAGCTTCGTAAAGACTAGTCGTGTAATAATATATAAAGTGTTAGTGTTTGGTCTTGGCGTTTTGAAAACCTTGAGATGTCATCTCATTGATGGGTTAATAAACTTTTGATTGTACGTGCCTCAACGGCTAGGAAGGACGGTTCTCCATTGTTCGTTTGGTGTAAGTATATTGTTTAGTGCGCAAAATATTCTCTATTAGAAAAGCTGTCAAAAATATATATAGTTCGTCTAGTTTCAAACGTGTATATCTTAGTCGTTATAAGCCCGTTTTCTATGTTCTTTATATTCCCGGAATCGTGGGACAACATACTAACATATTTTTGATAAGTCGGGATGGCTAGATTTAGTTTTACGCCTCGAAACAGTCGTGACAACTGTTCATCAGCAAAGGATTTTCAGAAAATAGTTTTCGTCGTTAAACTCGTTTTTAGCGTATCTCCTTCGTTATTAACTCGTTTTTATCCCCGTTTTCGGCTATAGTTTCGTATCGGAGAGTATTTTCTAAATCTTTGGTCAAAAGTTACACCCTTGCCCCTGATCTTTCCACGTTTTCCAAAAAGGGACAGCAGGTTTTTATATATGTTTAGAATCCATTTTTAATGTTCCAAACTAGTTTCTAATCCAACCAAACCACTTTCAATCACCACAAATCTAGTCTAATCTTACCATACACCTTCTTAGGGTGTCATGGGTTCCTAAACATCATAAATCAAGTGGATCTAACAAGGATCTAACTATAATCCATTTCTAGAGTTTCAAAGTTATAAAAAGTATAAATAGAGTGGTATAAACTAACATATGCATATGGATCTTGAATAAACAACATGAAACTAGAAAAATGAAAGTATGGAAAGATCAACAAGTGATCTTGAAGCTTACTTGATGATTGGATGAGAAAATGTATAATAACCTAGGGTTTTACCACAAAACCCCAACAAGGAACACTAACTAAGCTTGAATAAGACTTGATCTCCAAAAATAAATGGTTTCTTCTTGTTGGTTCATCCTTGGCCGATCCACACAAAAGAGAGAAAGAGAAGAGAGTATTTTGCTAGGAGTTTTGTTGTGTAAATGAATAAAAATGTGTGAAAGGAAGTATATATTTGGGTTAGGGGGGAAACAAGATCCATAAAAAGGGGGCTAGGGTGGCTAGGGGGGGGGGGGGGCACCAAGAGTAAAACAAGGAAGAATGTGGCTAATTAATATTGTTGTCTAAATGTTGGATGAGTTAGTGTGTTTTGTGTACACTTTAGGTGTTATCGGGTACCGAGTTATCTAAAAATAAATGTTACCGAGGTGAAATAAAATACGATGAAGTTGTAAAAGTTGTAAAATAATATTCCTGATGAGAATCGGGTGTCAAAATAATTATTGGGTTGAAATATCGCAAACCGACGGAGTTATAAGCTCCGACCGTAAAATATAGTAATTGATTTTAAAACACCGGGTAAATTAATAATATAATTTTTATATTATTATTATGAGTATAAAAATGTGTTAGGACCATAGTTGAGATTATCGGATCAATTATTCAAAATAATAGTTCATAAGATAACGTTTATTAGTTTAATAATCGTACGTTTACAAAAATGACGCAACCCACGTATAAATGACAAATTTTCTCCGGAGATGAATAGTGTTTTATGAATAGTAAAATTTTTAAAACGCTTCTCAGAATATCAAACTGACCTCAAAAATGATGAATAGTAAAATGATGAATAGTGATCGATGAATAGTAACCGGTGAATAGTAAATGTGAAAGTTCGGGAAAAGACCAGAATTTACGAGTTGTGACAAGATAATCCCGTCGACATGTCGATGGGAAAAATCCCGCCATTTGTATTGACCACTAATTCACTATTATTATTTTTACTTTATTATCCCGTCGACATGTCGACGGGATTATAAACAAAACACGTAATTAACACTAATCAAATGTTAATTACGTAGTAATTTCATTTTTAATATCCTCCCGTCGACATGTCGACGGGATTATAAAAGCGGGATAAGTTCGCGCCAAAGTTTTGGCAATTATTGAGGCTGGAAATTTTGGTCAATTTGTTCCCGTCGACATGTCGACGGGATTATGTTAATCCAAAAAATTCAACGCATTTGGCTTCGGTCAAGCGGATTTTTTGTCGTTTTCTGCATTGTCCCGTCGACATTGTGTCGATGGGATAACTCTTGTCGCTTGTTCTCCTATTTCTTGTAGTGATTATCTAAACTTCTCATACATTATAGAAATAAATTACATGTCCAATTGTCGTGTGAACTTCTCATGCATAAAATCTTGTCTTGCATTATGAAGTTTCTAATATAATTTCGTAACAATGTGTTGCAACTTGCAAGGGTATATCTAACTATCTAAGTCATTGTTATTGTAATCAAGGCTTACAAATAGCAATGTTTATGAATCATAGAGCACAGTAAGTAAAGAAGTACTTTTTTTTCGACTGGTGCGTCATAGCGAAATAACGTTAAACTAAAAGTTTTTGATGAGTGTCAAGTGTGACTGTTATCTTAGGAGTCCACATCGTGATGAGTATGTCTTAAGTGTGTATCCACATATAGCTGAGCATAAAGTTTTTTTTTGTATCATTCACCTTTCACCTGTTCATGTAAAAAAAATATAAAAGTTAGTTTATTAGTTTTCCTTAGCTTGCAAAGGATATAGTTTCCGTAATGCCTCAATTCCCCTCATTTCTCTCAAACAAACAAACATTGAGTCAACATATAATTGTCCGTGACTCAATATAGGCCTCTATAGATAAACCGTATGCCAATTTTGTGATGTAATGTGATATAGGGGTTTGCATTACTTGAATGTGCTATTTATAGTTTTTTTCTTAAGTAGACACATGAAAAGACATTATTATTCTTTATTAGTTGATTATTCATTAAACATTAGACATACCTCAAAGAAGTAGTTGAAATGGTAGATATTAAACATGCTTTATGTGGTTAATAGTTCGTTTCATGACTTTAGAAATTCTTAACATTTAATTTATGTATTTAAGTTCAAGTCTTTAGGAACTCAATTTTTATAGCATTAGTTCAATTATTAAGACTCTCATTCAAAGCATCAAAACTCACTTTTAGATAGTTCAATCATTAAGACCCACTTATGTTCACTTCTAACCTTTTCATGTATAAACTAAAGAATTATGAGAAAATTATCATACCCTAAAGATATGGGCTCTATACAACCTTATCACAACATATTCTGTCATGAAATATGTCCCTGATGTAGTTCTTGCTAGCCCAAAGTCACAAATTGCTTGGTTTCAAATCACCGTGTAAAACATTTGTTGTTTCATTCCATGGAATAACTGATCCACTTACTTCAACAAAAAACCCTGAAAACAAAATTAAATGCCTTTGATAATAATCATATTTTATCAGTTTAATATATGACTTAATTTATGCTTACCTCACAGTGGTCATCTGTTAGTAACTAAGAAGAACATATAATATGGTGCAGATCTATGTCCATTAATACAGACATCATTAAACTTATGTTTATCTGGTGGTCATATAATGTACATGTCCTTAATTTTGACAATCTGCAAAGTATTGGTTCATTAGACTCTTAACTTCGTAGCGTTGAAAAATAAAGCGCAGTTTAGTAAACAACTGCATAATGATCAATGACACGATGAACATATATTGCCATGATCAATATGGCAGAGAAGTTTGATTTCCCGCAGTGTCCTCTTAGCATCGATACTATTATCAAATGCCATAACAATCTTCTTGGTTACAAAGTCTTCTTTTGTTAAGGCATTTTTAGCACAATTGTAGTGTAAGCAAGAGGCAACATCTGGTTATGATAATAGTAACATAAAAGAAAATTCCAGTGATTAAATTATGGAAATTAATTGCTAACGCTTTAAAGATGCAATAAGCAAAAGTAAACTTACTTAAATGGCAAAAATTTCTATTAGGTTCATGATCTCTTCATCAAGTCTTTCAATTAATCAAAGCGATGCAATAAGCAAAAGTAAACTTACTTAAATGGAAAAAATTTCTAATAGGTTCATGATCTCTTCATCAAGTCTTTCAATTAAAAGACCCTGCAATGTGAAAATAGTTGGTATTAAGACACTCTTATAATAAATTTCAAAAATACCTTAGCTCTAAAAATATTGTATATGCAGCTATAACAAAAGGATGAAAATCAATAGGTCATTTAATCAATTTTTTAGGTTCCTCCACAGTTTCCTCTTGAACCTTAGGCATTAGGCTTTCCCTTATCACCAAAGCAAAGCATGGATAGAATAATAAATCAAGTTAAGCAAAATAATAGATGTATATATATATATATATATATATATATATATATATATATATATATATATATATATATATATATATATATATATATATATATATATATATATATATATATTGATCAGAGTAAAAAGATCATTAAGAAGTTCATATGGAGGTTGCAAAATGGCCAAGGGTTGGTTAATAAGAAGTAGCTTGAAACCCATGAAGATAAAAGAACTATAGAATAAATGTAACTTCTTTGGCAAGGGAAAATGATTATACCTTTTTTACCACACTATCAATAATTAGAGAGAAATATGGAAAACGTTGTTGTGAGGAGGGAAGTATAAGGTGGTGGTCTTTATATAGAGGAGTGAAGGCAAGATGTTGTGTAACTTGTAGCAAGTGAAAAGACCAAAGCATTAAATAAGGGATACTTGAAAAGAACTTGGTTATTGTGAAGTTTAATTCATATTTATGCATCCTTCCTTAAAAGCTCTTAAAAGACTTCAAATAAGCTCCATATGTATGAAATTTCTTAGCGTAAACTACATATTAGAGTTTCTTAGCTTGTGACATTAATACTCACATTCAATAGGGGAACTCATTCTTTATAGATATATAGAATATAGATGTAAAATTCAAAAAGTGATGTTTTTTAATTGTTAATTTTTTGGTTCATTAATTATAGGTTCATCAGTTATTGACTAACTGATGAACCTATAATTATAGGTTCATCAGTTAGGTTCATTAATTTTTTTGTTCATTAATTATAGGTTCATCAGTTAGTTTATTAGTTATTGACTAACTGATAAACCTATAATTATAGGTTCATCAGTTTGGTTCATTGATTTTTTGGTTCATTAATTATAGGTTCATCAGTTAGGTTCATTAATTTTTTGGTTCATTAATTTTTGTGGTTCATCAGTTATTGACTTTTAGCTATTATGTTATCATAGGTTCATCAGTTTGTCTATTTTATCTATTATGTTATCATAGGTTCATCAGTTAGTTTATTTGTGTTATCATAGGTTATATGTTCATCAGTTTGTCTATTTTAACTATTATGTTATCATAGGTTCATCAGTTAGCTTGTTTTTTTGGTTCATCAATTATTGACTTTTAGCTAGTATGTTATCATAGGTTCATCAGTTAACTATTATGTTATCATAGGTTTACCAATTTGTTTATTTTAGCTATTATGTTATCATAGGTTCATCAGTTAGTTTATTTGTTTATTTGTGTTATCATATGTTATATGTTCATCATTTAGTTTATGCTTTTTTAGTTGATGAACATTAGTTATTTTTGGTTCATCAGTTATTGTCATATGTTCATCAGTTTTCTAGGAAAGCACGTTTTTCATTAGTTCATCAATTTTCTAATAAAATCATAAAGTTCATCATTTCGCCAGTGTATTTTTTAATAGACATAATGTTCATCAGTTTCTATAAAAAAAATCATAAAGTTCACTAGTTCACCAGTGTATTCTTTTAATAGACATAAAGTTCATCAGTTTCTATAAAAAAATCACAATGTTCATCAGTTAAAAAAAGCTAAAAATAACAAAAATAACAAAGATATATTGTGGTACACCAATTAGTGGATTTAAATGTACTTTTATAAGAAAAATCTCTTTTAATCATTTTATCAAACACTTTGTGTGCACTAAATATGAATAAGGCGTTATCTTTAATGTGCGATATCTCACTCATATCATATCGGATTTGAGTGATTCAAATTTCTGAGTAAAGAATGCCCAAAAAGCTAGAACTTTCGTATTTTAAGTTTTGCAAAATTCGGTCTTTAAACTAGACAAACTTAGAGCCGAAAATACCGAAATTTTCAAAAAAATCAACACACTTAAAAAGTTGAAAAAAAAATTGCGATTCACATATCATAATGGATACCAAATTAAAGAGAATTAAATTTTAGAAATTATAGTGAAATCGATTTTTCATAAAAGTTTGTCATTTGAAACTTATTTACATTTGAAGTTTTGAGGTGGATAAGAGGCTATTTTGGACGTTTTTGGAGCATAAAGTGAAGAAAACGACAAAGTACCAGAAATCGAAGCTGAAGATACAAGGTGACGGCGTCAAGACTTCCTTCTTGACGGCGTCAGACATGAAGAATAATTTATCGTAGCTGGTGACGGCGTCAGATGGAGAGGTGACGGCGTCAAAGTGGCCAAGAATAAAATACCGAAGGTGGTGACGGCGTCACATAGGCCGTCACAAGTGGATCTAGGGCATCCAAGGAAGTATATGGCGGCGAGTTGACGGCGTCAGATTTAACTCTTGACGCCGTCAGAACGATTTTCCTATATATAGTTTTCTAGTTTTTTCATTAAAAAGAGGGAGAAGTTTTGGTGAAACCCTAAAGACGATTTTGGTGCCTCTTTCACAGGTTTTTCAAGGGTTCCAAACCCTTGAGACCTTGCATTGTAATTGAGATAAGTGTACTTTCAATTCAATCAATATGTCTATGTGTTGGTTGTTTATCTCTTGTTCTTGTCTCAATTCTACTATGCTAGGCTAGATCTCTCTTGTGTTTGCTTAGATCTAATGAAACCTAGATATTGATTATGTGTTGATTACTTGTCTATTCTTGTTTTGAATGAATGATTTATATGTTAGGCTTAAGAAAACTGGCAGATCTCCAAATGGTAACATGCTTGAACGTCTTAAGAAACATGAACCGAGGCGTACTAGGTCTTTATTGGTTGTATTTAATGCATGAGCCACTGTTTACAATCCCTATAGTTGTGCTGGGTCATGGTGTAGGAGGAGATAAGAGCTCATAGAGTTAGGGAGTTATGTATGCCACCCCACGAATGGTATTAAGGAATACAACCCGTCATTCATACAAGTGTAACAAGTAATTAACATGTAAAAGATATCTAGGGAGTAGTGAAGTCTAAGTAAACACAATTTCTCCAACCACTGCTCACAACCTTAGTTTAATTAGTTTAATTTCATTTTCATTATTTTATTTTAATTATATCTTAGCTTTGGGTTAGTTGAATAGCAACTAATTCCGCCCACTCCTTCAACCAGAGATTTTACTTGCTTTCATAAAATATAAAAACACAAAAAATAATCATCTCTCATCTCTAGAACTATTAATTAGGTTTTCTAATCCTAGCGACACTATTCCTAAGCTGAACGATCAATCCCTCGGTACTTGTCACTATACTATACTACAACGATCAGGTACACTGCCTGGTGGGGGTTGTAAGCCTTGCGAGATCCCTCGAGAGGTAAAGCAAGGTGCGATTCCCACGCATCAAGTTTTTGGCGCCGCAGCCCGGGGAATAGTTATTGTCTAGGTTAGGATTTCTTTTTATTAGGTCTACTTGCTAGATTCCTTTCTAGTAAGATTTTTATTTTTATTTTTAGGTCTTCTTTAGTCTATCTTGTTTCTTCGTGCCTTTGTTCGTAAATCTTTACCATCCGACATCATGGAAGGTGGTAACATCTTTGAACCCATCATCCCACCACAACAAAACCCACCATTAGAACCCCTTAGGCCCCGAACCTTAGGAGAGTATTCCCGACCTAGCCACCAAGGCTACCGAAACACCATTGAGCTCACCGGAGCCAATGTGACCCCCTTGCGATCCGACACCATCCGGTTGGTGCAAAGCGGATGTGCATTCCATGGACTTCGTTCCGAAGATCCAAACCAACACCTTAAGGACTTCCTCAAAATCGTAGATTCCATAGACCTAGGTGTTGAAACTAGAGAGACTACCCGTTTACGCCTATTCCAATTCTCTCTACGGGATCAAGCTAGTTAATGGCTTGAGCGTTTACCCGCGGGATCCATCACCACATGGGATGATCTCACCACTCGTTTCCTTGCTCAATTTTTCCCACCGGGGAGAACTACTAAACTTAGGAATGACATCTTGATGTTTCAACAACGTCAAAATGAATCTCTTTATGAAGCATGGACTCGTTTCAAGGACTTACTCCAAAAAGTCCCTCATCATGGCATAGATCTTTGGCTCCAAGTCCAAATCTTCTATGACCATATCGACATCTCCACGAGGCGAACCATTGACCAATCGGCCGGTGGTAAGCTACGTGATCTTAGTGCGGAACAATCATGGGAACTCATAGAAGACTTGCTCTCTATGACAACGAAAGTTGGAATGATCCCCGTGATTTGAACAAAACGGTCAAGGCAATATCTTTGCCTTCGAATAATTCAAGCACTCCCGACCGTAGGATCATGGAACTTGAAGGTCGAGTCAAGTCTCTTATGAAATCTTACGGAGCTCATAAGCCTTCAAGCCAAGTAAGCAGAATCGCTTCTACATGCAAACTGTGCAATGGCCCTCATGAGACCTACAACTGCATGGAACTTCCAAAACGTGCTTATAACGAATTCACATCATCACACGTAGGGCAGGGCCCTCGAACTTCTGCCGAAGCATATGAGGCATGGAAGGATAAACCTAATTTTAGAGGGTATCAAGCACGAAGTGTATCATTCAATGACTCCTCACCACTCATTTGGTCCGAACATTTTCCATCGCAAAGTACCCCTAGGCGAAGCTGTGAAGATGATTTAAAAAAATTCATTCTTTCTCAAGAACTGCAGCTCACTACACTCGAGACAAAATTCAAACAACAGCAGGCTGACGTGAACAACAAGATTTGTAATATGTTGACGGCTATCAAAGAGCATATTGATAATAAGCCCATTCACGTTGATGAGGTTAAGTCTGCTACCGTCATGAGTCCACCAGCCTCCCCTGTAAAAATAAAAAGTCCTAGCAAGCTATTCAAACATCTATCTCCTAACGAAAAAGGACCTATCAACTCCCCTGGACCAATCCACTTCGTAAACACCATCACCACAATATCAACTGCAGCATCCGATCCAACCCAACAACAAGCTGACAAACTCAGTCAGATAGCGAAGGATGAAATCTCAAAGGTTGACCACGCTTCTGCAAGGAAACTTACCAACTCACCCGAGCAATGCACCGCGCAGAAATCCGACAAACCGGATGAAATGAGCGAGACATCGGAGGAACAGGAGAAAGGCCCAACCATCTTGAGTAAATCTGTTATAGAAGAAGCCGGAATAGAGGATGTTATTAGTATAGGTAGCAATCAAACCGAGGAGAGCGGCTCTAAACTTTTCAAAATCTCCTGTACCATTGAGGGAAAGGTCTTAATTGATAGTCATATAGATCCTAGCTTCCCAGTCAACGTAATCCCACTTTCCCTATATCACAAGGCTTTCCCAGAACACACTGTATGCAAAAGGGTAGTAGAGAATTTGTCAATTAAGATTGGAGAGCTTGTTTACAAAACTGACCTCACCGTGGTTGATGACGTGGACCCCCTCGCCAATCAAACAATAACCAACCTTGTCCTTGGGATGCCATTCATCAATGAATCGGGAGCAATCCTTGACGAGAAAGATGGTAGTATATTACTCACCAATGGTGTCAGGACGGTGATTTTTCGTAGGGATGGTAAGGAGGTTTATGAGTATCGTCCCTCCCTTGAGGGGAATCTATATGGGTCAAAGGATGGAGAGTTGAGAAAGATCAAACGACGTGATCCGAATAACCTAAAAATCCCTTGCATGATCGGTCATAAGTACTTCGAAAACATATACATTAATGTATTCTTGCCAAAGAATTTCATGTCCTTGTTTCATTATAACAATATCTGCAGATGGGGGATGATTTACAAGGGAGAGAAGGTGGTTGGTAAGGATCATGAAATCCAAGTGTTCGTAGGAAATATGGCATTCCCTATGGAGTTCACGATTGTGGACAACATAAAGGACTTTGTTGACCCTAGGCTATCGCAAGTCGTCTTTGGAGCACCCTTTTGTGACATCACTAAGTTGATTATGGATGACTTGAACGGAATCATGACTTTCACTGACGGGATTAGGAGGATTTCATACCAAACGCTATACAAAAGAAGAGACCTTAGGGAAATAGATTGCGACGGGCTCGATGTGATGAGCTCCCAACTTGTCTTGTGTGATGATGATGTTAGGAGAGGGTGTAGAAATATTTCTGATTTATCTTGTGGGTTCTTTAAAGATGTTGGAAAGCTTGGCTCTAAGTATCGACGGGATGTTTTCGAATTCGAAGATCCGAAGTACTTACACTATGAAAGCGATACTAGTTTAGAAGACGACCTAGAGAGTGGAACCAATGATGAGATCACGTAGTAACCCACGACTTTGAGTCTAGCTACAAGACTCGTAAATAAAGAAAAGCGCTTCTTGGGAGGCAACCCATGTTTTGTGTGATTTTTATTTGTTTGATTGTTATTTGCTTCCGTATGCATGTTTTATTTTTTATTGTTGGATGATCATGTTTCTCTACTAAAAAGTGGAAATACTTTATTATGTTGTTTAGCCTAGTCTTAACTTCAACCTAGAGGTATTTTTGCAAAAGATAAGTGTAAGGGGAAACCCCAAATATGTTTTTAAGAAACAAACCGATCATGATTCTCCACAATATTAAATGAACATGTATATTCGTATTTGTTAGAGTCAAATGCTTGTATCGAGTCATAATGAAGTTTTGCAGGATTTTCCAGGAAGTAGGACAAAGTTTTTCCAGAAATTTTCCAGAAACTTAACATAAGAATTTCTGCAGGTTCATTCTGACGGCTTCAGGGAATTGCTCTTGACGGCGTCAGGAGTCAAAAATCTGGAAATTTTACCGGTTTTGTTTTTTCTAACGGAGTCTTATGGTTTTTGTGAATTATTAAGTTTTATAATCTCCAGAAAATCTGCAAACTTCATTCCACAAGCATTATATCTTACTTTGTTTTCTAGGATTTAGTAACTTGTATAGGATGCCGCCGATTTTACGCGAGGTTGCCTTGTCTACTTTTGTCAGGATTTACAGGTTATTTGTGACAAGAAGATGATTTATATTCTGGAAGGGAAGCTTTGATTGTTCGTTTTCTTGGAAGAAGATTTAACCTGGTCAACTAAAATCCATACCGAGCGAATCAGGGGAGTATTTGATTTCATTCTCTTTACTTTTTAACTTTTACATTCTTTACTTGAACATTGGGGACAATGTTCATCTTAAGTGTAAGGGGAGGGTAAAAAGATGATACCTTACATATGCACTTTCGCTTGAGTTTGTTTTGTTTGATAGTAGATGAGTAATAAAACTATGAGAAATACTTGTTAGTGTAATTTTAGCGCCAAATTTAAAATTTTTTACAACATTTAAGAGTGAAACTTTAGCCATAGCAAGCGTCTCATGGATAGGAGGTTGTATGACTAGCACATAACCGTATATTCAGAAAAATTTTCCACCCAAAAATGTGAGGTTCGCCTTTAGATTTGATAGGAAAAGCATTTACTATTAGTGCTTATGAGTGTACCGGTAGCATTTAGATTCTAGAACTTGCGTTAGTGATGCATCCCGAGACCGCTAGTGAGACTACATTCGTGTAGTAGGATTTACTACATGATAAGAGGCATTAGGATCACCCTTGTGTTAAACCCGTATCATAATTACTTGACCATTTAAGTCATATTACTTGGCTAGTTAAGTCAACTAATTTTTCCCACACCCTTAGCGTTGTACTCATTTTTAGTACACGATACCCCTAGTACACCCCTCCGAGCCTATCTTTTCGTTTCTAACTTTAAGCATCTTACTTAAAGGAAGAATTTGTTACACCCCACTTAAATGTACAACCAAATCGCCTTAGCCTTCTGTGTATGCGCTCATTTTTAGTGCATTATTGTTATTTGTTAAACCCTAAGTTAACTTTCTAATTGATTACATGGTTGCTAAGTCGAGTCATATCCTTGTACATATTGTTTTGGGACTATTGGGACTCATGGGTAAGTATTTATTTTATGGAGTAATGGGGAAGAACATCACTTATTACCCCCATACGTGCGTTAATCTTAAAAGTGCTCCAAGTGTTTTAATTTTCTTAATTCGAGTCATTAGATTAGTTTAATGTAAAGTATGTAAAGATTCAAGTGTAAGGGGATTGCTCAAACCCCTATGATGTATTATTTTGGATGGTAGAGTAAGAGTGTATGCAAAAAAAAAAAAAAAAAAAAAAAAAAAAAAAAAAAAAAAGAGAAAAAACATACGGACTACCATCCCGTTTTTATTCTATGTTCATTTTATGTTTTTGTTATTTTTCATTTATTAGCTTAAGTCGAGTCTAGTCTTGGCTTAGCAACGCCATCTTGTACATGTAATTAACTAAGATTGTTAACTCGCCACCAGTAAAACTTCCTTTATCCAACAAAACCGTGTAATTCATATCCCTACACCTAACGTTATAACCCTTTAAAAGACCTCTTTGATAGTTTATCCTAGGTGCTTACGCCATGTGGTGGAGGTTTGATCCTTTCCCAAGCCTATGGTAATCTATTTTGCTATGACAGGTAGTGAGAGATATCTTCCATTTCCATAATGTTATATTACTTTATTACACCCGAGAGATGTGAGTATCTAAACACTATTTGTGAGGTGCTTGTGTATGACCTCCGTGCTTGTCTATTGGTCTTTAGTGGAACGATTATTTGTTGTAATTACTTTTATATTAGTGGTAAATGACCCCTAACTTGTCTTTTGAGTAGAATAAAAGCTCATTTGCTTGAGGACAAGCAAATCTCAAGTGTAAGGGTATATGATGAGGCGAAAAATGATCCGTTTTAAGGGGGTCATTTAAGCCCGAATCCGACTTTATTTGATCAAATATTGCCTTAAATCGTTCCTTTTGTGATTTTAGGTGTTTGGAGAGTGAATTCTGGAAAAGAGGCTATTTTGGACGTTTTTGGAGCATAAAGTGAAGAAAACGACAAAGTACCAAAAATCCAAGCTGAAGATACAAGGTGACGGCGTCAAGACTTCCTTCTTGACGGCGTCAGACATGAAGAATAATTTATCATAGCTGGTGACGGCGTCAGATGGAGAGGTGACGGCGTCAAAGTGGCCAAGAATAAAATACCGAAGGTGGTGACGGCGTCACATAGGCCGTCACAAGTGGATCTAGGGCGTCCGAGGAAGTATATGGCGGCGAGTTGACGGCGTCAGATTTAACTCTTGACGCCGTCAGAACGATTTTCCTATATATAGTTTTCTAGTTTTTTCATTAAAAAGAGGGAGAAGTTTTGGTGAAACCCTAAAGACGATTTTGGTGCCTCTTTCACAGGTTTTTCAAGGGTTCCAAACCCTTGAGACCTTGCATTGTAATTGAGATAAGTGTACTTTCAATTCAATCAATATGCCTATGTGTTGGTTGTTTATCTCTTGTTCTTGTCTCAATTCTACTATGCTAGGCTAGATCTCTCTTGTGTTTGCTTAGATCTAATGAAACCTAGATGTTGATTATGTGTTGATTACTTGTCTATTCTTGTTTTGAATGAATGATTTATATGTTAGGCTTAAGAAAACTGGCAGATCTCCAAATGGTAACATGCTTGAACGTCTTAAGAAACATGAACCGAGGCGTACTAGGTCTTTATTGGTTGTATTTAATGCATGAGCCACTGTTTACAATCCCTATAGTTGTGCTGGGTCATGGTGTAGGAGGAGATAAGAGCTCATAGAGTTGGGGAGTTATGTATGCCACCCCACGAATGGTATTAAGGAATACAACCCATCATTCATACAAGTGTAACAAGTAATTAACATGTAAAAGATATCTAGGGAGTAGTGAAGTCTAAGTAAACATAATTTCTCCAACCACTGCTCACAACCTTAGTTTAATTAGTTTAATTTCATTTTCATTATTTTATTTTAATTATATCTTAGCTTTGGGTTAGTTGAATAGCAACTAATTCCGCCCACTCCTTCAAAACCAGAGATTTTACTTGCTTTCATAAAATATAAAAACACAAAAAATAATCATCTCTCATCTCTAGAACTATTAATTAGGTTTTCTAATCCTAGCGACACTATTCCTAAGCTGAACGATCAATCCCCCGGTACTTGTCACTATACTATACTACAACGATCAGGTACACTGCCTGGTGGGGGTTGTAAGCCTCGCGAGATCCCTCGAGAGGTAAAGCAAGGTGCGATTCCCACGCATCAACATGCCACTAGATGATAGGCTTTCTACACTTTTTAATCTTTTTCATTTTTCAAAGGATCGCAACTCTCATTAATAGGGATGGCAAAAGCACCCGAAACCGACGGGGAAAACCGAAACCCAAACTGGTTGGGTCGGGTTCGGGTGCAGGTTGGCGGGTTTGGATGCGGGTTTGGGTATTGATATAATTTTTTAGCCGGGTACGGGTTCTGGTAATACCCGCCCGATTACCCGTACCCGTACCAGTTTTCGTTTACCCGAATCTATACCCGCTTTATTGATATTATAATTAACTAGAATATATATGTATATACATTATATGTAATTTCTTCCATTATATTTTTTTTATATACGTATCTCTATTACATAACATATTTTATTCTGTACATGAATTATTTAAAAGCGTTAAGTCATTTGATACGATATTCATTTTCTTTAACTTTTTAAAAAAATGAATATATTAAGGTGTTTCCCTTTATTTTTTCTGTGGGTTTTATATGACTGAATATTAATACTGCCATTTTGTCCATATCATATTTAATTGGGGATAACCGAAATCCGCGGGGAAACCCGAAAAACCGATGGATAGTATTAATCGGGTATTCGGCGGGTAATGGAGCGGATACGGGTTTGGATATTATAAAAGGGTGCGGGTGCGGGTACAGGTACACTAAAACCCGCCCCGAACCCGACCGTTGCCATCCCTACTCATTAACATTAAAATGCGTTTGTATGTGAAATTGTTATGACGCAAATATTTTTATTTTTTAAGTTGTATCATTTATATTGCGTGTGCACTATAAATAATTAATAAATTTATATGAACGGTATGTATACCAATTATTAATTATTGGTTAGTTGCCATTCATGATATATTAAAAATAGATATATGTTTGTTAATTACATATATGGTATATATAAATGTTTAATCTAATTCATTGATTAAACTCGATAAATTTTTGCATGTCTCAATCACGAATTCGTTTTGCAAATCGTAACACTCAACTTACCTTTTTATTTCTTTTAATAATATTATTAACATAATAATAATGTTTTTCAAATATGGTAACCGTTACTCATTATATAAATTTATTATCCCCCAATAACCTTATACTAGAAATAAAAAATTATATATATATATATATATATATATATATATATATATATATATATATATATATATATATATATATATATATATATATATATATATATATATATATATATATATGGGATAAATAGTACAATAGCCCAGTTGCCCAACGGTTAGGCATATCTAGCCCCTTTTTTGAAAATTCCGTATTAGCCCGGGCAACTTTAAGATTAGGCAACTTCCATCAAATGGAGACACGTGTCGCGTATATGTATTTTGGACAATAGTTTTTAGTTGGCAACCGTAATAGGGCAACTGGTTTTTTGGTCATTTTACACATTATACACTATTTTGCCCATTGACTTTTGCTAGGACCGTATACGAAAACAAAATAATACGAAGGAAAATAATCATAAACTTTAAAATCAAACAGTCTTTCCTGTATCACCATTAACCACTTCTTCCCTCCATATTGACTCACTATTATTTGAATCTCCAATGTTCAATATCCAATGTTCTTGCAATATTATTTCACTTACTGAATCTGTTCCGGTTAATTTGTATGTTTCGCTGATTCGCACACGCACTTACTGTTCATTGAACAGTGATTACACAAAATTAAGTTTACCAATGATGGTTGATGTTATCAGTTAGAATGTGGTATAACAGAGTTTGTTAATTGTGTTATTGTATTGCCCTGATTGACCCGAAAAGTATTTGATTGTACAATTTTTCGTTGGTTTATAGTTTGTTTGTCAATTTTTAACCGTTTATGTGGTTTATGATTTCATTTGTGTTTATAGTTTGTATTTGATAAGCCCCGAATTTATCCACTTTAGTTGAGAGGTGTTTGTTGTTAATGTATCATCACTTGTAAGGTGGAAACTGTACTGGAAATATGGGGTTAATGATAGACTGGCCTGAGTCAACTAGGGTCATAACCACTGATATACGCGTATACAAAACTCTCTATTTAAATGGTCAAATACCAAGGGGTTGTACTTAGGTTCCAATTAGGCATTCAATGATTATTAAATATGCGTTTGTATGTATCAGCTAAACTGTTGGTGATAGTGTTTACGGCACCTGTATACGTGTCTGCATACTAAATTTGTTATGTATTGTAGGTTGGCAGTGAGCTTATGTTTTCGTTTTAGGAGCAAACTGAACTATTATTGGTTAAAGTTCAAGTGGTTACCTCTGCAAGGTCCGTTAGAAAGTCTAGTGTTTTGAAGTTGACTTCATGGTTGGTTAAGCTACATGCCGGTAAATAATTTATTTTGTGGGTCGATGATACTTTATGTAATGGTTCGAAATGTTCCAAATTTTCCCTATTGTTGTTGGTGTATGGTATGTTTATAATCAACTTATTAATAAAGTAATATTAAGTCTAGTAATTTTCAATGTTTTTCTTTTGTTAGCTGAATTATGAAAGTCAATTCAATACATGACCATTTTTTTGTCTATTGGTTTATGGCTTCTTTGGAGATGCATTTGCAGACTGTAATTACACATTCAAAGAAGTTAGTTTGGAAAAGTAATTGTATAACACAACAGTTAGAAAATTGTACGATTTTCATGAAGCATAACCAGGGAATCTTTAAATGACATTATCTCAAACAGTTTGGGTTCTTAATGTTGGGAATCATAGTTTGTACTGTTCGGTGAATTTGGTACTGTTAGGCTAAAACTTAGTACGGGTCGGTTTTGGTTGGTACTGGTAAGGTAAAACTTACTACGGGTCGGTTACCCTTGGTACTAGCAGGCAAAAACTTAGGACGGGTCGGTTACGTTTCGTAGTGTTTGGCACTAAATTGGGTAATTCATTATCTTAGTTTACACAAACATATATTCAACAGAAACATAACATTTATGCACTCGATCAAATCAAAACCCTAAATTAAATCTATATCATCTCAATCGTGTTTACCAACCACACATAATCTTCTAAACGATCATAACCCAGAATTCTAATCAATTTTTTTCCAATCTTAATGGAGATTTTGGATCATTCTAAGGCACACAACATGGTTGCTTACTTACAGAAACCAGAGGGAAGTCAACAGTTTCACCAGATAGTCGATTTTCTCAATTCTAGTTACATAAGGTATGTTATTACAAAGAATCCTACTATATATGTTTCTCAAATCAATCAGTTTTGGCGCACTGCCAGTGTCAGCATACTTGATAATGATGAAAAAGAGTTAAATGCTACAGTTGATGGCATTGCCATGGCCATTACTGAGTCATCTATTAGGAGGCATCTCAAACTAGCAGATGATGGAGCTATCAGTTCATTGCCAAATACTGAACTTTTCCTAAATCTTTCCTATATGGGATATGGGTTAACTTATGATAACTTAACTTTTAAAAAACCACAATTTCCGCCTCAATGGAGATTTCTCATTCACACCATCCAACATTGTTTAAGTCCAAAGAAAACTTGTTGGGAACAATTTAGTAGCAACATAACAACTGCTATTGTTTGCTTGGCAACAAAAAGGAAGTATAACTTTTCAAAATTGATTTTTGATGGTATGGTGAGAAATGTGAAAAGCAAATACAAATTTTTAATGTATCCCAGATTCATTCAAATATTTTTGAACAAGTATCAGCTTCTACCTCGCAAAAACATTTTAAAAACTCCCACCCTTAGCCGAAAGGTTTTTAGTAATATGAGTACGATTTGTAATGGGTGTAAAGGTAGTGAAGCACCACTATTTTTATCAATGATTGTTCCACCAGCTGAGGGTGAAGGATCAAGAACCCAAGCTCAGTCCCATGACACACCCAGAAGTGTTCAATCATCATCACAACCTCATGTTACAAAAACATTTACAAGAAGAATCAGAAAGGAATCTGTTGTACGACAGGTCAGATATCCTACTGAGCCAAATGTAGCAGATGAGCCTGTTTCTGACACAATGGTGCGGGCTGCCAGTACTGTCACAGGCTTAGAAGGTGGGCAGGTCAGTGGTAACATTCACAAGAACCAACACATGGCAACACCTACTGATTCAGTTTCTCATGAGCCTGAATCAGCTGATATAAACCCCATGCCTCAAGATACAATGGGTGATGTGCCTCATGATACAGAGGTTGATATGCCTCATTATACAATGACTGATATGCCTCATGATACAATGGGTGATGTGCCTCATGATACAATGGCTAATATGGTTCATGGTTCGGGTATTCCGAAAGTGAACCGAGATGGAAGTGATGTAGGCAGTCTGAAATACAAAGAATTGATGGAAATTTGTACAAAATTGTCAGACAGAGTTAATGGCTTGGAGAAAAAGTTGAAAGATACACGGGTACTTTATGCTCGCGCTTATACCAAGCTAATTGAGAAAGTTAAGAAGTTGCGCAACAAACACAAGGGCAGTAAAGGTAAAACGAAATCAACCGTTGTTAGGTCTGATACTTCAGAAGGTTTGGAGGAAGTTGATTTGGAGGATCTTTCACAAATGGGGAGGATCGTTGCTGACGTTGTTGAGGAACCAAACATACCATTAGTCCAAGAGGGTGCAGAGACTCACGGGAGGTTTGAAGAAAAAATGGGATTTCATATGGCTTTTAAAGATGCTGCTGGACATACGGTTAACGATACTGTTGAACATGTTCGTACTGGTCGCGGATCTTGTTGTAATGCTAGTCGCATGAATATGGATGAAACAGCTGAACAGACATTAGTACATATCAGAGATACTCCTACTAATGATATCTTAAGGAATTTGAAACGTAAACGGATTGCAAAGAAAACTGAAACTAGAAACAACAAACCCGAAACTGAAGCACAAAAGATGAGGTAAGCAATATCTAACCAACCAAACTCCTTGGACTTACAGTCTGAAAGGACAATCTTATGAACAGATAGTAAATCTATACAGACTTGCTCGCAAGTGGAATGACGACTTTATTCCAGTGGCAGAAGAAAGTAGAAGATTGAAGATAGGTGGTTTTCAGTTGGAATCAAACTCTTCAAAGAAGCAAAAAACATATGTTTCAGACCAAGAGCAACAAGAATTGACTGAAGAACAACTTAAACATATGTTGAATATTGTTCCATATGACGGTATGAATGCAGATGCTCTACAACCAAAAAACCCAATCATAGACTGGGAGAGCTACACTGATGAATATGGAAACTACTGGAAGATCATAGGAGGTGGAAATCGTTGTGAGGTATACAAACACTTTCAAGATATGATGAAAGCTTTTGACAAATCAGATTTGATCAAGTTATGGAATTTAGTCAATGAAAGGTTCAAGTTAACACAGATAGTTGCTGACAAGGAAAAAATGCTATGGGTCGAATTGAATAGACTTTTTGAACCAGATAAAGCTGATAAATTATGGATGTTTAATGCAGATGAAGTATCATTGAAATGGATATTGTATGATAGTTGTGGAGTTCACCATGTGTCTACAAAAGGTGGAACTGACATATACATGCTGGTAGAGAAAGAATACCCATTGTCAACACATGCTCTGTCTGTCATGTTATCTGTAAAGTTGACTGTCGAAGAAGAGACTGAGATGGCAAAAGAACTGGTAAGGAAAATCTTCCTACATTGTAAACGTTATGTTTGGAAATGACCCAAATTTTAGTTGTAAGAAGCAACATATTAATCTAGTAATTATAATTCCGCTATTTGTGTATGTTTAATTTTGTTTTCCTAGCTTCCATTTTTATAGATTTTAATTATTTATTTTGCAATTACAAAGTATTTATGTATACTAGTATGACATTTTGCTCCAATGAGTTTCAGCATGAAGTTGACTTTTCGAAATCAATTAAAGCCATGACCAACATACGATGAACATCATTTGATGCTGCATGACTTAATTGATCATGGTTTTCATGTTACTAGTTTACAAATTATGGAAATCATTACTTCCTTATGATAAAGGTTGAGATAATAGACTATTACATTCATTTGGGGTATAGTTGACCAGTCTTCGATTTGTAGTTTACCTTGCATAGCCTGTTACTTTAAATCAAACATAGGACTAGTAATTAAAGATATACTTTTCATTGATAGAGGTAAAAAGCAGCAACCGTTCCATACATCAGACATTAAAACAAGATTAGAAACACAGTAAAAACCTTACAAACACCATATTCATTAAAAACTTGTTTTCAATGTCACCCCAACTGGTTCGAACCAGAGCTCTCTGCCCCGCTTTTATCCCTTTCCCTCATTTCCTTCCTTTCTTTCAATTGTTGAAAGACAATTTCAAGAGTCGAAATCCTGCTTTCCAAATTAAGATCCTCCACCAAGTTTTGTTGTTGCTGATCCACCACGTTTTACGGTTGCTCAACCAAGTTTTGTTGCTGCACCACCTTATTTTGATCATCACCCACCTCCTCTTGGTCCTCCTCCTCCTCTTCTATATCTTCTTCCTCATTCAACCCCAGAACCTCATCCCAGTAAAAGTCGTGTCTCCGCACCCATCTCAGTATTTGTATCCTCATCCCGATGCTAACTTGCCTGTAATTCCCAAATTCCAAAACGGGATGATACCCGAATTCATTGAACACCGTATCCCACAACAAGGTGTTGTTTAAGACAAACTCGTATTCATCAGCCTCACTTAGAAAACATCCATTTGCATCTGGGCCAGCCATTTTTAACGGTGGTTAATTTCAAAGGGATTTCTGTTTTGGTGTGTGTGCTAGGGTATACAAAGGATGTTATAAATAGGCTGCAGTGTTGTAGAACGGTTCCCAATAGGATGGGCGGGAAAAAAAGCGGGACCAAATGCGCCTACATTTCAAAATTTTACGGAGTAAATGACCAAAAAACCACTTGACTAGTCAACTAACGTTGCAAACCAAGTAACGTTGCTAGGATATATGCTTTTTTATTTTTTAAATACTTATGTTTTATTTATTTTTGTACTTGTGAAGGGTAACTAAAGTTAATCTATTTTAAATACTTAGGTTCTATTTAGGTTTCTCTACATAAATTAATCTATTTTTGGCCATATAAGTTTGCTTCATTTATTACTACTCTTCTCCTATACGCTTCTTCAAAAACTTTCTATATCCTTCATCATGGCGTCTAACATACCAATTTATGATCAAATCGCACATCAGATTGGTTCTAGGCATTTTGATAAGGTCCTCCTTGCTCTGTTTGCTAGGGAGACAGGGGCCAACAGGGGTGACGAGAAGCAGTATGTGAAGATGATTGAGGAAATACAGGTGCGTGGTGAGCACATGCATGCAATCTTACTGGAGCTTGAAAAATTTGGAGCCTATAAAATGATGGATGAACCCTTGGACCGTCTTAAGTTAGCACAGCAGGAGGATTTGGAAGAAATCGCCTTTTTGACTAAAAGGTGACAAGCAAGTTTGCACCGTGCCACTGACAAGTCAAGGATTATCAAGAACCTGAGGATGTTTAAATAAGAAACATTGTTAAGGTTTGGGTCCTTTGTTAATAAGCAACTTTTGAAGTTAAATCGGATTTTCTGCTACTATTTTTGGTATATACGCTATGTAAGTTAAGTGTACTTCTGGGTTGTGGGTATGTCTCTAAGTAGTCTAGTTGATCGTGCATTGACGTTTTATCCAGAATATTATGTATTTTGGGTCTTATGAACTTTTATCAAGTCTAGAATTGATTACTCTGAATTTTAATAATGAAACTATGTCTACTCATTATGTTCTTGCGTTAGTTGATTTGTTGTTTTATTTTGACTAGATCTAAGAATTGTACCATACTTAGAGTAAATGCATTCACCATTGTAATAAAATAAAAAGAATACACAAAAAATATACAAAAAATAAAACAAAAAAAAGGTTGCCACACCAACTTCAACCAGGTTGCCCAAAGTACAAAATAAAAGTGTGTCGTCAGTCGTTCAGAAGAATATATGATTCTAAAAGAACAAACAACAATGCACTAGTGTTACACCATGTTGTTTATGTATGGATATTTTAGTGCCTATTAATAATAATTTGTTGGTTGTGTACTTTAATTTTAATTGTTTATTCAGAACTAGTAAATAACAGAAAATTTTCATTGAACAAAACATAAATGGGACATGAAAAAATTACAAACTAAATTTCGGTGATTTTTCCGGATCAAATGACAAATGTAATTTGTCATAATCAATACACTCATCGTCTGATGAGTGTTCTTGTTGATCAGAAGCAAGTTTGCGTTTTCTGTAACACCACATATTCTTCCAACTCTTTTTCTTCTTCTTCTTCTTATCTGGTTTTCTTGCAGCTATTTCTTTAAACTTTTTGACTTTTTCTCTCTGTTTTTTTTCTCTTCAAAATACCATCAAACAGACTCTTCAAAGGTGGTATCTTGTTGATTCTCTGCAACTTGAACATTTGGTTGTATCTCTTGCACATTCATTCTTGAAGTTGATGGCCTAAATGCTATTTGATGGTTGGGGATTGCACCAGGCTTTACCTCTCGAGGGATCTCGAGAAGCTCACAACCCCCACCAGGCAGTGTACCTGATCGATGTAGTATAGTATAATGACAAGTACCGGGGGATTGGTCGTTCAGCTAGGAATAGTGTCGCTAGGATTAGAAAACCTAAAGATTAAGTCTAGAGATGAGGGATGATTCTTTTTGTATTTTTATATTTTTTATGGAAAAGCAAATTAAAAATCTCGGGTTTGAAGGATTTGGGCGGAATTAGTTGCTAGTCAACTAACCCAATACTAAGATGCAATAAAAATAAAAGACTAAAATGAAAATAAACTAAATTATATTAAGGTTGTGAGCAATAAGTGGGAGAAATGTGTTTACTTAGATTTCACTACTCCCTAGATATCTTTTACACGTTAATTACTTGTTATAGTTGCGTGGATGACGGATTATATTCCTTAATACCATTCATGGGGTGGCGTACTTAACTCCCCAATCCTATGAGTGCCTACTTCACTCCTATGTCGAGCCGGCTAAGAAGCTCCTAACATGGGATCATTAGAATTTACTCATGCATTAAATACAACCAATAAAACCTAGTACACATCGGTTCATATTTCCTAAGACATTCAAGCATGTTACCAATTGGAGATCTGCCAGTTTTCTTAAGCCTAACATTGAAATCATTCATCCAATACAACCATAAACAAGTAATCAACACATAATTAACATCTAGGTTTCATTAGATCCAAGCAAACACAAGATAGATCTAGCCTAACATGGTGGAATCAAGACAAGCACAAGAGATAGACAACCAACACATAGACATATTGATTGAATTAAGAGAAGACTTATCTCAATTACACATGTAAGGGTTCAAGGGCTGAAAACCCTTGAAAAAGCTGTAAAATTCGTATAAGGTTCGGCCTTAGGGTTTCTCCAAACTTGTTCCTCTTTTTTGAATGAAAATTAGAAAACTATATATAGATTTTAGAAGGTGACGGCGTCAAGAACAATTGTGTGACGCCGTCAACTCGCCGCCAAATAGTTCCTCGGACTGCCTAGATCTGGGTCTGACGCCGTTATGTGTACACCTTATGCAGGCCGTCATGAATTTAACTCTTGACTCTCTACTTGTGACGCCTTCATGTTTCTTCTGGGTCGTCATGGACTTTACTCTTGACGCCGTCAAATACTTCCTCTTGACGCCGTCAAACACTGTTCCCAGCATGAAAAATTAAGTCTTTTGGCGTTTTCTTCACTTTTATGCTCCAAAAATGTCCGAATTGCTTCCTTTTCCAGATTTCACTCCCAAAGTACCTAAAATCACAAAAGGAACGATTTAGAGTAATATTTAATCAAATAAATTCAATTCCGGGGCTTAAATGACCCCTTAAAAGTGGTTCATTTTTCGCCTCATCATATACCCTTACACGTGAGATTTGCTTGTCCTCAAGCAAATGCGCTTTTATTCTAGTCAAAAGACAAGTTAGGGGTCACTTAACACTAATATAAAAGTAATTACAACAAATAATCGTTCCACTAAATACCAAAGACAAGTACGGAGGTCATATACTAGCACCTCACAAATAGTGTTTAGATACTCACATCTCTCGGGTGTAATAAAGTATAAATTACAATATGGAAACGGAAGATATCTCTCACTACCTGTCATAGCAAAATAGATTACCATAGGCTAGGGAAAGGATCAAACCTCCACCACATGGCGTAAGCACCTAGGATAAACTATCAAAGAGGTCTTTTAAAGGGTTGTAACGTTAGGTGTAGGGATATGAAATACACGGTTTTGTTGGATATAGGCAGTCTTTACTGGTGGCGAGTTAACAATCTTGGTTAATTACATGTACAATATGGCGTTGCTACTTGACTTAAGCTAATAAATGAAAAATAACAAAAACATAAAATAA
Source organism: Artemisia argyi (assembly GCA_030686995.1). Taxonomy (NCBI): domain Eukaryota; kingdom Viridiplantae; phylum Streptophyta; class Magnoliopsida; order Asterales; family Asteraceae; genus Artemisia; species Artemisia argyi. Next base: position 172,132,537 of record CM060687.1, on the reverse strand, counting down.
ACATAGAATAAAAAGGATGGTAGTCCGTATGTTTTTTTTTTTTTTTTTTTTCATACACTCTTACCCTACCATCCAAAATAATACATCATAGGGAATGTAAATTCCCCTTACACTTGAATCTTTACATACTTTACAATAAACTAATCTAAAGACTCGAATTAAGAAAATCAAAACACTTGGAGTACTTTTAAGATTAACGTACATATGGAGGTAATAATATGATGTTCTTCCCCATTACTCCATAAAATAAGTACTTTACCCATGAGTCCCAATCGTCCCAAAACAATATGTACAAGGATATGACTCGACATAGCAACCATGTAATCAATTAGATAATTAACTTAGGGTTTAACAAATAACAATAATGCACTAAAAATGAGCGCATACACGGAAGGCTAAGGCGATTTGGGTGTACATTTAAATGGGGTGTAACAAATTCTTCCTTTAAGTAAAATGCTTAAAGTTAGAAACGAAAAGATAGGCTCGGAGGGGTGTACTAGGGGTTTCATGTACTAAAAATGAGTACAACGCTAAGGGTGTGGGAAAAATTAGTTGACTTAACTAGCCAAGTAATATGACTTAAATGGTCAAGTAATTATGATACGGGTTTAACACAAGGGTGATCCTAATGCCTCTTATCATGTAGTAAATCCTACTACACAAATGTAGTCTCACTAGCGGTCTCGGGATGCATCACTAACGCAAGTTCTAGAATCTAAATGCTACCGGTACACTCAGAAGCACTAATAATGAATGCTTTTCCTATCAAATCTAAAGGCGAACCTCACATATTTGGGTGAAATTTTTTTCTGAATGATACGGTTATGTGCTTGTCATACAATCTCCTATCCATGAGACGCTTGCTATGGCTAAAGTTTCACTCCTAAATGTTGTAAAAAATTTTAAATTTGGCGCTAAAATTACACTAACAAGTATTTCTCATAGTTTTATTACACATCTACCATTAAACAAACAAACTCAAGCGAAAAGTGTATTTGTAAGGTATCATCATTTTACCTTCCCCTTACACTTAGGATGAACATTGTCCCCAATGTTCAAGTAAAGAACGTAAAAGTGAAATAAGTAAAAAGAATGAAATCAAATACTCCCCTGATTCGCTCGGTATGGATAATAAGGTGGCCAGGTTAAATCTTCCTCCAAGAAAATGAACAATCAAAGCTTCCCTTCCAGAATAATAATCATCTTCTTGTCATACATATCCTGTAAATCCTGAGAAAACAGACAAGGCAACCTCGCATAAAATCGGCGGCAATCTACATATGTTACTAAATCCTAGAAAACAAAATAAGATATAATGCTTGTGGAATGAAGTTTGCAGATTTCCTGGAGATTATAAAACTTAATAATTCAACAAAAACTTTAAAACTCCGTTAGAAAAACAAAACCGGTAAAATTTCCAGATTTTTACACGTGACGCCGTCAAGAGTAAACTCGTGACGCCGTCAGAAGTGACCTGCAGAAATTCTTATGTTAAGTTTCCGGAAAATTTCTGGAAAAACTTGGTCTTACTTCCTGGAAAATCCTGCAAAACTTCATTATGACTCGATACAAGCATTTGACTCTAACAAATACGAATATACATGTTCACTTAATATTGTGGAGAATCATGATCGGTTTGTTTCTTAAAAACATATTTGGGGTTTCCCCTTACACTTATCTTTTGCAAAAATACCTTTGGATGAAGTTAAGACTAGGCCAAAACAACAAAATAAAGTATTTCCACTATTTAGTTTAGAAACATGATCTACCAACAATAAAAATAAAGCATGCATACGGAAGCAAATAACAATCAAATAAAATAAAAATCACACAAAATCATGGGTTGCCTCCCAAGAAGCGCTTTTCTTTATTTATGAGTCTTGTAGCTAGACTCAAGGTCATGGGTTACTACGTGACCTCATCGTTGGTTTCACTCTCTGATTGTAAATGTTCTTTGTAGAAACCAAGCATCCTATTCTTCACATACTCTACTCCTCTACGTCTATCCTCATCATTCCTATAGTAAGCCGCTTGTTTGTGTTCCTTTTCTATATTAGAGAGGAGGCGGTATTGCTCAATCTTGTAGGGCATTTGGTAGGCAATCTCATCATTCTCTTCCTTGAATCTAACTATCCCTAAAGTCGGATCATAACTCATCCTAGTTGCCTCAACAAATGGTTTTCCGAATATTATTTGGCTTAGGCAATCATCTATCACCGGACGAGTGTCTTCTACTATCATAAAATCGATCTCATAAGTGAAATTACCTATAATCACATGCAATCCCTTCACTCTTCCTACAAAATTACTTATCAAATTCTTATTGGGCATCATCCTATAATCAAGTTGCTTCTTCATCACCCAATTGTAATAGGTCCTAGTCATAATGTTTACAGGAGATCTAGGATCGATATAAGCTTTCCGTATATGCATATGCCCGATGTTGCATGGTATGTTGATGTTAGAGGGGTCTCACATTTTGATAAGGGGTGTGCCAAGGATATATGGCCTCTCGGGACTATCAAATAAATCCTTATGGTATTCCCGTTCTTCCTTGGTGGGTAACTTATCAAAGTACTCTTCTATAGTCCCTACTTCCTCTAACTTCTCTCCCCTATTAACCTCAACTTCCCTACTTTCATCCCTAGTCTCGGTTTCTACTCCAACTTCATCCTTGTTACTTTATTCTATCTCCTTATCTATTGGCTTAATGGTGACAACATTAACAAAGTGGACATGTTTGGATGACGAGGGGTCCTTAATTTGGATTCCGTTATTGGCGTCCCTAGTGTCCTTCCTAGGTGTGGCTATCGCTTGGTTGTTGAGGGCCTTCAACAAGTTGTCTATCTTGTTGGTCATCTCCATTTGTTGTTGGTTGAATTCGGTTTCAAACCTAGCTATGCGAGCTTCTTGAGATGCCATGAACTTAGACATCAATCCTTCAAGATTGTTGGTACTACCATAGTTGTTAGAAGGATTGTTGTTGAAAGTACGGTTGGAGGGTGGACCGTTTGGTTGGTAACGATTAGGTGGATTGGAAGAATTGGCTTGATTTTGTTTCCACCTAAGGTTTGGGTGATTTTTCCAAGAGGGGTTGTATGAATCACCGTAAGGGTTTGGCTCGGTTTTGAAAGTGTACCACTTATCTCCCGCTTCGTCGGTACGCGGGGATGCGTAGTCCGCAAAAGCTGTTCCGGGGAGTTCCACACAATCACGAGTGTCATGGGGACTACTACATAATTCGCATGAAGAAGTGATTTTGTTCACTTGGCTTGAAGGCTTAGGAGCTTCGTAAGATTTCATGAGAAACTTGACTTGGTCCTCAAGTTCCATGATCCTACGGTCGGGAGTGCTAGAGTTGTTCGAAGGCAAAGATATTGCCTTGACCATTTTGTTCAAATCACGGGGATCATTCAAACTTTCGTTGTCATAGAGAGCAAGATCTTCTATGAGTTCCCATGTGTAACACCCCCAAAATACCGCAGCGGAAGACTGTGTCACTGAGGGTGCTACTTCATAATACAAAGTACAAGTTATAGAAAACGAACTCTAAATGAGACGTTTTGAAAAGTTACCATTAGATTAATGAATTCAAAGTTACAAACATGAGATTCCAAAGTATGATACATAAATGTATACAAAGTTTTGAATGGTAAATGATAAAAGCGTAAGTCTTCAGAATATGCAGCTTGACTCTAAGTTCCACGCACTAGCTATCGCCTTACTAACCTGAGATAAACATGCTAAAGTGTCAACACAATGGTTGGTGAGTTCATAGAGTTTGTCTTAAAACAGTTGAAAAGTCTTTAAAGAATATTCGCACAGCAAAGGCATCGTGAATCCACTCAGTTGCAATTCCCGCCATAAGAGACTTGCAACCTGTGTGTTCACAACCCACTGCTAACATATAGTATGATTTCGATATATGTGTATACGATATATGCACGCTTAATGTAAAGTATCATTGCGTGCCTACTGAACCTCTTGACAAGAATAAGCACAAATGCTTCATAAGAATAAGCACAAATGCTTCATAGTGGATTATATTCACCCAAGGCCAGGAATATATGGCAATGGTGGGGGCGTCAGCCCGATAGTACTATCAATACCTCTCCATCGGCTCCATCCAGGAGTTAAACAATGGTTAAAGAATATAGCGTATAGAATAGTTTTCACACATTAAGGCACATATCGTAATAAAACTACACATCATGTTTAAGAGTATAAAAGTATAGCATAGCATATGAGTAAAATTGTCTTTAGTAAAAGAGAAAGCAAGTAGTTTAAGCATGTATCTCCCCAAAAGAGTTTAAAACAAGTATGAAAAGAGTAGGGGCTATGACTCACCTTAAGCTTATGTAATGAAAAATGATAGTGGTAGTCGAATCTCGAAAGTCTCTAAGAGCAGCCTATAATAGAACTTTGCGACTTAGGTTTGGAGTAACGTCTAAGAATACGAAGAATTGCCTATATATGTCTTGCATAATGTTCATGATGTAGTACTTAGTATATAGTGTAAGTCTTTGAATATAAATGGTTTATGAAACATGTATAGGTTGTACATCTCTTACTACCGTTCGGGCCGACATAATTCAGAAGTCATGGAGTAAACGTTCGAGGAGCCAGGACACTTTAATTCGTAAATCCACAACTCATCTCGACGGCTTACTTAATGAACTCCTCACATGAGGCTCCCTACTATTGTAGTATTTGATAACATATATATATAAGCTTTTTGATCTTTAAAAGTTATATGGTCTTTAGCCGTGGCTTTGCCGTGACTTTGGTCATGTTACCATGGTCTTGAGACTCAACCTTGGCTTTAGCCATGGTTGTGGTCTTGGCTTTAGGTCATTAGACCTCTTGGTCTCATCTAATTATAATCATTATATAGTAACTTTGGTCTAAAAATGGGCTGTTAAGAATTTGAAGAAAATTATCACTCAGAAAGCATTTTCAGGGCTCGAGCTTCTTTGTTCCTGAACGAAAACGGCGTTCCGGACAACTTTCGTGTTTTAACTTTTTGATGAATCGGACCAGAAGTGGGACTTTCAAAATTGGCAGAATGCAAAACAGTTTGCATAGGCAGTTTTGCCGTTTTGGTTTCGCTAGCTTCTTATGGCCGTATCTTTTGACTCGTGTACTCGTTTTGGGTGATTCAAATTTCTATGTTTTCCTTTTGAAGTCCTTTATAACAGCAAGTAAGTGTCAAGTATCATAGTTATACTATTTTGGTCGTGGTTCTCCATAAAAATCACTAGTTTGCTTGTTTACTTGTCATAAGTTAACATATGTATATCAATACTTGTTTTATCCATTTTTAAACATCATGAACACAATAACAAGAACATATATAGCATGAAAGGAACACAAAGAGCATGAAAATGATAATGAGCAAGAAAGTGTATAAGGGTTTCTTACAACTTTTGGCTTTCTCTTAAGAAAGGAAGTCAAGTATGAACTAGGACACTAAACCTATGCTTGCAAACCCTTTACCATAACTCTTGTAACCCTTGCTAGCCTTGATCTAACCCTTGTGAAAACCATTTAACTTCAGCCCTAGTAACCTTGTGTAGCTCCTAAATCAACCATGGAATCACCAAATAAACTTGAGAACTAGGTAGAGAATACTAAGACCTTGAACTTTGTAGTGTAACTTGTAGTTTGAAGATCAAAGGATCATGGTGCTAGGAATTAATGGTGTGGCATTTTTGGTGATGAAAAGATGAAGATCAAAGTGTTTCTAGTTGGCTATTTATAGCATGAGAAAATTAGTTAACCATATCTTGGGTTAGAATTTAACCATGGTTAGTTTTAGACACTTGTAACCATCCTAAGGCCCTAAGCATAAGATCAAGACACATGTGGGGTGACTCCCCCCCCCCCTATGGCAGTTTCATAGTGGATAAGAAGGATGAGTTGGTCCTTGGTGATATTATCCTAAGTATGTAGCTAGTTTAGACTCCGTAAATTGTTAACCGTAAGTTGTTAAGTCACGAAACGTAAAACCGGGTATCCTAAAAATATGAAACTTATAAATACGCTAGAACTTATCAATATACTCCATAATAAAATATAAAATGAGTGGTAGGTTCTATCGGGTGCTAAAACCCTGCTAAAAACTGAAAACACGGGTCTAAAACGCGTAATTCGCGTAAAACGCTGAACTGAAATACATAAAATTCCAAAACTTTTGGAATTGTCCTAAAATGAGAGAAAATCATATTTCTATTGTTTATAGTGTTTTATGGACATATCGGGATGCTGGAATGACGTTTAAACCTAAAAGTAAATCTCGGACACGGCTTTGTGATTTTTGCAGAAATGATCCGACGAGTGTCAAACTCTCGGATTATCATTAAAATAGTTTAACTTACGAAAATATGAAATAAAAATTTTGGGAGTGAATAGTGAAAATGAATAGTAAAAGTGAATAGTAAAAATGAATAGTGAAATTTTCCGGGAATAGTAATTAACCTGAAATTGCGAATTGTTACACCATGATTGTTCCGCACTTAGATCACGTAGCTTACCACCAGCCGATTGGTCAATGGCTCACCTCGTGGAGAGATCGATATGGTCATAAAAGATTTGGACTTGGAGCCAAAGATCTATGCCATGATGAGGGACTTTTTGAAGTAAGTCCTTGAAACGAGTCCATGCTTTATAAAGAGTTTCACCTTGACGTTGTTGGAACATCAATATGTCATTTCTAAGCTTAGTAGTTCTCCCCGGTAGGAAAAATTGAGCAAGGAAACGAGTGGTGAGATCATCCCATGTGGTGATGGATCCCGCGGGTAAACGCTCAAGCCATTGACTAGCTTGATCACGTAGAGAGAATTGGAATAGGCGTAATCGGGTTGTCTCTCTAGTTGCAACATCTAGGTCTATGGAATCTACAATTTTAAGGAAGTCCTTAAGATGTTGATTTGGATCTTCGGAACGAAGTCCATGGAATGCACATCCGCTTTGCACCAACCGGATGGTGTCGGATCGCAAGGGGGTCACATTGGCTCTGGTGAGCTCAATGGTGTTTCGATAGCCTTGGTGGCTAGGTCGGGAGTACTCTCCTAAGGTTCGGGGCCTAAGAGGTTCTAGTGGTGGGTTTTGTTGTGGTGGGATGACGGGTTCAAAGATGTTCCCATCGTCCATGATGTCGGGTGGCGAAGAGTTACGAACAAAAACACAAAGAAATAAGATATACTAAAGAGAACCTAAAAATGAAAATAAAATCTTACTAGAAAGGAATCTAGCAAGTAGACCTAATAAAAAGAGATTCTAACCTAGACAATAACTATTCCCCGGGCTGCGGCGCCAAAAACTTGGTAGTGTAGGGATTGCACCAGGCTTTACCTCTCGAGGGATCTCGAGAAGCTTACAACCCCCACCAGGCAGTGTACCTGATCGATGTAGTATAGTATAATGACAAGTACCGGGGGATTGATCGTTCAGCTAGGAATAGTGTCGCTAGGATTAGAAAACCTAAAGATTAAGTCTAAAGATGAGGGATGATTCTTTTTGTATTTTTATATTTTTTATGGAAAAGCAAATTAAAAATCTCGGGTTTGAAGGATTTGGGCGGAATTAGTTGCTAGTCAACTAACCCAATACTAAGATGCAATAAAAATAAAAGACTAAAATGAAAATAAACTAAATTATATTAAGGTTGTGAGCAATAAGTGGGAGAAATGTGTTTACTTAGATTTCACTACTCCCTAGATATCTTTTACACGTTAATTACTAGTTATAGTTGCGTGGATGACACATTGTATTCCTTAATACCATTCATGGGGTGGCGTACTTAACTCCCCAATCCTATGAGTGCCTACTTCACTCCTATGTCAAGCCGGCTAAGAAGCTCCTAACATGGGATCATTAGAATTTACTCACGCGTTAAATACAACCAATAAAACCTAGTACACATCGGTTCATGTTTCCTAAGACGTTCAAGCACGTTACCAATTGGAGATCTGCCAGTTTTCTTAAGCCTAACATTGAAATCATTCATCCAATACAACCATAAACAAGTAATCAACACATAATTAACATCTAGGTTTCATTAGATCCAAGCAAACACAAGATAGATCTAGCCTAACATGGTGGAATCAAGACAAGCACAAGAGATAGACAACAAACACATAGACATATTGATTGAATTAAGAGAAGACTTATCTCAAGTACAGATGTAAGGGTTCAAGGGCTGAAAACCCTTGAAAAAGCTATAAAATTCGTATAAGGTTCGGCCTTAGGGTTTCTCCAAACTTGTTCCTCTTTTTTGAATGAAAATTAGAAAACTATATATAGATTTTAGAAGGTGACGGCATCAAGAACAATTGTGTGACGCCGTCATCTCACCACCAAATAGTTCCTCAGACTGCCTAGATCTGGGTCTGACGCCGTCATGTGTACACCTTATGCAGGCCATCATGAATTTAACTCTTGACTCTCTACTTGTGATGCCTTCATGTTTCTTCTGGGTCGTCATGGACTTTACTCTTGACGCCGTCAAATACTTCCTCTTGATGCCGTCAAACACTGTTCCCAGCATGGAAAATTAAGTCTTTTGGCGTTTTCTTCACTTTTATGCTCCAAAAACGTCCGAATTGCTTCCTTTTCCAGATTTCACTCCCAAAGTACCTAAAATCACAAAAGGAACGATTTAGGGTAATATTTGATCAAATAAATTCAATTCCGGGCTTAAATGACCCCCTAAAAGTGATTCATTTTTTGCCTCATCACTATTATAGATATTTAAGATTTTTTAGTGATTTGGTTGTTTAGAAATGTTGGTATTTATAACCATTCCATTGGCAATTGAAAGGTTTTTTTTGCTTTGTAAAAGACACACGGTTGAATTATATATTGAACAGTTAATGAAAAGTATTTATGACATACTGCATAACTAAACATATGAAATAACAAATAACATACTTAATTATTATTATAACTAAACATATGTAATGATAGGTTGAAAGTACAAGCACTAAAAGAACTCTACCACGGATGTGGTGGAAGCTCGGGGGAGTTTCAAAATCTTCCTAGCCAACTCCCAATTCATCTTGTTATTTTCATGTGCATCATTAGTTAAATTGCTGACCCGGATATAGATTTTCTTTAGAATTGGGGAACAAGCAAGTATAAACTTTATTATACGCACTTCATTATCGGAAACAGGAAATGATTTAAACACCACACTCTGCAGCTGTCTTGGGCCCATTATGTTGCTTGGCGACTCAAATGCAGAAAGTTGAAAAGGAACATCACTAAGCTCGTTAGCAGCCTGAAAAAAAACATAACAGTGAGATGCAAAAACATGCCAATGTATAATGATTTTTTTTTACATATTTATTCCACTTACGCTTGTTTCTAGAATTAGCAACTTTGGAGATGCACTAATCATTCTAGACAGAGTAAGATTCTTGAGGGATACAAAGTCGACAGCGACATTGTTATTGGAATTAGCTTGTACCAACATCTACTAAAGTCCACATTTCATATTTATTATAGATTCATTTTAAAATGCATACCTTCAATTTTTAGAACTCAAATTGGGCTTACATTGCAATCTTCAAAATCCAATGTAAGCGTCTCAAGCTTTGGAAGACTTATCAGGTAAAGGAGGTTGGACGCTTTAATTGTCGTCCGTTTGTTCCAAACACCGAATGACAAATGTAACTCCTTCATATTTCTGAGTTTTGCTATTTCCAACAGTCTCATTTCCTTTGTAGTATCCATATTAACTTTCAGAAACTCAAGTAGGGGACAACGCACTATAAACTCCCAAAATGTACCGCCAAGAAAGTTTACATATAACAATTCTAGCCTCAATAGTTTTGGAAAAATACAAAATGTTTCCAAATTAAGCATCTTACAATGATGAAGTTCCAAATGTTTCAACTCCGTACGAGAGTAAATTTCGGTTGGCAACGTAACCTGTTCACCATACCAGTTTCTAACTGTCAGCTCCTCAATTCCGTCATTAGACAAGAATAAAAGCCAATCCCCAATCTCTTCATAACTCAAGTCTGAGATGCCACAGACAGGTTTTGGGTCTATGGAGAAGACAAACCTTCTTATTGGACCTATAAGTTTAACTAAAACCCTCGTTATATCATTCCCATCAAATTTAGTTGTTAGAAAATAAAAGAAATCCTCATCAAGTATTATATCGGTTAACAAACACCACTTAAACCTCCAGTTTCTAGCTAACGTTGAGGTCCTCACCGCTTCTTTTAGTGGCAAACGATTCAAAATATTAGTGATAACATTATTTGGAATCTTGCCAATATATTCTTCTGATGCGTAGTCGGAGGTTCTATGAACCTGGCAACGACTGGTTTCAGCAAACGACATAATATTAGTTGTATTTGATTAGGTTTTTCAGTTTTATAAATGTTGTCTTACTTTTTTATAAGATGGTTAATGTATTTGGTGTGGCATTCAATGTGTTGTAGTTTTTGGTATGATGGATATTGTAGTTGGTGTGGCATTCAATGTTTTGCACAGTGTGTGTGGGTCATGTTCTAGTATAAGATGGAAAGCGGCAAAAAAGGTGAAGGTATATCTTAGTAAAAGCGGCGCATAGGGATTTCATGTGTACATATTATTTATCTACATAGTATGTGTTAGTTTGTGAGTTTACTTTAGATTCAATGTATTCAGATTAAATGCAGCAACAGTATTTATTGGTCTATCCAACCGGCGATGTTGTAGCAAAGTGTACCTATATCCCATAGTCGTATAAAAATACTCGCCCCTCCTAAGACAATCACACACACACAACAAACCCATTTAGTTTTCCATTAAAATAAAAAGTTGCCCCAAAGTACAGGTTGCCCAACTTATACATAAAAAGTTGCTTATCTTACTGGTTATCCAAACAGGTTACCGTCCTTATAGAAAAGTTGCCCAACTTCAAAAAAAATGTTGCCCTAAAGTATAAGTTGCCAAATGTACTATATTGTTAGTTTATAAAATTTTACTTTTTCTTAAAGACGAAAAATGTAAAAGTTGTCCGAATTAAAAAAATTGTTGCCCTAAAGTACAAGTTGCCCAAATATACTATATTATTATTTTATACAATTTTACTTTTGTAAAAGAGAAAATAAATGAAGTTGACCAAATATATAAAAAAAGTTGGCCTAAATGAATTGTTGCTAAATGCACTATATTATTATTTTATACAATTGTACTTTTGCAACAAACAAAAAAATTTAAAGTTGCCCAAATAGGGTTGCCCCATGAATCACAAGTTGCCCTATAACTAATACCTTATAAATAACAAACATATAACAACAATGCAAATCAAGAATTTAAGATAAAGCATCGAAACTAAAGTAGTACGTACTACGTTTGTAATGATATGTTGAAACTACAAGCACCAAAACATGAAACATTAAGATATAACATAATAAATTATTCAAATAACATACTTATGTATTATAATAGCAAACACATTAAAAATCAAATTTCAATACATGAACCATCAAATTATAGTATTGTAAATACCAACAATTCATTGACGGATATCTTCAATTTCTTGATTTCGAAGATCAACTCTAATTTGATGTTCCCGTATGGTCGCTTGATCTTTTCTGTTTTGCTCCTCCAACTTGTTGATGCGGTTAATGTAAATTGCAACCAACTCTCGTTCAGTTTCAGGTCTAACAGAATGTTTTTTTATTAAACTTCTCTTCAACACTGAATTTTCTTTCATTAGGAGAAGTATCCTTTGAACGTTTATGTTTCTTTGAATTTGGATTTGAAGATGATGAAGCCATTAATGTTACAAAGAAATAAAATAGGAATGAAGTATATAATGCAAAATATATGAGAAGTTAGATGTTATACTTGTGCATTTATTGGAACAGTAGCGTCACAACGGTTAATTGACAACGGTTTCCAATGTGTGTAGTTATATGGAGAGAACCAACTTTTGTTTGAATTACTTTATAGGGCAACTAATGAAATGAATTATGTTCATTGGGCTACCAGAGTTGGCAGACTGTACTGGCCAACGATTATTCTATTTAATAAAAATAAACCTATATAAGATAAATAAAATAGAAGTTAAAGTGAAAAAGACACAATGGCGAAGTTAAAGTCAAAAAGCGAAAATGACAGTTGTGTGTACTTATAAATTTAATAAAAATAAGAGTATTTTTTGTACTTGGATGTACTACAACAGTCCATTCTTCCAATTGAGCATATCAGGGGTATTTGGAACATATGAATAAGGAAAATAATAATAATAATAAATAAAAAAATAATAAAACAAAAAAACAAAAGAAGTAAAATAACTAATGATTCTTCAAGTAACAGTATTCCATATTGAATTGATAAGGAAAGTCAAGTGGTAAAAAGCAATGTCTTGTCAAAGTATTAGGCTTTCACAGTAACCCAAACATTATTAATAAGGATTACAAGTTACGATATGATTGTGATAGGGCAAGTGGACCTTTACCATATCTGGACATGGACAGTGGTGCAACCTTTTTCATATTTTTTGGGCAACTATCCCAACTATGGGCCAACTATTTGGAGCATTTTTTATTAGTCTTAACTTTGTAAAACGCATATAGGCAATGTAATCAATTTGTGGTAAACTTTCTTAAATGATGCTCAAAATTCATCCGTCGTGTTTGGTAAATGGGATTGAATATCAAATTTCTCCTATCAAACTATTAGATTTGTACAACATTAGAAATTGGATGAAAAGTATATACTCAGTTGGTGTAACAAAATGTCATCGAAATTTTGGTGAAACCCGTTAACTTCCTTCTGGTTTGTGTAGGTAAGCAAGCATGTTATGATCGTTTACAAGATTATGTGTTCTAGGTAAACCCAATTAAGATGATATATATGTAATTTAAGGTTTTGATTTAATCGCGTGAATACATGTAATGTTTCTCTTGAAGATATGTTTGTGTAAAGTAAGATAATGAATTACACAATTAAGTGAAACATATAAGCGAACCCAAAGGGTAGTCCCAAACAGTACCTAGCGTAATCGACCAGTACTACGTTTTAGCCTACAAGTATCAAATACACCGAACAGTACAAAGTATGGTTCCCAATAGTATGAACCCTAACTGATTGAGATAATGTGATTTCAAGATTCCGTGGTTATGCTTCATGAAAATCTCATATTTTCTATTTGTTGGCTAATAAAATTGCATTTCCAAACTAACTTGTTTGAATAGGTAATTGCAGTCTGCAAAAGCATCTTCAAAGAAGCCATAAACCAATAGACAAAAATATGCTCATGTGTTGAATTGACTTTTAAAAGTCAGTGAACAAAAGAAAATCATTGAAAATTACTAGAGTTAATATTACTTGATTAATATGTTGATTATAAACGTACCATACACCAACAACATTACGAAAATTTTTGAACATGAAGCTTAAAAGTACCATCGACCAACAAAAGAAATTGTTTATAAGCATGAAGCTTAAACAACCATGAAGTATGTCAACTTCAAAACCATGCAATGTACTTTCTAACAGAGCTTGCACATGCAACCAATTGAGCTTTAGATGCACTTAAACCAAGTATCACTCCAGTCATTGGTGGTGGCCTGTTGCCTCTTGGATTTGAACTTGAAGGATCTTGTGTGGGAGATGTTTTCCTTTGACCAACTATTTTTTAGATGACTGAGGTCTACCTCTGGGTCTTTTGGGAGCAGCTACAGCAGTTGAACCGGAAGTTTTGGCTATTTTGGGAAGTCTGCCTCTTGGTCTTTTCAGAGCATGTGACGCATTTGAAGTTGTAGGAACTTGCAACATTTCAGAACACTGACCGGAAGTTCTGCCTATTTTGGGAGGTCCGTCTCTTGGTCTTTTCAGTGCATGTGACGCATTTGAAGTTGAAGGAACTTGCAACATTTCAGAACACTGGATGGGTTGATCATCCATGTCTTCTTGTTTTACTGCATCTGCACCTTTGGAAGTGGTAGGTGTGGATCTTATTGGAGCAGGTTTTGAACTGGAAGGTTTGGATCTTTTTGGAGGAGTTTCATCCTCTGAAATTGACACACTAAACACCTCCTCTGCAACATCATCTTCACTAGAAACATCCTCATCACTTGGAACATCCTTCATTGCCTTCGAATAGCACTCATACTCAAGGTTTAGCATCCTCTTTTCAAGCCATTTTATCTTCCATACAAGGTGTTCAACCACATCCTCACTGGATTTTTCATTAACAATTCCCCATTGTTGCTTCCTTTCAACCCAATCTCCTCTGTAAAAGTACACCGCCTCAACTGGTTCCATCCTTTTCTCAAGGTTTTGTATTTTCTTCTCAAGCTTTATAATCATTCTTTCATAATCCTTATGCTCTTCTGCAACTTGTTAGGTTAACACATGTTAGATGTAATACATATATCCAACTAATATGGTAACTCTATTTCTACCAAGTTTTTCACTCATTCAAACACCCCTAAAGTCCTACACAAGACAATTAGGACTTATTAGCTCAAATACAAAGGCCCTTAATTGGTAAAGTCAAACACAATTTGCACTTTAAGTAATGCACTTTCACTTGCTAAAGTAAATATGGTTGCTTACTAAATTGAAAAGTGAAATTGCAGTATGGCAACAACAAATAGGCATTCAGTATGGCAATAACAAATAGGCAAATCAACATCAAAATTGTCTAAGGACATGCTCAATGTTTGCCATTTTAAATAAAAACAAAAAATGCATACCTTTATTCGTCTCTGCTTGCTTCCCCTTCATGGGTTTTGAGGTCTGACCCAAATGCATACCTTTACTCGCGTCTACTTGCTTTCCCTCCATAGGTTTTGAGGTCTGACCCAACATAGACTGAATGGTTGGAAATTCCTCACTGGGTCCTTTTTTCAGCTCTGTCAATTAAGATGGGGCAGATGATCAACAAAAGGTCAACTCAAATCATTGTGTTAAACTATTATTCTAAACAAGAACAATGCAACAAGGTGCTAACCTTGAACCATAGAATAGTTCCATAAGTTGTCTAACATTTCATTCGTCGCATCATCCCCAGGCTTCCACGTAATCTTATACCTTTCATACATATAGTCTACCATGTCTTCGGTGTATTTCAACTTGCTCCAGTCTTTGTTCGCCATCGCAATATTTACGGTATGTTTGAGATTGATTTGTTTAATCGTTCTAGGGTTTGAAGGTTTGTGTGTGTGCCGATGATCGGTTTGCGCAGTAACAGTAGCTGTGATCTGTTTGTGAAATAGCCGTTTTATATTCTTGTGTAGCCTTTGGGTTAAAAAAATATGAAATGACCAAAAAAACAAGTTGACTGGTCAACTAACGTTGTAAAGCAACGTCCCTAAGCCAAAAAATGGCTTCGAGGGCAACTTGGAAAGATAGGGCAACTTGGTAAAATTGGGAAACTTGGTAGATTCGCATTAATTTTACATATATTTGGAACTCCAACTAAAATTTATGATGTATTTTAATTATGTGTAATTTTTAAGAATATTTGTACCATATGTGGACACAATTTATGTGTCATTGCAACCAGTGGCGGACCCAGAACTATATAGTTAACCAAATGCCCTTCAACATATCTATTTGATGATAATATGTTCATGTAATATTTTTAAAAACTTGTGTCATTGTGTAGTGAAATAATGAAACTTTGAAAAAAAACAATGTTTACTTAAATGAATATAAAATTACGCAATTTGTGTGATATACTTGAAAAATACCATGTTATATTAAGTAAATATAAAAGTACTCAACGTCCTAGTTTTAGCTTAGGTTTAGTGGAATGTACTCTGCTGCTATACTTGAAAAATACTATGTAATCTGTTTCTGCTGCTTCTTAAGAAGCATGTTCTTAAGTTGGAATGTACTCTGCTACTATATGATTCTACTGCTGCATACTTCTAGTACATTTGCAACATATGTTGGTATGTTTTGTGATGTTTGGCCTAACATTTTGCAGAAAAAGTTATAAGTGATTATTGTTGCTGTTACTTTACAAGAATGCAAATATTCAAAACATAACTGGATTATTGATCATTCATTCAAGCCAAAAGATTACAAATCAAAGAGTTCCATCCACAAATCACTTCCCAAGTTAACGAAAGATTGCTACATCAACAGAGAAAAACAAAAGACAACAATCTAAAACTACATCAATGCCTAAAGAATGGAAGCCCAAGTACCACTTCTCTATCTTTAGGAAGAGGAGGGTTTGAATTTCTTGTTCTGGATGATGACCTTGGCCTTGATGATTGTGGTCTTTCAGGAGTAGCATGAGGATTGTTCTAAGGCTCATCCTCATCTGAAGAAGTGCAAAGAAAGGGGGAAACAAGTTCCATTGGAGATGGAGGTCTGATGGGGATCCAGGCTGGGTCTTTTGATGATTCTGATGAAGTTGGAGATTTGGGGGGCATAACTTCCTTACCCCTTGAAGTGCTTGGTGTCTGATTCAAATTTAAAAGATCCTTAAACACTAGAAGATCATGTTTTCTCTTCTGTGCTTGTTCCTTTGTTCTACATCCATTGTGGGGAGGACGGAACGGTGGCACATAGGTAGGGAGTGGTGCTTCATCATCAGAGGATGAATCAGAGGAGATGTTGATTATTTCGGGGGTAGATTTCAGTTTAATTGTGATTTGATTTGGTTGATTGGCGTTTTTGAAAGCGATTAGGTTTTGCATGTGCTAAATTAGGGGAAGATTAGTTCCTTTTTTATAGGGATCAAGGCATATCTTGTGCATTTATTGTTTATTTGGGTTGTTGGTTCATGTACACAATTAGCATTCAGCGAAAAGGTAGCAACACATTAACATAGTGGATGTTTTGAAAGGAAATGCCCTTTACAAATCATATTCCAAACACCCAAGTTTTCAAATTTTTTGAGTGTGTGAATGAAAATGCTCATGGATACACTCATGCAATAACCATTTGCAGGTTGACTTTAGAAAGTCATTCTGCAATTGCCAAATGTCATAACTGTATCTGCAATTGCAAAAACAAACAAACTTTTTTGTTGGTAGTTTTCAATTGTAATGCAATCTGCAAATGTATAGTCTAAGAAAAATACAATACTGAATCATATAAATAAATATAACTAGAAACTTAATATTAATTATAATTGCAGGGTTACAATCATCAACAAAAAATTCAACATAAACATACAAAATAACTGAGAAAACATAACCCCAAAATACAATCATCATGTTGATAATCTAATCTTCATCAGAGGGGACTTCATGAACCTCCATAAGCTTGGTTTGTTGTTCCTTCTCCCTAATCCCATCAGTTATATCATTGATTAGATTAGTCAACAAAATAATCCTGTTACGCTCCCTTTCTTGTGTTTCAACTAGACAACCACGGATAACAGCAACTTTTACGTTCAATGGAGCCAGATGTTGCATCTCGTTGAGTGGTACTTGACGGTCCTCAACTTTCTTTTCTAGTTGACTATGCTCTTCC